>CM075021.1:15468638-15509416 GCA_037576675.1 Pangasius sanitwongsei
GATTTATGCTGATATTGCCCAAAAACCCTATTTTGTTCAGGCGTTTCCAAACTTTTGGAGGGCAGTGTATATATATACTATAACAATTCACTAGCATTTCTAACACTCAAGTTAACAAATAAAAATAAAGTAGAAAAAAACAAAAAATGACATTTGATTGTACAAAATCTCATGTTTCCCAAACGTTTTGTCCAAAAGACCTTCATGTAGAAAAAAGGCAGTTGATTTTCACATATTATTAAAATTATATATCTTTTTTTTTTTTTGGGAAAAACAAAAAACACAACAATATTTATGAAAGAAGAAAGAAACTGTTTTTTAAAATTGGAATTAATTGGAATTTCCAAAAGGTGATACTGGACCTTGTTCTACTTAAGCAATATCGCGCAAATGTGACACAATATGGCCAAATGTTTCGTTTATTTTTTGCTCCATTAGCAGAAATAGATCCCGAAGAAGCTACACTCACTTTATAGCACGTTAGCTAGCTAGCATTATAGCTCGTATTGATTTGTACATTCCTATTAAAGGTGCTTCCCGTGAAATTGGCTTCCCTTCTTCCTTTTCATCTTCATCTGACGAGCTTTCATATTTTAAGTCAGAAGTTATATTCCCGAAAAGTGTCATTTGCCTTGTCCGTTGATGACGTCGCTAGCACTACTGTAGTAACCGTTTCAGTGGGACCGTTGCGTTGCAAGTGGAATTTTACGTGGCGAACACAGACGAGCGGAGTGATACACACAGAAAAGTCCCAGTGAAGTTATACTAAATATAAGCACTCTTGGAAAGCCACTTGACCATAAAACACCATTATGTCATCCCTTATTTAGTGAGCTTATCTAGTGAAATACATAGAATGTTGCAGGAACTAAAATGAAAATGATTCCTGTGTGTGGGTGAGGTTTATGTTTAATTTAAGAAATGAAAACTCAAGCTAAAAAAACAAATGACAAAATTTGAAAAACAAAAAGTTTATGATTAAAAAAGTGGATGATTTTCTTCGCTTGAGAAATCAATAGATTTGATCATTTTGTGGATTACGCAGTACAAATGTAGCTCTGTTGTTCTATTCTGTAATTCACTCTATGTGACAGTATGAATTATAACCTCATGAATATTCAAATAACCCTAATAATATTTAAAAGCACTAATATAGCCCTGGTCTAAAATACTACCCTGCACTTGTGGTATAATGAAGACCCAAATCAATCCTAAGCTGTTTTCTGTGGGGGTTTTTTTTATTCCATGGATTTAACATTTGTTCCTCGTTTTTTTTTTTGTTTTTTTTTTGTTTGTTTGTTTTTGAAGCACCATGACCCAGCAGGTTAAAGACAGCGAGGATGCTGGATTATCAGGGCGGAGTCAGGCTCTGGGGGTGGTGCTTAGCCTGCTGCTGGTGGTGCTTACCATCTGTCTGCTTGTTCTACTGCTTTACAAGCAAGAGAGGAGGTACACACACACACACACACACACACACACACAAACCCAAACCCACCTTTTCATTACTTCTGAATTTCTCTTGCTGATTAAGTTCTGTATGGTTCTATTTTAGGGGGCTTTTTATACAGAAACTCACCAGCTGCTGCAAACGGAGAAATCAAGTGTCTTATAAATACTCCAAGGTAATAATAATAATAATAATAATAATAATACTGTATTTATTTATCAAATGTATAATTTTGAGTCGGAAAGTCTCAAAAGTGATGTAGATAGAAAAAGATCAAAAGCAAGTATTTATGAAAAATCATATTAATGAAGCAATATACAGTCAGTTAAAAAAATTATAAAATAAAATTAGATATAAACTATAGTGGCTTGCATAAGTATTGATCCCCTTGAATGCTTCCACATTTTGAAATGGACTTCGTTTGGATTATATCTCATGAATCTACACAGAATTACCCATAGTATTGAAGTGGGGGAAATCAAATTATTTATTTAATAATTTATAAATAAAAAATATTAAAGTTTGTAAAAGTAAAACCCCCTTTGCTGTGAAACCCCAAAATTAGTTTCGGCGCAACTGTTTTCCATCAGAAGTCACACGGTTTGTTGAATGGAGTCGACCTGTGTGCAGTTAAAGCGGGATGTTTTTGGGATTTATGCCGTGCCAGGACTTTGTATTGGCCTTGCTTTGACAGCTCTTTGCTCTTCATGATGCTGTTTGTTTTAGTTCTCTGACAAACTCTGAGTTCTTCCAGGCGCAGATGTATTTATATTGAGACCGGTTTAATTAACTTTAATTAATGGTCAACTCCATTATGTAATTAATTATGTGATTCATTATTAATTATGTAACTTCTGATGGCAGAACTAATTTAGAGATTTCACAGCAACAGAGATGAATACTTATGCAGTTACTTACGCAGCTTATGCAACCCTTTTTTTAAAATTGGTAAATAATTTAGCAAACTACACTGATTTTTTTTCCCCCTACATCAATATCATAGCTGTTTTGTGTAAATTCATGGCCTATATTCCCAGTAAAGTTCATTTCAGCTCCTACAAAATGTGGAAAAGTTCAAGAGGGGTGAATATTTACGCACATCACTGTGAAAGACGTAAGAGCTACTTCAAGGCCGGGTTAACAAATATTAACCTGTATTCAGAAACAGTTCTAGAGCAGCATTTCTTCTGTTCTCTGGAATGTTACACACACGACATCATATACAGTCTTATATGGATTAGTTATGTATAATCCGGCTGTGTCCCAGGTGAGCACGGACGAGGACGGCTGTGAGGACGAGATGGAGTGGCTGATGGAGGAGGTGGAGACTCCGGCGCCGACGCCTCACGAGAACGGCCACATCACCACCAAACCGGTGAGTGCTGACGCGCTGCGCTCCTTCTCCCTAGATGAGCAGGACAGCGAGGAAGAAGTTCTGACCGTCCCCGGAGTTCGAGTCCACTCGGGACGAGTCTCCGCTTCCTCTTCCTCCTCTCGTTTCCTGAAGAAGAACGAGAGCGATGAGGATCTGGTGGGGCTGCTGGACGACACGGGGAGAAAGAACACGTCCAAACCGAGCTCCAGACATCCGAGGAAAGCGCAGGGAGACCCAGACGACAGCGACGAGGACCTCCTTAAAGTCTGAGGATTCCTGTCATGAACTTCTGAACGTCCCTCTAAACTCGATCTGGTCATTTAGTTGATTTATTTGTTGTTGATTTTTTTTTTCTAAAGGGAAATCTATTTATATCTGTTCAGTGCTTCTCAAACGGACAGTTTGTCGATGCCTTGGTGATGAAAATATTTCATCATTTAATTGTCTGTGTCTTTCTTTCTTTCTCTGGTTCGGGTCGATTTAATTAAAAATTGATTTGTACAGAGATGTTGTTCTATGTGAAGACAAAAATAGATGGTTTATGATCTGTTATTTAATTACATGGGGTGATTTTTTTTTTTTTCTTCTTTTCATTTTTATTCATCTCACTTATTTCCATGGCAACCGGTAGCCAGTCGTTAATACGGAAAATCCTGTGTTAGAGGCTCGCAGTATTTTTGCACATGGAGCCATGAGGAATCGCATTAACGTTTTGTCAGTTTTTTTTTTTTTTTTTTCCACTGTGTGCTTTTTTTGCATCACTTGCCTCACAGGATTTAAAAAATGTGCTTCGTATTTGCCACTTCCTTTTAAATACAAAACCATTTCGAGTAAAGGGACGTGTCCTGCATTGCTTTAACTTCCCTTTTTGCCATAAGAGCATGCTGTGTAACCCTTACCCAGAACATGCGCAGTATTTTAATGCTTTTCCCTCCACGAACTCAATGAAACATTGTCTCAGTCTTTTTTTTTTCCCAGCTTTTTCTGATTTCTGCTTTTCAGGTATTATTGTGCATTTTAATAATTGTTAAATTAATTACTTGCACAGTTATGTATGTAAAAAAAAAAAGTCACACTTACGATGCACTCGGATTATATTTTCAGCACTGGATAAGGGTTAAAAAGTTAAAAGGTGACGATAACAGTGTGATTTTTGGCCTTAGACTCAAGACTGTGACACGTGATGTGGGTTTTTTTTTTTTCCCAACAGCCTTTTTTTTCTTCTGTTTTTCTGCAGTTGTAGTTTTGACGAAATAGTACGATTTGATCATAAACCAACTTCCTGTCGATTTGTCCTGAAGTGGCCTGTTTTTGACGTGGGACGTTAATGTTTCATACCGTGTCTGAATGCGATGAGCCCAAATGACTTCTCTGAAAGGTTTTGTGATTTGCAGAAAGACTGCTGATGAGGTTGAATGTTTGAAGGTGTCACTAACTCCTCTGTGTACACATAAACTCGGTACGTGTCTTTTTTTTTTTTTTTTTTTTTTTTTTTTTTTTTTGAATCACATATACAGAGCCTCCTACTGATGGCCTTCTTTCTGCCAAAATTTCTTTTGAGTTGTTTATCAGCTCTTTTTTGTTTTGTATTTAAAAATGTTCATACTGAGACATTACATTATTTCAATAAAAAAAGAACGGCTGTTAAAATATTTACTGTTTTCACTAAGCGGTATTTTCACACCGGGTGGCTGGCTACGTTCAAATATTTACATGTTCTGATGTATTTTAGACTCCGAAGGTTGAGTGAAAAGGTTTGCATACCCTTAAAAAAAAAAAAAAAAAAAAAAAGCCAAATAAATGTATCTTGTAGTTTTTACTTTATTAGGTTTCACAAATATTCCTTCATTACCACAAGTATGAAAAAAGGAAAGATATTATTTTTGGTTCCAAGGTATGCATTCTTTCTGAAAGTGATATAAATATTCCTCCATTTGGTGCCATTCTTCTTGACATTCTTCCTTATTTTGGTTCTTTTCAATTAACACTTACACTGACACTTGTTTCTAACTAGGTTTTTTAAAACTGTGAAATAGCTGCACATTTCCTTTTGTTTCCTCTAAGAAATTATGGGGGATACAAACTTTTGCACTTCACTTGCACCACATCATTAACACTGGATTAGTGTACAGATTTTATGTTGTAGCGAAATCGAGGGTGTAAAAATGACCTTCATTCTGTAGCAAGTGTATTTTGTGGAAAAGGTGAAAACGTTGAAGGAAAATTAAAAACACAGCATTGTCATGTTACAGAGGGACCGCAAAGAGCACACTCTTCTGTCCTGGAAACAATGTTACAAAGCGCTGCCACTGGAGACTCCTTCCTTAAATGTTAAAAAATAGACATTTATAACCTTTTCTCACAGAGCACTTCATGGGAAATCCTTCAGGGCGAGACACAAGACCTGCTTGAAGCTTAAACGAATTTCGATTATAGTAAAAAATAATGCAGATAAAAGCAAAGGAAATGCAACTAAAGAGTAAAAATGATTGGATATTTGTATTGCCTTCTCCATATTATTTTGGTAATGTGAGCTATCTGAAAATTCACTGAAGCTCATAATTGACCAGGAGTGTAAATCCTGTGTAGATACACAATATGGGCAAAAGTTTGTGCACACCTGACCATCATACCCATGTGGTTCGTCTCCAGACTGTCGCTACAAAGTTGGAAGCACACAATTGTCCAGAATGTCTTTGTATGCTGTAGTATTACAGTTCCCTTCCCTTCACTGGAACCAAAGCAGCATGTTCCAGCATGACGATGCCCCTGTGCACGAATCGAGCTCCATAACGACATGGTTTGCCTAGTTTGGAGTGGAAGATCTCGAGTGTCCTGCACAGAGCCCTGATCTCAACCCCACTGAACACCTTTGGGATGAACTGGAACTCCGACTGCACCCCAGACCTCCTCACCCAACATCAGCGTCTGATCTCACTAATGCTCTTGTAGCTGAATGAACACAAATCCCCACAGCCACGCTCCAAAATCTAGTGGAAACCTTCCCAGAAGAGTGGAGCTTATTATAACAGCAAAGTGGGACTAAATCTGGAACGAGATGTTCAACAAGCATGTATGAGTGTGATGGTCAGCTGTCCACAAACTTTTGGCCATACAGTGTACTTTGTATAAGTGTACATTTTGGTGATATATTTTGCACTAAGTGAAACTGATCTTTTGGCTGGTCTTCTGTCGAGCGACTCATTGCACAACACAGCTGTCTCTATTAAAGAGTAACGTGTGGGCCCTGTGTGCTAATTCAAAGCATCGTTGATCAAGCTCAGCATGACTGGTTCGAGGGTCAACCTGCTTTCTCTGGACTCTGCACTTGGAAGTGTGTAAATACCCTGTTGCTGCTCAGACGCTGCACACTGAACCATCGAGCTGCCGCCGCCATGACCACCTTTGACGACATCCTGGAAGAAGCCGGCAAATTCGGCTGGTTCCAGAAGCGCATCTTCTCCATGTTGTGTCTCGTCTCAGTGCCCTTCGCTGGAGTTTATGTGGGCATCGTGTTTCTGGGCTTCACCCCTGAGCACTGGTGCCGTAACCCCGGGGTGAAGCAGGTTCAGATGCATTGTGGCTGGAGCTTAGAGAAGGCGCTCGGGCTCACGGTGCCATTTCAGAACACGTCTGCTGGAGCAGTGCGCAGTCAGTGTGAGAGGTTTGACGTGGAGTGGAACATCACTGATCTCAGCTGCGATGACCCGGACAGTGAGATTGCTGAGGCAAAGAGTGCTGCACTGCCCACGAGCGCCTGCAGGGATGGCTGGGACTATGATTACGAGGGAAGAGTGTCTTTCGTCACTGAGGTATGACTGGAATTGGCTTTCATTCCGTTACAGATCTGTAATATATTCAGTGAGCAGGTGAAAATACAACCAAGTGCAAAAGTTTGTGCAACTTTTGAGCACCAAATGAAGAGTACAATGACATTTCATTTATAGCAACTAGATATTTGGTGTGTTAGGTTTCACAGATGTTCCTTCATAACAAGAAATTTAATAGTGAAAAAAAGGTTGGTTTGCATCTCCCTTACTGGGCTTCATAGTGGTGCAGCAGAGAGCGTTGCCAACTCACAGCTCCAGGCTCCCCACTTCGATCCTGTGCCCAGGTTGCTGTCTGTCCAGAGTTTTGGCATGCTCTCCTCATGTCCATGTGAGTTTCCTCCAGGTTCACCATTTTCCCAAAAACATTCCTGTAGGTGAATTGGTAAGATAAATTGCCCCTATGAGTGTGTGCATGGTAGGCTATGATGATTGCGATGCATTCCCAGGATAGCCTCTGGATCTGCCATGGCCCTGACCAGGATAAAGCGGTTACTAAAGATGAATGAAGTAATTAAACTGGCTTACATAATGTGATTAGAAATATTAAGATATATTCTCTAATAACATTTATGCCCCTCCCTTTGGCTTTAGCACTGCTAACGTCTTTTGTTTCCTTTGATCCTTTCATATCTTTTACTTTTAAAATCCACATCACTGCCTTCCTAACTCTGAACAACTTTTAAATTATTATTATTAACCCATTCAAAGCCCATCAGGAGACTTTTTGTCTGATGAATTTATTCAATTCAGGGTTTTTTTGGCTTTAGATCCCTATTGAACCAATCAGAGTCAACAGTCTCAAGGAAAAAAATCCATGAGGAAGAAACCTTGACTCAAAAGGGAACCTATCTATCATCTTGTATATCTGGGTGACACCAGATAGTGGGATTATGAATCATTAAAGTATACAGGTGTAGAAGAGGAAAGACAAACAGTACTGAATGTTCAGCATGAGCAGATTGTGAATAAGAGTCCTGGGATGAGCACAGAACAGTCTTTATGAATACAGCAGCAGTTTGTAGGAACAAATCCACAGTATTATTTACATTTATGGCATTTGGCAGACACCCTTATCCAGGGTTACCGACTTAGATTTATACAACTGAGCATTTGAGGGTTAAGGGCCTTGCTCAAGGGCCCAGCAGTGGCAGCTTGGCAGTGCTGGGGATTGAACTCATGACCTTCCAATTAGTAGCCCAACATCTTAACCACTGAGCTACCACTGCCCTATCCAGGTGTAAGCAAGGGTGAGACATGAAATCCTCAGACTATCTATGAGGGACACATCCACAACAGCAGAATGTGAGTCACATGCAGCAGTAGAGCTGAAGGTATCTCATTAATAGGTCGTTTGTTAGTATTGCTAGATAACTCGTATATCAGTGCTTTCCTGTTTCCTTGTGGAACAGATCCATCCACACACTCAACCACCACACTCCTGTAAGAGCCATCAGACTTCACAGATTTAACCACTGGGACTCTTTATGTTGTAATATCAATCCATGTTGGAAACAAAAAAAAAAAAATAATAATAATTTTTATAAAATCACAAAACCATAAGGAACCAGCAAATAGCCTGTAAGAACAATCCTGTCGGTATCTGATAATAGAATGCTGTCTGTCTGATCATATTCTATGTTTCCTTCTGTTTCAGTTTAATATGGTGTGCGAGGATGCTTGGTTATTAGACATGTGCCAGGCATCGCTCTCTGTTGGCTTTTTAGTAGGCAGCATTGCCATCGGATACGTCGCCGACAGGTACAACACACTTCTATCACTCGTTCTTCGGGGTCATGATCACATGGTAGCTCAAACTGCATGAACCATGTTTTAACCCTGACTTCACAAGACTCTTATGGGGATAATCCATAATCAGAACAAAAACATGAGCAAGGCAAAAACCAGAATGAACAGGAAGCAGGAAAACAGATGCATGGTAAGACTTCGCAATGAAAGACATAAACAGCAGGGTTTAAACAGATGAACTAATTACAATCTTAACACGGAGCACATGGTCACAATCAGGAAACACACCAATGACAGGACGGGGCGGAAGGACAGAAATCTAAACAAAGGCACATGACAAAAACATAAAGTCACATGACAAGAACAAATCAAACTGGGCAGCACACGTCACGCTGGGAACCATGCTACATGCTTGAAAGGAGGGATTTCTGACCAATAGCTAATGTTGCATAGTTAGCTAGTGTCAAACCTATTTTAACTGTATTTAACTAACTAAGCAGGTTTGCAAGTGACCTAGTTAGCTAGTGTTTAACATGGTTTCAGAATTCTTGAATCTGACTGGTCAGAAGGTGTTGAGTAAATTTACCCGAATAGCAGCTCTGGCAGTTGTTCCAGCTGCTACGCAAATGACGTTTTTTAAAAAAAAATTTATTTAGTGCACTCATACTAATATGTTATTGTTTCTATAGTAACATCTTGGGGGCACAGTGGCTTAGTGGTTAGTACTGTTGCTTTGCACCTCCGGGGCTGGGGGTTTGATTCCTGCCTCCCCCCTGTGTGTGCAGAGTTTGCATCTTCTCCCAGTGCTTCGGGGGTTTCCTCCGGGTATTCCTGTTTCCTCCCCCAGTCCAAAGACATGTGTTGTAGGCTGATTGGCAAGTAGTGTGTGAATGGTTGTGTGCGATTGTGCCCTGTGTCCAGGGTGTCCCCTGCCTTGTGCCCCGAGTCCCGTGGGATGGGCTCCAGGCTCCTCCCTGACCCTGTGTAGGATAAGCGGTACAGAGGATGGATAGATAGACAGTAACAACTTTCACAGATGTGGCTGCTGACATAAACAGATTTTTTTTTCATTGATATGGTTTTCTTTGAGGAGAAGTTTATTTAGCATTTTTGGAAGGCCAGCATTAGCGCTCTATAACAGGCAGAGGTAAATCTGTTTCTTGTGTATGGTATCTTACGTATGTTTGATTTTGCTAAAATACATGAGCCTGTGTTATTTAGGAACAATACAAGTCATTCACAAGGAAACGTCATTCACAGAGTGACCTAAAATATATGCAGTGTATTGATGTATTTCAGTACCAATAGAACCTTAATACACTGACACACTTTTCTTCTGCTCTGTTTCTATAGGTTTGGCCGAAAATCAACTTTCCTGATGTCCTGTGTTCTGAATACAGTTACAGGAATTCTGGTGGCAGTATCTCCTAATTACATCTCCCTGCTGGTGTTCAGAGCGCTGTATGGTTTTGGGTCTAAGGGTGGCTGGATGGTAGCATTTGTTCTGAGTAAGAAAGCAAGCTCTCGCTGTTATTCAATGTTGATGTAAGGAATTTTCTGGAAAATAAAGAGAAGGCAGTCTTATACAACTCGTATACAGCCCAGCTCTAAGAAACCCAGAAATAAAAACCAAAACCAAAAAACTATGGACTATATGTGAATAAAGTGCAGATATGTGCAGTTGTATGTGCAATATAATGCTGTGCAACATCAAGGTGAGGTAGTTGCAGTGAAATAGCTAACATATATAATAAATATTTATAAATACAGGGTAATATGGGTATATTAACAGGAACGTAGGGGGTGTGAGTGTTGTATTTCAGGAAAATATGCAGTTTTCAGAACTGTATATAGTAGAAAATGTATATTTTCACCATATGAAGGGTTTTCCCTGGCCACCACATGTAGTAAATTCTTGCCTCCTGTTCTGCTCTCAGTTACAGAGCTTGTGGGAGTGGAGTACCGGAGGCCAGTAGCTGTGTTCTTTCAGATGTTCTTCAGCATCGGTATCCTCATCCTGCCCCTCATGGCCTACCTCATCACTAACTGGCGCTGGCTGCAGGTGGCCATCACAGCTCCATACCTCTGCTTCTTGGCTTACTATTGGTGAGGCATGGGGTTCATAAAGTCATACAGCTTTAAACATTTTGAGTCACGGATGGCGTTTTTTTTATGGTTTTACTGTATGGATTTTGCCTCCAGGTTTATTCCTGAGTCACCGAGGTGGCTTCTCTCCCAGAACAACTCCAGTAGAGCTGTGGAGATCACAAAGAAAATGGCCAAAGTGAACAAGAAGACGCTCTCCAAAAACATTGAGGTGGGTTCATACTGCTGCGTTGTAGGGTTGATAATTAATTTGAAGCATACATTTACAACAATTCAGCAAGAAGAAAGGTTTTGTGCAAATGATTATAAAATGTCATCACCAATACACACTTGAGATCTTACAAATTCACCACAGAATCCTTACTTCAGTAGAGCTTTAGCATGATACTCACAAGCTGACATTCAAAAATCATCCTGGCTTTTAATAAAATAAATTAATGGTCATAATTTTTTTTACAGCAGGGATTAGAAATGTATCAGAGAACGAAAATGAAAACACAAAAAAAATGATAAGGAATGATTTTTTTTTTTTTTAGTGAACGTAATCATAAACAAACAGGTTAAAAAAAAATTATTTGAAAAAAGTCTTTTTCCCACAGACACTTAAAGACGATAGCACAGACATTGCTGTTGCCTCATTCATGGACTTGATCCGGACCCCCAAGATGAGAAGGAACACATTCATCCTCAGCTACAACTGGTACGTCTGAGAACCACAGCACAGATGTAAAAAAAAAGTGCAGAATACAGATGTGTGTATGAGATGTGTGTGTGTTTGCCTGGCAGGTTCACTAGTGCTGTGGTGTATCAGGGCCTGATCATGCGTCTGGGGATCCTGGGTGGAAATGTCTACATTGACTTCCTCATCTCTGGCATAGTGGAATTCCCCGCTGCCCTCCTCATCCTCTTCACAATTGACCGTATCGGCCGACGGCTGCCGTTTGCAACAGCCAATATTGTCTCCGGAGCCGCCTGCCTTATAACGGCTTTCATTCCAGAGAGTAAGTTATACACTGCAGCCTGTAGTAATATGTTTAATGGAAGTAAAAGCATGTTGATGAATTGATGCTGAAGGCTTTAAAGAAACAGTCTTGCCAAAGAAGAAATTTTCAGTTTTCACTTTACGCCAAATGTATTCATTCAGTCATTCAGTTGAGACATGTTTACTGTCAGAAATGTGCTTTTGTAGTTTTGTACAGGCTAATGTAGCTAAAAGGTAACAAAAGCTTAGATTGCTTTGTCCTTATTTATCACTCTTTTAATAAAAAGGTGTGTAAATGTTTTCGTAGCCAAGCTAAACTAAAAATTCCAACCAAATTTACAAAAATCTCATTCGTACTCATCTGCATATGTTAATAAATGCCAATCACCCTTAAATTTCGTGTGAGCATGGATTTACATTTAGCCATGTCCACAAAACTCCATAAAAGAGAAATTTCTCAGAAACCTGAAAACAACAAAATGGCAACTAAAGGATGAAAGAGCACCTCCTAAACAAGCTATGTGCTAAATCTTCCAGTAATGCAGCTCAGCCATTGCAGCGTGTCGGCTATCACAGACACACACTAACTCTTCCTGCTTTTATAGGATGCCGTTAATTTTGTCCTAGTTGAATTTATCTTATATGTTGTAATTTACAGATTCGCATTAATATGAAACCATTGAGTTTCACAAAATGTTTACTAAATTGGTGTGTAATTGAAATAAGTAAGTGATTTAAACTTGACAGTGTAATTTGTATAGAAAATTCGCAGTAATTCTCGACAGTTATACAGTTTGAAGACAATTGGTCAAGATTCACATTTGTGTGTCTCCTTATATGGAAATTTACACAAACTCAGGAGCCAGCCCTAGGATACGAACGTTTTTTTTTTTTTTTCTGAACCTTTTTTTCAGTCTCGTGCCAGATTAGTAAAAATTATATGAATAAATTTAATATAAAAAAGTAATTATTTTATGCACCATTTGCATAAAATACACTAAGGGTTTTCCTTCCCTTTAAACGTCTGTTTCCTACAGGTCTGTTCTGGTTAAAAACAGCTGTGGCTTGCATCGGGAGACTGGGAATCACTATGGCTTTTGAAATGGTGGTGTTTGTAAACACTGAGTTGTACCCGACCTTCATCAGGTAAAGTAGCTCTGAGGTCAGAAGGTCACATGCTGCCAAATGGCCCAGTATGACCTTGTACATTTATGTTGCACATGTTACATATTGTGCAAAAGAACACTGTGCTGCTGGTTCAATTTGGCCTTAATATGCAGGGGTGTAGACAATGCAGACAATCACGAACCCAGGCACCTGGGACAAGCACATTACGTATCCGGGTTATTCACAGGGTTTTCCATTCACAGTTGGAAAAACGGCAGCGAAGCCCGGTTCAGTAGACTGTTGATGTAATCGTCACCAGTGCTTTTTGCTTCGCTCATCCAACAACTGAAGAAAGAATGTTTCTCTGTGGTATAAAGCACCTCACAGTTAAGGCACACCTTAATGTTTTCCAAATCCCACCACCTGCTGCACTATGCGCACAAACTGAGGACACAGTCTGACTGTAGTTAGGAGCTACATTTACTAGGCATATTAATTAGCTTGAACGGTTAATGTTAGATCTTTCCCGAATCAGAAATATAAAGAGATATGAAAATAGTGACAAAACTGAGCAAAATACAATACAGTGCCACAACAACTAGCACCCTAATACTAGCAAAACCTGCGTTTTTTGTGTTTTCTCTCCCCCGAGAGAAAGCGAAGACGCTCAACAGACTCAAAAAGCTTTTTTACATGCGGCGAGAGAACACCACAGCTCATAGCCAAAATGTTAGCCAAAGATTTTTTTGCCTTTTTGTTAAGGGCAAAAACACAATGCTTCAACAGACTGTAATAATGTACATTATTAGCTTGTCATACATTTGAGTTAAATTACATTTGTTGTTGCTTTTTAGCCTAGTCAGCTGGACATCTGGGCCAATATAACAAGGGGCTGGGACCCCAGTGGGTTTACTAATGAATTTTTGCATCCAATAAAGAATTTGTCACCTTCTGATGTGATAAATTTGGCTCACAATACAGCATAGTAATTTCTAACTAAAGAGTAACGGCGCATATTCCCACAGGAACTTGGGTTTTTCCGTGTGCTCCACTTTATGTGATATCGGAGGGATTGTAGCCCCGTTCCTGCTTTACAGACTTGCAGTCATCTGGCTGGAGCTGCCGCTTATCATTTTTGGTATGTATGAAGCGAAAAATATGGAAACACTGCAATTTTTCTTTAAGTGATCTCAGATATTTTGGTTTCACACTTTCTTATCATCAGGGCCAATCTACAATCACTTTTTATTTATAACAGCATTAACTGATCATTTTTATTACTTTTTTAATTGTTTCTTTTTTTACTCTTACTCTTAGTTTCTCTGATTTATGCTATACTCAAAAAAAGTAAAAGGTTGTGTAGCCTTCAGACAAAATGAAAGACATTTAGTTTTGAGTTCTATCATTACTGCAGATAATACAAGGGGTTAAATAGTGTATGGTAGTGGGGGAGGGGGGCAATTTGGTATCAGTTTAGAAGTTTTGGAATGTGATATAAATATTCTCTAATAACTTACAGTGGCTTGAGTAAGTATTCACACCCACTGACCTTTTCCACATTTTGTAGTGTTACAACTTGGAACTAAAATAGACTTAACTGAGATTACATGTCATGAAGAAACCAAGTGGCCAAGGATGACGCTCAATACGATGCAGGACAGTGTTTGGAGTTTCTGCCAAATATAATGGATCTTAGTCTCCAATATGTCTTTTGGCAAACTCCAAACAGGATTCCATAGGGCTCGCCATTGTTATATACAGCCCAGCTTTGTGGAGTGTCCAAGTTATGATTGTCCTGTGAACAGCTTCTCCCATCTGAGCTGTGCATATCACTAGCTCTTTCAAAGTAACCCTTGACCTCTTGATTGCTTTTCTGAATAGAATTTAAAAGTTACATTTAAATTATTGAATTAAATGTCTGCAATGACCTCAGCTCAGTAGAATATACTCTATATACTCTATATACTCAGTAGATAGACTATACTGTGGTAGTATAGAAGTACTCAGAGAGAGAGTACAGAAAAACAGTACATAGTGTATTAGGCGTAAATTCTAACAACTCCAACAGGAATCCTGGCAGTGGTTGCTGGTGGTTTGGTGCTGCTGCTTCCTGAGACCAGAGGCGCACCCCTTCCAGAGACCATCGATGACATTGAACACCCGCACAGGTGAGATTTTTTTTTTTTCTTTGTTTGTTTGAGTTGTTCAAGCACCATCACTGGCATGACATCACGTGCAGTTGTTATATTTTGTCTATTCTTACCACAGAAACAAAGAGGACACAGTGAAAAGTCATCAGCTGGAGAATCTACTGCATCCACATGTGACAAATAATAAAGAAACTACAACAGTCTGAGTGGAACATTAGCAAGTCTCCTTAAAAACTTGAATTTACACAAACTCAGGAGCGAATCTTAGGATACACTGTTTTTCCGACTAACAGGAATTTCATGAATACCACGTTTCTTGTGTAAACACTCCTGCAAGTGATTTACAAATAAATTCGTTCACATCCAGTTTGACAACTGGAGCCCACTGTGTGCATCATTCTAATAACATGTTGCATGTTTAGTAGTATGTGAATTGTCCTTGAGAAAACAGATACATAAAACATTTAAGCTATACATGTTAGTGCATGTTTTTAAACTTCTGATATTGTGATAAAAAAAATGTGAATTGAATGAAAATATTGGTGCTAATTTACGAGTAACTGCTGAATTTAGCCTCCAAAATATCTCAATCCAATGTCAACTTCAAGCAAAATTTTTACTGAATAAATGTTCTTTGCATTTGTAGTTGTTGTTGGTGTGAAATAAACTTGAGTATTTGTTAGACGTTAGAGGTTTTACCTAACGGTTATTAATTGTAATGTCCGAAAACGCACAACATGTATTCAAAACTTTATATCATATGAATAAAATAAATACATAATATTCAGGAAACACTCAGCATTCATTATATCTAGTGTTTGGGTTATTTTACTCCTCTTATTCTGCAATTCCTTATGATGCAATGTCTATGGATGCTGCCCCAAAACAATGTTCTTTTAAGCTTTCTCAACATCCATAATAAAATGAATCACTGAGGCCTTGATTTACTGACATCCCAAATAACAACCACTAATTTTCATGTGAATGAGGGTACGTTGTGTTTGCAGGTAGTGGGATTGTTGTGAATCATTTATAAAGAGTGACTGCATGAATGACATCACATGCATGAAACAATATGTAAATTACGCTTTTATGTTGTTGTTTTTTTTTTACTTTACGTTTTATGTGCTTTTTGTTCTTGATAGCTGAGGTGAGTTCAGATCTCTTAGGGACTCACGTCCTGTATAATAATTAAGAGCAGTGAGATGTGTTGAAAAAATAAGAGTGTGTTTTGTTCATGAGGTACTGTGTCAACGAAAACTTTTTACATACTCTGCTACAAATCCTGTTGCCATGGAAATATTAAGACATTTTGAAATATTTAGGCATAATCTTGATAGACCTTCTCATTATTAAAACCCAGTCTGGAGAAAACGGGCTTCTGCAAATTTAATGCCTGCCCTTCAGTCATATTAATGACCATTATTACGTTACATTGCAAATTAAATTCATTTACAATGGCAGCACCCTGTATATTCCACTTACAGGCAGAAGCGCTTCAAATTGCATATCAGTTAAAGCAATCATAACAAAAAATGGACATTGCTATTTTGCTCATTTAAAAGATGCAATCATCTATAGACCCTGTTAAGTTAAGGCTATGGGCTGCTAAGCAGAAGGTTGTGAATTCAAGTCCCAGTACCACCACTGATACTCTTCTCTGATTCCTTTATCAAAACAAGTTGGGATATGTGAAGAAACCTATCTTACTTTACTGTACAAGTGAGGTTTTTTTTCTCTTTTGGTGCCATGGTACCGTTTTAGCAGTTCCTGACTGAATGTATAACATGTCTTAAAATAGTTTATTTTATTACATGCATAGTGATGTACAGTATGTCTGTTATATTTTTGCAGAATTCTTTGCTTATTACTGTGTTTTTTAGATGATTTACAGATTCTGTGGACACTGCAGTTTCAAGTATATATCCATCCATCCATTTTCTGTACTGGTTATCCTACATGGGGTTGCAGGGAGCCTGGAGCCTGGAGCCTATCCCAGGGGACTCGGGGCACAAGGCGGGGGACACCTTGGCTGGGCTGCCAATCCATCGCAGCGCACAATTGCACAAGTACTCACACACTATGGACAATTTGGAAATGTCAAAAAACACGTCTTTGGACTGGGGTAGGAAACCGGAGTACCCGGAGAAAACCTCCAAAACACAGGGAGAATATGCAAACTCCGCACACACAGTTACGTGAGTAAAGAAATACTCCAGAATCCAAATTTTTCTTCTTTAATGTGTGCGTATAAATTGCCATCTGATAAAATTAGGTGCAAAATTATGTGTTTTTATTAAGCTTCAAAAAGAGTTCAGAAACAGAGAACCGTTGATTTACATTTCCTAAGTTTTAATTTGCACTTCAGTCTTGGATGCCTGTCATTGGACTGATACACTCAAGAAACTGACTTTGTCTCTCTTTCGATCCAGTCAATGAATTTGGAGACACGAGCATACACACCAGGCTTCATGGGATTGGCACAGCCAAGACCCCACGATGTCACTCCCTGAAGAACGAAGGTGTTCTGAGCAAAGCATACTAGAGGACCTCCACTGTCACCCTGAGAGAGAGAGAGAGAAACTGAGTGAGACTGTGAGAGTGAGTTAACCAAATGCTGTCACTACAATCACTGGATATTAAACACAAGGTCACCTATAATGGCTTCTACTAATTTACTTTTTCTGTTCAGTCTTGTTTAATGCCATGTAATGCACATTAAAAGCCTTTTATCTTTAGTTTACTTTATTTACATTGACACTTTAGTTTACTTAATACTGGTACTTGACTGACGGCACGGCCTCCCAAGCATTGTTCCTGCCAGTGGCCGACAGCATGGCCTCCCAGGTCCTTCTTCTGCCAGAGGCCAACATGGCGGCCTCACCTTCAGAGCTCCAGCATGAAACCAATGAGGTGGTCTCCCCTGCCGAGCTCCAGCCACAGGCCGTCGTGGCGGGCTCACCTCCAAAGCTCCAGCCTGAGACCAACGTGGCGGCCTCTCCTCCAGAGCTCCAGCCTGAGACCAAGGAGGTGGTCTCCCCTGCAGAGCTCCAGCCACAGGCCATCGTGGCGGGCTCACTTCCAGAGCTCCAGCCTGAGACCAATGAGGTGGTCTCCCCTGCAGAGCTCCAGCCACAGGCCATCATGGCAGGCTCACTTCCAGAGCTCCAGCCTGAGACCAACGAGGTAGTCTCCTCTGCAGAGCTCCAGCCTGAGACCAACGAGGTAGTCTCCCCTCCAGAGCTCAATCCTGAGGCCGAAGGGGTGGCCTCCCACACCATATTCCTGCCAGAGGCTGACAACATGGCCTCTCACGACCTGCTCATGCTAAAGACCGACAGCACGGCCTCCCGAGTTCTGCCTCAGCTTGAGGCTGATGGTGTGGCCTCCCACGCCATACTCCTGCCAGAGGCTGATGTCGCGGCCTCCCCCGTCCTGCTCCTGCCAGATGCAGACGATACGGCTTCCTCCCATCCTGCTCCTGCCAGAGGCCAACGGTGCGGCCTCTGCCATCCTGCTCCTGCCAGTGGCTGACGGCGTGGCCTCCCCATCCTGCTCCTGCCAGATGATGACAAGGCAGCCACCAAAGCCTTGTTCCTGCATGAGGCTGACGAGATGGCCTCCCACACCATGCTCACACCTGAGGCCTCCCATGCCATGTTCCTGCCTGAGGTTGACAACACTGCTTCCCATGACCTGCTCAAGCGGCCTCCCAAGACTTGCTCACACTAGAGGCCAATGGCGCAGCTTCCTGGCTCCTCTGGGAGAGTCCAACAGGAGAGACAATGCCTGCCTTGGGACCTTGGGTCTTTTGTGGACATTTTGCCCAGAGGGGCAGGACCACATCAGGAGAGCTGTTGTAGGTGCTTTGGGAGAAGTGTCTTTGGTGGGGGGGATCTGTCAGGTATTTCCCCCTTGCGCCGGGCTCCAAATGCAAAAGCACTCAGCGCGCTTAAGCAACTGGCAGCGCAACAGTGTGTGCTCCCGGGTTATGCCTTTGTTTATGTTGCCATGTGTTTTTTTTTTTTTTTTTTTGGTTTCTATCCTGTCTCTGCCTCTGTATTGTTATTGGATGTTTCCCCTCATGTGTCATGTGTGTTCAGTGTTTTGCCGCCTGACTTTACCTAGCTGTTTTGTTCTGTGTGTCCGCTCCAGTCTTTGACTTCTTGCCTGTTTCTTGATCTTCGTGTTTGTTTTGCCTAGTTTGCCCAGTTTGTACATCGCCTGACCCACACCTGTTTTTGGATACTGTCTCTGCCTGTCGTTTTTTGGGTTTGTCTGCCTGCCTCTCAATAAACGCTTAAAACTTCAATTGCATCCGTCTGCACTCCCATTACATGACAATAATAGGTCATCTTTCAGCATGAATCATTATGTCTTGTAGGAAAATGTACATGGACTACAAGGCATTATTATTAAAAGGGGAAAAAAGGGATTCAGTATGGAGAGACATAAAAACGACTGTTGAACATTACCTAAAATAAAAGAAAAAATTATAACAACGTTATAGAAGCTATATAATATAAATACGTATATGTGATGACGAGGAGGGAGTGGCCAGGCTGTGAGGATGCACGCTGAGTGGTCTAATCAGGAGGAGACAGAGAATTAAGGAACAGGTGGAGACGCTAGAGAGGGAGAGAGAGAGACACACGCATGTTTTATGTTTGCCCTTCGTTTGTGTTTTATGTTCTGTTTGAGTTTTGTTCATGATTAAACTTTACTTTTGTGTTCAGTCGGTTCCCGCCTCCTCCTTGCCTATCTTTGGAGTTTGTTATATTGGTGCCAGAACCCGGGAGGGAAGAGGGACATGCTGTCAGAGAACCCTCGCTTCTGCGGGAGGGTCGTGGTGGTGCTGGAGCGGTTGCCAGGGGACGGAGGACCCGCTGCTGTCCACCAGGGAGGCAAAGGTGCGTCTGCCGTCTGCCTGGAAAGGGCAGGAGCTGTAGCCATCCGTCAGGAGGTCCCGTGCCATCGCCCAGCATTGTGGGGGATCGCTTCCCAGCTGGCTGAGGACCAGGTGACAGCATTTCTAGGGACCAGGGAACCAGTTTTCTTTCTCTCTCTCTCTGGTCTATGGAGCAGGTGGAGACGCCAGAGAGGGAGAGAGAGACGCGCGCATGTTTTATGTTTGCCCTACGTTTGTTTTCCATTCTGTTTGAGTTCTGTTCATGATTAAACTTTAAGTTTGTGTTAAGTCGGTTCCTGCCTCCTCCTTGGTGTTTCTCTCTCTCTCTCTCTGTGGCATTTGACCTGTCCCAGAGAAAAAAGGAACAGCTATACCTCTGTCTGTTACAAAGTGCTGACACTGGAGACTCCTTCTTTAAATGTTAAAGTAACACCTCCTTACAGAAAACATTTTCTTTTAGTGTGTTTATGTGGTGCGTCCAACATAGGTTGTTACTACAGAAACGATAACGTATTAAAGCGCGCGCATTCATATAAACCTGTGATTTGCAGCTGCACTACTGTCAGAGCTGCGGTTGAAAAGGAATGAAAATGAACTAATGTAAACGAAAAGAATCAATGTTTTATGACTAATGAGAATCGAGGATTCAACAGCACAACAGCACTGTGGTAAACGTATAAACCAAAGGATTTATATCAGTAACTGGCAGTTTCTTACTTTGCATATTATGGAAATATGTGGCCTTAAAATAAATGAGGTAAAATTTGCTGTGGTTAAATACAGTAAACTGGTGTATTCTTTAATTGAGTAACTGGTCATCGGGTGATTCAGCAAAGGCTTTTGTGAGTATTGTTACCTGACAGCTGTCAGTTCCTCCCTCGATGTTTCCTGCACACATCTCGTGGTCCTTCACTCGGTTGTTCAGGTAGGCTGGACGGTTGCACACTTTGTTTTCAATGACTGGGAAACCGGTCTCCTTCAGAACGCCTACTCCACCCGTTTCTGGTGAACACATCATGAGGGGGATATAATTACTGATTCTGGTTAGTGTAAACTAACGTGCAAAGAAAAATGAGGACGTGTGTGTGTGTGTTCTGTACCTTGGGTTTCTCCCCAGCCTGTAACATAGCATTCTGTCCCACTGGGCACGATGTAGTCTTTGTCAGGCAAACACACTGTAGACACTTTATCATTTATAACAGCTGGCCTGAAATGAGGGAAAAAAGTCTCTGTGGCTTGTTTAACAAATATATAATAAAGACCTATAGTTCTCTCCAAAATTATTGGCACCCTTCATGAAGATGAGCAAAAATTAATAACATGTAAATGAGGGATATTTTGATATTTGACCACTGCATATTTTAATTTAAACATTTTCAAAGTTTTGTTATTATTACCCTGATGGTGCATAATTGCTGTTTTTAACTGCTTATGTATTTCATATTCATAACTTTTGCAGATCGACAACATTCTGTCTCTTCTGCATTTGAAGCCCAGAAAGAGTCTTTAGGTGTGAAACCAGACAGACAGACAGACAGACAGGTTGGCTGTATTTTATTGATCCCGAGGGGAAACTGACATTATGCATTTATACCCCTGGGAATCAGGGTGTGGTTAAAGGCAAAAACAGAGTTTCTAAGGACTGAGAGCCATTTTGAAAAGCAAAATATCCTTTTCAAGAATGACAATTTGTTGCCACAGTTTTTAAGAGAAAATATTATTAGTTAAATTATTAGGTTTTTTTTGTTACCATGTAGACACTCTATTTTTTCCCTCCCTCATCATTTTTACTCATTTTTCTGGAGGGTGCTAATACTTCTGGAATGCACCATATTGTTCTATAGTCTAAGCAGAAGTGGTCAACAAACATTTTATTTTTCAGACCCTTACCATGCAAGGTCTAGAAATCATAACAAGACTAATGCTGCACAAAAATTCCTCACGTTTCCAGCTTGAGTAAAGCGATATCTGTTCCTGCTGGCCCCTTTATAATCTTTTCCAGGTTTCTGATCTGTCTGGACTCCTCAGTTGCCCTTTCTGTATGGATTCCCAAGTATACTTTGTAGGCAGATGGTCTGTTAGATCTGGAGAATAAGTGTATATATGTCACCATCAAGACAAGATGTTGTCAAAGACAAAAATCTTGATTTCTTATAAGTGACATCACTGTAACTCACCGTTCAAGGCAGTGAGCTGCTGTAAGGACCCACTGAGCATGGATTAAAGTTCCTCCACAGAAGTGAATGCCGGTGCTATAACACACAGTTACAGTCAACAGTGTGGACACGGATGTAGTAGATAATCACTGTAATACGTTTAGAGATTCCTACCTGGTTCTGAGACTGATCTGCCAAGGCCAAGAGTGAGGTTTAGAGACGCACCCTCCGACGATGCGGCCAAAGCAGCGTCTTGGTTTTACTGATGGCTGTCCGCATTTTGGTGTGTCTGTTTCGAAAAGGGTTGCTCATATTTAAAACCTCTGCTATGCCATGACATGACATCAGGAAGTCAGGTAGAGGAAAGACATTTCATACCACAGTCTGGAATATGACAGTAGTCCCACTTCTTTCTAGGATCCATAGTGTAACACCAAGGTCCGTTTGCATCATTATCAGGATTTCTGCAATTCTAGCCATTAAAAAACAAGTTAGAAAGTATGGGAACTCTTTACTTAAGGGTAGCATTAAGCCCTTAATCGCACCTGAAAATAACATATATAAGCATTTCTAAAAGTTTATCGTAAGAGGCATCAGCTGTCATAAAGCCTGTTTTTGTCAATCTTGTCAGGTTGACTGAGGATAGCACCTCAGTTAATGATGTAGGCTTTCGTCATCATGAGTTCGGGGTATGACATTTTCCTGGTCGACTTATGTTAGAATTTCATGGTATTCATAAAAATCTTAAGTGGAACTATGAAACACAGTTTACATTACAGTGTCATGACATTGACATAGGTATTCATAGTGACATTACAGTGTCATGACATTGACATAGGTATTCATAAAAATCTTATAAGCAGAACTAGGAAACTCACTTTACTTGAATGTCAGAGAAAATATACATGACTGACATCACAGCGTCATGACACTGACATAGGTATTCATACTGACATTACAGTCACAGGACACTGACAGGTATTCATACTGACATCATAGTGTCACGACACTGACATAGGTATTCATACTGACATCATAGTGTCATGGCACTGACATAGATATTCATACTGACATAACTGTCACGGCACTGACATAGGTATTCATACTGACATAACAGTGTCACGGCACTGACATAGGTATTCATACTGACATAACAGTGTCACGACACTGACATAGGTATTCATACTGACATTACAGTGTCATGACATTGACATAGACATTCATACTGACACTAGAGTGTCATGACATTGACATAGACATTCATACTGACATTACAGTGTCATGACATCAGCGGAGATGTTAATGTAAATGTTAGAAGTGGAGCCCTATCCATATGAAACTCACTTTACTTAAGAGTGTACATAAGTATTCATAAACATATTATAAATAAATAGTGTTTCTTATTTCTGCTTATAAGATTTTTATGAGTAATGTCATGTCTGACAACAGTCTATATTTTCTCTGACCCTATGTGACATACCTGTACGCAGAGCTACAAAGTCACTTTTATAAAATTCTAACGTAAGGCAACCCTATGTCACTTGACTCAGGTGTTAAATCAACATGCCATCAAAATTGACAAATGCAGTCTTACAGCTGATATCTGTTGGAGCAAGCCTTTATAAGTAATTATGTAGGTTTTTCAGTTGTTATGTTGGCGTTATATAGCCTTTAGAACACTACTGTTACTGTAGTATAATTATTAGGAATACATCGATACAGACATTGGTATTGGGTACCAGTAAAAAAAATGATATTGATGCATTCCTAATAAGTACTGTGGTATATGTATAATTAATATATGATTACTAATAAAGTCATGACAGTGTCCAAGCTCCGTGACCTACATTAGACTCCAGACCCCTGTCAGGGTGATTTGAAGGTTTAAAGGTGGTACTGTGGGGTGTTGTGGCACTCCAGGCTTGGCAGGTCACTCCTGCTGCGGTCCTCGATATCGAACCTCGATAATTTTCTCCATTGCCGATCTTGCAATCTTTTTTTTTTTTTTTTTAAAAAAAAAAAAAAGCACAAGCAGTATTAAAAATCAAAGCCCTGCTGAAAGGAAAACCCCACAAAGTCAATAACACGGCAGATAATGATTCTCAATTGAGGGCAAAAGTTTGTATACCCTTGGACAAAAATAAAGATGACAAATTTATTTTATAACAATAATGAAAAATCTATATATTTGTTCAAAAGTTTTATGAATGTGATATAATTATCATCTGCTAACTTGTATCCTCTTGGCATTTTCTTTAGTTTTTTTAACCCCTTTTTCTCCCAATTTGGTCATTTTGACAATTCCAACCCTAGCGCTCCCCATCACACAACAGCTACCAACTGGGGAGGGTGAAAGCTAGCACATGCTTCCTCCAAGACACCTGAAGCCTTCACATCTTTTCAGGGAGAGTAATTCCATCACTCCCACTAAGAGTGCATGGCCAATTACACTCTCCTGAACTACTGATGGCTGTGGCAGTGTTGGGATTCGAAAGGCTTGCTTGTTTGCTAAATTGCAAAATAGAGGCACATGTTCATTTTTTACATCCAAGAACCATGAGGGATGCAAACTTTTGCACTCAACTGTATAGTTTCAGATATATTTGGTTTCATGAAGACAGACCTGTGGCTTGTGAAGGAATAGGAGTCTGTGTTACTGGGACTGTGGGAATACGTTCACTCTGAGTGGACTGACTGGTCTGATTGGGGCGAATGCTACCACAGCGCTCTATCTTACAGTACTCCCAGCGCACAGAGGGGTCAGTTGTGTAGCACCATGGAGCTGTGTCACCATCAGGGTTCCTGCACAGGTTTCTTCTTAAATCTCTGCGTGGTGAAAGAGAAATATGGATTTAAACATATAGTAAGAAATTTTAACAGGGGTGAGCTGAAGCTAGCAGTTTTGAAATTTGAAGTCCAGACAGACACAGCTATACTACTAAGCCCTGCCCACAAATTACATGCCTAGGCTGGAACTCCTGAATGCTAATGTTTTGACATTTCACTTATAACTTCTTGAAATTTCAAATTGAATTTATTTTTAATAAACTGTAAAATAGAGGTGATAGTTTGCTAGAGGTAATAGCTTTCTTTACTGCATCTCACAGTAGAAAGTAACAAGGTTGAAAGTATGCAAATATTTTTGCCTGTTTGAGAGATTTTTGAGCACTTTACAGTTTCTAAGTAGAACCCTTTTAGCTAACAAGCTTTAACAATGTGAAAAACTCATGTGGACCAGTTTTTTTCTAAGCATATTGAAAAAAATGGTTTGTCAAGGTTTCTTTGGATATTTAGAGGTTCTAAGCTTCAATTAATTTTACAGCATCTTTTGCCTTACGCATTGGGATATGCCTGTGGTGTCTTTGTATGTCTATGAGGTTCCATAGAGGCCCAGAACTGGCACTTCTTCCCACTGATGGTCTCTGACATGACTCCACGGTACGAGCTGCCATCTCCTGTGTAACAGTCCTCAGCTGGAGCGATAACTGGCTCGTCTGTAAACACATTCACATTATATAAATGATATTTAAATAGTAACGCACTCATCATGTGGGTGTATGATGAGTAATAGCAAAGGAGGAAGTTATTCCTGTATGGAGGGCTGACCTGGGCGTGGCTCGGCACCACAGCTCGGTATATTGCAGTACTCCCAGCGAGTTTCTGGGTCGGTGGTGTAACACCAGGGACTCCTCTCGTTGTCAGGGTTTCTGCAGTAGTTGTTATCCAGACCTCTGCAACAGACACAAATAAATGTTTCCATGTACAGTACAGTGCTCTCTGGCAATGTTAGGGCGAATTCCACAATTATGGTGCCATTTGGCTCTTGTAACTTGTAAAAAAATTTTCAGTACTGAATCTAAGAAAACCTACATTTAACCGTCTCAGGAAACACTGTGTAACTTTTTACAAGCTTCTTTTGCTGCATCTCACAGTAGAAAGCAACAGGGTCGAAAGTAATAGGATTAAGGTTTTTTAAATCATAGAATTAGCAGATGCACAAAATGCTCAGAACTGAGCAGCTCTGTTCCGCTCTGGAGGAACATTTCAATGCCATAAAATTTCTCAGAGAAAAAACCTTGAAACAAATAATTTAGCAAGATCCATGGTATGGCAATTCTGCAGTACACTTTTACACTCTTAAGGTTAAATCTAGAACCTTAAAGTATTTGTCGGCTTGCTATAGAACCCTACAACAGAGGATTTTTGTTTCAGAGAGACTTCAGAGCAGAACCCCTTAATTGAGCTTTTCAATTCAATAGACATCGTCACAACTGGGTTCTTGTTGGAAACCTTTTGTAAACTGAAAGCACTCTTTTGTTGGTAAATGATAAAATGATAAACCAAAGAACCAATTTAAGGTGCTGCAGGAAAGCTTTTGTTTCTTTAGTGTATATTCTTGGGGGGAAAGCGTTCCTCAAGGGCTTGTTGGATTGCTAATGGAACCTATTGAACAGACGCGATTGCTTTAAGACAACGACTCCTCCCCTAAAACTTCATTAACATGTGGCATTGAAAAGTTTACTAATGTGTCTATATTATTCCTTGGTGAAATTCAATATTTTAATGAATCAAATTATCAAATATCTCGCTGCAATCTCACACTGTTTTCAGTGGACAGCACAGCCTGCATGATGCCCGTAGACACCCCACTGATAGAACTCGAGTGAAATCAGGATTCTATGCGCTTCTATGGGCTTCTATGGCACATTCAAGTACAATGTGTTTTAATGGGAGGAAAGATTAATGGTTATTGGACAACAGACTTTTAATACATTATTCTGGGTCCTGCCCAGGTGCACAGCTTCACTGGGAGTGAATAGGATTGTGGCCAGTTGGGTTTTGCATAGAAAAAAATACAGTCCCCTAAAAAGTATTGGAATGGTAAGGACAATTCTTTTGTTTTGGGGGGTCTGGTGATGGACTTGGCCAGTCTAAAACGTTCCATTTTTTCCCCTGATGAAGTCTTTTTTTGTGTTGGCAGTGTGTTTTGGGTCATTGTCTTGCTGCATGATGAAGTTCCTCCCAATTGGATTGGATGCATTTTTCTGTAAATTGGCAGACAGAATGTTTCTGTAGACTTCTGAATTCATTCTGATGCTACCATCATGAGCTTACATCATCAGTAAAGATTCCAGAAACAGCCATGCAAACCCAAGCCATGACACTACCTCCACTGTGCTTGACTGATGAGCTCATATGTTTTAGATCATGAGCAGATCCTTTCTTTCTCCACACTTGACCTTGGCGATGGCCTTTCCATCACTTTGGTAGAGGTTTGGTAGAGGAGGCCGAACCTGTTCCATGTCTGGTTGTTAGTACACTGGTGGTTTCTTTCATTGTCAGGACATTCCAAATTGTTGTATTGGTTATGCCCAATGCTTGTGCAATGGCTCTGATTCAAACCAGCTTTCTTTTCTCCCATAGACAGCTCTCTGGTCTTCATGTTGGTTTATTCTTTTTTATCCTTTTTAGCTACAAATGCAGTCTTCACCCAGGGCTCAAACCAAGAGTAGACATTCAGAGCTATAAATTGTTTAAATAATCAGTCTATCAGAGCACACCTGGGCAACAAGAAGCACCACAGTCACCTGTTCCAATATTTTTGACACTTGGAAAATGGGTGGGTTCAAACAAAAGGTGCTATGTTCTAAGTTGTTTAACACATCTAAATGTAAATATCAGGAAATGAAAGTTGAAATTCTATCATCTCATATTTGTCTTTTGTTCTCAAACCCAGATGTCTTCGGTGTATAGCAAAAACAAAAGAATTGGCCTTGCAGTTCCAATACTTTTAGAGGGGACTGTATCTCAACATTTACTGGACAATGCCCTCTTTGTTCGTCCCTCTTGGACACACGGCTTCGCTGTATAATTGCAATTGCATCTCAAAGGGGCTGAACCTCCTAACCAACTTCCAATTTCTTTAAAAATCTTTGGATGGGTAACAGTTCTAAAGGGGTTGTACATAGAAGCATTTACTATTACCCTAAAGGCACCAAGAAGCCATCAAAAGAGCCCTGCTCGATGAAAACACTTTTATCTTTGTATCTTAAAGATTGCTTGATTATTAAATGCCTAGAAACACATAAGCATTAAACGGCACCTTTAATTGACAACACGTTATTTACGCTCATCATGCCGTCATAGGCAATTACACTGTGTTCCTCACTTGCAAGGGTAGTTCTGTGGTGTTCTGGAATGTTTCTGAGGAAACTGAGATGACCACTCTTGGCAAGTTTTCCCTGATATGGTCACAGCAGTGTTGCCTCTATATGAATTCCCGTCTCCTGTAGCACAGGTCAACTCTGGTGCGATGGTTGGAGGCTGGGACGCTGTGGGGTTAAAAAAAAAAAAAAAAACATGTATAGAATGTATACTGTTCAGTGAAACCATACAGTGGGCTCTTGGGAAATTATTTAACAAATAAACATCTCTCGATCCTCTCTTATTGGGTTGTTAGTTCTGTAATGGGTGTGTTTAGTTATCCGAGAGAAAAAAATAAAGGAGCTTACTACAGCGAGGGATGGAGCAGTAATCCCAGCGTTTGGACGAACTTGTGGTGAAACACCAAGGTCTGGGTTCTCCGTCTGGATTTCTGCAGTAGTTCTCCTCCAAGTACTTGTCAGGAAGACTACACACACACACACACACACACACATGCTCGGTGTGAATGTAATAATTAATTATATAATACAGGGTTTCCCAACCTTTTTTGTCAGCTGAATACCTTCAACCTAATTTATTTTCCTCATATACCTCCAGAGGCATTGAATCTCACTTAATCTAAGTGAATCTTTTGCTTGTTGAAGAACTTTGTTTTATTCACTTACAGCTTTTGTTGCTTTTTTAATCAACGCAACCTTGCCTTGTTTGGTTTTATGGCCAGGTTTTCATGTTTTGCTTCAAAATGTCTTTTTAAGAAAGTTGCTTCAAAAAATATAACACACAAAGAAGAGGGAAAAGGTTTGGCCTTCTTACTGTCCAAATGTTAAATATTCCTTCACTGTACTCAAAGAACTTTCCCCAATTTTGAAGCTTTTGTAGTTCAACTTGCGCTTGGATGTTCCTCTTCCTTCCCGATTTTCTTTTACTGACAATGTGAGTGTCCATTTCAAGTGATTTTAAGGAGTTCTAAAGATGAAACTTTTAGGCACAAACAATGATTTAGCTAGTTAACACTGTAATTTTTGTTTAAATATCACATGCTAGGAACTGTTATCTCATGACATGACCCATGAGCAATTCAGTCATCAGTTTTTTGTTTTTTTTACTTGTAACAATATTTTATTAAAGTTTAATTTAATGTATCATTGATATTTCCATCACAGTCTCATGACTCCCCCTGCAATGCCACCATGAACCCAAAGGGGTTGGGAAACCCTGATGTAATAAATGCGCCGATAGTATAAAAGTCTTACACTGAGGGAATGTATCCATGGTTATGGGGTTTCTGGGAGTCCCAGCGTTGACAGGTGAATCCTCCCTCAGTGGTGGAGATCTTCCCTCTGTAGTTTTCTCCACTACAGTACATGCATTCCTCTGTAGACATACAAGAGCACATAATAAAAATAATTATAATCATAATGTTTATTTATATAGCACTCTTCCAACCCAGTCTTACAGAAAAAAACATTTGGGTGTAACTTCTTTTTATATATGTTAAATCAACGTTAAAACAACGTTCTGGCACAAGCATACAAAGGAAATCAGCATATCCAACATTCACTCAAATGCTCTGTATGTCGTGTTCTGCACAAAATCAGGCTTGCAAGTCACTTGGCAAAATGTGGTAACTGTGGTAAAGTGCGCAAAGCGCGCAAAGTCGCTGTGTTTTCAGTAGCCGAAAGAATTTACAATTCTTTTGTAAATTCCTGACTGTGTTTGCAGAGAAGAGGAGAAGTTTATTCATATGTGTCATGAAAAGCACAAACTTTATGCGCGAAGTGGGCTATGCTCAATATGTTTAAAAAAAGAAAAATTATTTATTACATATTGATTTTCATTCAAATAGCATAGTGGTAGCAGTGGGCGTGGTTAAATGACATTGGTGCAGAGCGTCTCATACAGAGCATTAAAGTGAATATTTGATAATGATGATATGTAATGTATGCTTGTGCCAGAATATTGATATTCAATGTATATCAAAATAGAAGATTATAAAATAAATAAATAAATAAATAAATAAATAAATGATTCAAAATTAAGACCAATGCATAAAATCAGATATATAATATGTGATCAAATAACTTAAAAAAAAACATGTAAAAAGAAAAAAAAAAAAGGGATCAGTATGAAGACCAATGGTAAGGCGAGAACAATCTTAATGGTAGATTTGTGCTATGCTATAGTCATGTAGTCATGTCACACCTGTCACGGGCAATTCACTGCCAGGCCACCAGAGGGCACTCTCCTCTGAGTTCTGAACTACTCTCTCAGTTGTGGTTCCAATTTCCTGTTCCTACTGTATATAAAGCACAGTCTAATTGTGAATGCTTACTTCAGTCATGGGAGTTCGGTGCTGTAGATTTGTCTTGCTTGCTATACTGCATATGACTCTGTCTAGTCCTGTTTTGGTCCCGCTGGATTTGTTTGCATATCTGATCACATGTGTATTGACCCTGCCTGTGTTTCTGACTTGTATTTAGGCTCTGATTTTTTTGGGGATTGGGTCATTAAGCCTCTTCCATATGGATCCTAACCCCTTGTCTGAGTCATCTGCATTACAGGTGAAATTTCAGTTATACCACTGCAGCTGGGGATGTCACAGTGCTCCCATCTCTTATTCGCATCCATGGTGTAGCACCAGGGGCCGTTGCTGTCTCCATCTGGATTTCGACAGAAATTGGACTCCAGGTCAGCTTTCGGATGCGTCTTCGGTGAGATGCTGCGAGGACAGTATAGTTATCTTTCAAAACCTTAGTCATAATCTGTTACTGTATGAATACTATGACGTTAGTAATGCATACTTTGGCTTGTGAGGGAATGTAGACTCCCAGCGCTGACACATTGTTCCTGATTTTGTCCTGCTCTTTGTCCCTCTGTAGTCGATACCGGTGCCAGACAGACATTCAAGTAAATAATCTGGATGGAAGAAATTATTTATTTTTTTTTTTTTGCATTTTTTGTGTGAAATCTAGAACTTTGAATAAAAAAGACTTAAAAATAAATTGGCTCATAACAATCTCTCAACAATATATAGCAGATTCAATCTATGTTTAGTCAACACTACAGTGTATCTTAGCAAAGGTGTAAAGTACTTAAGTACTTAAATTCAAGTTCTGTACATTTTAACTTCATTTATTAAGTATGGAAGAAAACACGATGGGGCATAAAAACTATAAACGAAAGATTTTTTTAATAACAGCATGTCCCAAAGTGTTTTATTCCTCTAGCATCACAGGAATTTGCCAACATTAAAACTGTTTACAAAAAAAAAAACCATTAAAACTTCCCTTTTTCAGAAAAATTATAGTTACAGCTTTACCTTTGCTGTTACAAACCACTGACACTGGAGACTCCTTCCATAAATGCTACATAAACATCTTATAATTACATACAATTGTCACAAGCCAGACAAGTTGCTTTGATTGAACTCTTACTATAGAAACAATAACATATTACAATGAGCGCATTAATATAAAGCTGGGGTTTGCAGCTTTACTGTCAGAGCTGCTGTTATAGAAAATGACTCAACACCTTCTCACCAATCAGAATCCAGAATTCAACATCAAAGCCATACCAATTTGCATAAATGCCACAACTAGTCATTTTTGACAATTTGACAAGGACAATTTGTCTATTATGCTTTCCCTTTAACTTAAAATATAACCTCTGTGCAAATTGAGTCATACAAATTTTACAGTTGTAGTTGAAGTCATTTATTCATTTTGCTTTATCCAATTACTTTTATAGTAACATTTTCTAATTATTTAAAAGTTATTAATTTAAATACCTAATTACTTTAAATATCTTACTAATATAATTATATAATTAATTAAGCTATGAACACTTTCGAACTTAATAGTTTTGCTAGAATTATAGTTTTGCTACTTCCACAGAAATTTGAGTCAGATTTTAACACAAAAAGTCATCTTTTTTTGTACTTTTCATGCCGTTTATTGGTTGTTATTATTATTATTTTTGCATCTTCGATAAGAAAAGCTTAATCTTCTCAAAAAAAAAAAAAAAAAAAAGAGCTCTTATAAAAACAGGGCACACAAACACCTTGAAAAATAAACTTCTAATGGAGGAGGCATGATTATATAACCTTTTTCACCCATTTTATGTTTGTTTAGTGATATAAACATATTGACATATTAATGAGACACTGGGTTGTTTTAGGGCTGATGTTTAAACTCAACTGAAAGCAAAACATAATTAGTTTATTACAGTTCCGAAAAAAATAATTACAATCAATACACTTAGTTATAGTTTTATATATATTTAGTTATAGTTTTATATATATTTATATATATAAAACAAGTCCTTACTAAACCATATTAACTTCTTTTTTTCCGGTTTAATAACTTCATATGATCAACCATCTCTCTAAACGCTTACCTTTCTTCTCATAAAGGGCTGTACTCATTCTCCGAAGCACCGGCTCTATCTTCGAGTTGGCTGGTATTGTTGTGCAGTCCTGATCTTTTTCAATGAATAGAAAAGACCTGAAAAAGACAAATTGAATCCCGATTTATTAATCAGCTATACCCCGTATAGACCGTAAAACTAAACGACAAGGTTCAGCGTGTCACAGTGTGTTACCTGCATGTGAACAGTGTTTCTGCGTTGCACTTTAGTGCACATTCTTCCGCTGATGTTGCACGGTACACACTTTTTTGCAATGTGAGAATCCAAGCACCATCAGTCTTAGTGTACTCATCTAAAACTGTGAACAAAAACAAAAAGACATGGCGAGTTAACGTGACAGTGAGAACACTAGTAATGATTTATTTATGAAGTCTTAATAGAGTGACTATCTAAATAGTTATTCAAATCCTTAAGTGACTAGAAACAGTGATATATAGACAGTCAAGTGCAAAAGTTAGCATACCCTAGCATTAAGTATGTTAGTCAATGAGCACTGACTGACCTTTATTGGTTTATTGAATGAAATCTTTTTTTTTTTTTTTTTTTAATCTGTATTAAGTTGGAAGGCTTGTGTATGACCACATCTTTATTTTGTCTTTGCAAAGACATGTTAAAAATGTTTATTTAAAAAAAAAAATCAACACCTTCTATGTAAAAAAAACACTGACTACTATAACTTTTTTTAATGTTTACTGTGTAAATTGATTTCATAGGTGCAACTTACAGCTTAATCTTCTAAAAATAAACAGGAACAGGAAGACCTGCTCATTCATGCAATTATCTAATAAGCCAATCATGTAGCAGCAGCGGCACAATGTATAAAATCATGTCGATACAGCTCATGTAGTGACTGCTCGCATCAAACATCAGAATGGGGAAATATGTGATTAAAATGTATACATTAATAACACCCTGTGAGCATGATAATAAGCACTAAACTACTGTACTGATGGCATGGGGTCATGTACCTTAATTCAGAAATCAACTTGATAACTAGGCTGCCTTGTAAATGAATGAAATTTAATTCCATAAAATTGACCTGGAGGCAGAGCAGTTTATGAAGGTATGGAAGGGTAACATGACGTAGATTTCAAAATATCAAATGTCATACACATTCAGCATTGTGATATATTAACTGTTACACATTTCTGCAGGGAGGATCGCACTCAAGTTTTGGTCAAGCTCTGATTATTATCATACCTGTGCTCTGGGTCTGAACTTTAAAGACACCTGTTGAGGAAAGAAGTTACACTGTTCAGCAAGCAAAAAGTTACAGACAAATATATACGCATATAATAGAGTTCAGCTCGATTAAAAACCTACTTTGTATAGACATTTTCTGAAGTCACTAGAAAATTTAATGCATTAGTAGCTACACATTACCAACAGCACATAGTCTCATCCTGAGAAATAACATTATTATTATTATTATTATTATTATTATTATTATTATTATTATTTTAATCCACAGTCTCACCTGCGTAAAGGAAAAGACAGAGAATTAGAGTTGCTTTGTGGGCGTCCATGTTGTAGCACTAACACACACTGATTTCAGAGCAGGTTTTGTCTCGTAGGCCATGTCAATAAGACAAATAATCATCGGTCAATCATTTTCTTAACAAGGACATAGAACAGAGTTCATGTTGTGTTTACTGGACCTGCATTTACTGTTTGTGATCATGTTGTATCGTTCAGTTGTACATATATGTATATATTCTTGTGTATGAATGTCTATTCACAGTTTGTTTTTCTGTGTAATCATTTTATTATTTTGTTGTTGTTGTTGTTGTTGTTGTTTTAAAGTGGATAACCAATCTCATGCTTCAAAATCGTCTGGTCCATGTTTATCAGAGATTGAGAGAGTCATTATACATCATTATAAAGAAAACCTTTACAAAACAAGCAACGCGTTTAGCACTAAATCCAGACATTCAAGCTAGGCATTTAAAAAAAAAAATACAATAATTTAATCTCCATACATTTTGAAACTACAATTCCAGCTCTGAGTCTCAAATCAATAAGTTAATAACTAACCTTTGTCCAAACTCAATTTGCCAAACATCCAAGTTTTCGCAAGTCTAAACACAATGTACAAATAGAGCTGGAGAGAAAAAAGATTTCACCCCTACTGAGTAAAATATCCTTACTTATCGTTAGTCAATTCATATACAGGAGTTTGTTGAATTAATATACTAACCATTTTGTATTTTAGGGAAATGACTGTGCCGGATTTTATTGAGTTCTTGATTCTGATTGGTCAGAAGGTGTTGATTAATTCTCTATAACAGCAGCTCTGACAGTAGTGCATCTGCAAATCAGTGCGCTTATTCTAATATGTCATTGTTTCTATAACAATGTTTAGTGTAATTGTCGATATGGTGACGTTTTTCAGGAAGAGACATTTATTTAACTCATTCACAGAGCCTTGTACGGTGAACCACAAGAATCTATATCTAATAATAAATGTATTGTTTTTAACAAAGTGTCATCGTTGACATGGTGAATTTTCTTTTCTCTTAGGAGATGTTTAAAATTTATAGAAGGAGTCTCCAGTGTCAGCGCTTTGTAACAGTTTAACAACCGAGGAAAATCCTCAGGACTTCCCTGTAACATGACAAGCTGCAGTTGCTGTCTTGTTAAATTTAAGAGAGGAAAAAGAGAGAGATGCTGGTGAAGGAATGACTGTTTATAACGGCGATGGCGGCATGCGTGAGTATATGCACTGCTACTTTCCTAATTTGCACTAGATGTTGTAACTTTGTATAATATATAACACTAAAGGCCTTGGAGAATAATGCTATTTCATCCTACTGTATACTTGCATATGGCTAGAATGACTAGTCTCGTCTTATAACGTAATTAATAGCAAAAACGATCTTGTGGATGTTCTGCAACATTAAATGTACCTATAAACAGATAAAAGCATGTGAATTGCTGTCGTATATGAGGAATAAAACTCTTTAGGATGTCCCGTTATAGAAAAAGAATAAAAATCCAGTGATTCTGCATCGTGTCACATCATACCAGCCTGTCACTGATTAGTTTCCTATAACAGCACATCCCCAAGTGTTTTATTCCTTACTTAATTATTGGGGGGATAATAGGGGGGAATATGACCCTGTTTTGTGGGTTATGTACATGTAAAAATTTAACATGCAAAAATAAATTAATGAAATTACTAAAATGAATCATGTGAGAACAGTACATAGAAATATGTGAAAAATGAAATCGTGAAAAAATTGAACAATTGAAAATCACATGTAAGTAATAAAATCACATGCTCCATTTGTGGAAAAAATTTAATTAGATAAAACTTAATTAGATTAATTAATTACATAAAATAAATTAATCATGTGAGAAAATCCCAAGTCTAAAATGTGAAGAATGAACATGTGAAAGCAATTTAATTGTGAAGAAAACTAACACGTGAAAATAATAAATCGTTTGTTTAAAAAAAAAAAAAAAAACGTATGTGAAATTAAAAGAACAACCTAGTGTGTTATTGTGTGTTATTGTGTGTTATTGTGTGTTATTGTGTGGGTGTGTGGGTGGGGTTTGGAAGAAAAAGGGAAAAAAATAACCCTTGCACTTTATGGGAAAAATGTAAGAAACAAAAACTGGACGTGTCTAAAAACCAAGTCTTTAGTGTACGAGGTGTTTTGAGATCCTTATTAGTGTCTTTGTTTGAAAGAGGATCCTCGGACAAAAGAACAGGCTAGTTAGGTAAAGCTTGAGTAGTGAAGCTGTGTTTATAACGCCTCAGCGTCCTCTACATGTAGTGTTTACAGTTACTATAACTACTGAACACCGTCAGCTGTCACAGTCAAGACAAGTGACTTCAGGACGGAGAAACCATTTCTCGAATTCACTCTTCATTAAAGAAACAGCAGAGAGGGTAGGTGTGTGTGTGTGTGTGTGTGTGTTCCTGCTGTTTTATAAGCATATAAACTATTGCGTAGGCCTAAATAATAAAAGGTACTATAGAGTAAAGACAAATGGGTTTACCACTTCAGAGGGCTTTAGAATTGATGAACCTGCATCCATCCTGTACGACCACAGCACTCTTTAATTGTGTATGTAGGTGTGTGTACAAATAAATACAGCTTACTGTGTGTGTGTGTGTGTGTGTGTGTGTGTGTGTGTGTGTGTAAGAGAGAGAGAGAGAGAGAGACAGAGATTATTTCCTTTTCATGGACACACAGCTTTCAGAAACATTATCATAAAATCTGTTTGTTTGTTTGTTTTTCATCCATTTATTTATTTATTTATTTATTTATTTATTTAAGCTTCTATTTCCTTTTTCTTAAACATCATGTTTTCTTTCTTTCTTTTGAATATCATTCTTTCTTTTACTTTCATTTATTTCCTTTTTGTTGAACATCATACTTTCTTTCTTTCATTCTTTTTTTCTTTCTTTCTTTCTTTTTCTTTGGTTTTACTTTCTTTTATTAAACATCATACTTTCTTTCTTTCTTTCTTTTTGTTTTTCTTTGGTTTTACTTCCTTTTATTAAACATCTTTCTTTCTTTCTCTCTTTTTTGTCTTTTCTTCCTTTCTTTTTATTTCCTTTCATTAAACATCTTTTTCTCTTTTTTCTTTCTTTTATTTCCCTTTATGAAACATCATACTCTTCTCTCTCCTTCCTTTTTCCTTCTCCTGTCTACTTTTATTAAACATCTCTCTCTCTCTCTCTCTCTCTCTCTCTCTCTCTCTCTCTCTCACAGTTTCTTCAGGTCAATGTCGGTGAAAATCCCTCCAGCCGGGAGATGTGCCGCAGGAGCTGGCCCTGAGAGGAATCCTGACCTGACGGAGGCTCCTGTGAGTGAAGAGAAGATAAAGCAACAGCTTCCTCCTTCCAGTCAGTCATGTCCACTTCCTCCCTGTGAGTCAGTGAGCCGAGGAGTCCTGCAGGGAGCGCTGCAGTCTCACCTGAACCAACACGACTACCAACATCCACACAGCCACACCGCCGCCCGAGAGGTCAGGAGCTGTGTTTAAGAAAATAGCTTCGTACTCACACTGTCACAGTGTTCACACATCTACTACATTACCCATGAGTGCCTCTCAAATCTAATGTGTACACCTAGATAATGTAATAATATAGCTAATTATACTTAGTGGCCAGATATGTTACACACACACACACTTTGAATTAAAGTAATAAAATAATTAAAATAAAAACTAAGACACCCAATGACCCCTAAATGCTCCACTTCTTACCGATAATTTAAAAAAAAAAGGTATAAAAACACTTCATAAATGAAATTGAGCCATTCTGTCTGGTTTTATATATATTTAATGTTTAAAGTAAAATTTTAGCCTATTTTTTAGCCTGTTTATGGGTTCACTGGGTGCATTTTAGTCCTTTAAATTCTAATCTTAGAAAAATAGTATATATCAGGCTCTCTATAGCACTTCATATACAATATGAGAATAAATTTAAATAAATAAAGTAGTTTAAGTCTTAGTATCTTAGTAGAACACCTACAAAAGGCCAAGTTTTTTTTTTGTTTTTTTTAAACCTCATGATATACTGCTTCGTGCCATGTTGTTGTTTGTCTCTTATTTCCTCATGACAGGACACTGTGCTGGAGCTTCTCTTTAGATTAGATTACATTACATTACATTACAGTATATCATGTCTTAAAGACTCAAAAGTATTTCTGTTCATTGCTTTTATCTCGTGCACTTTTGTTACTACTTTTCACCTAAAACCGCAGATGTTATCTCAGGACTTCATGAGGTTTTCACATTACAGTTTTATTCTCTAAAAGAAATTGCAGTGTGTGAATTTGAATTCAGTTCAGCTGACATTGTGGGTCAAAGCAAACAAAACAAACATGTATATTACACTTTATTTCTACAAGTGAATTATTTCTATGCTAATCAGAATTTATTGTAACTCTGAACAACTAGGACCATTTTTAGTAGTTCCTCTTGGTAATGATCTGGAGTGGTGTGTTTGTGAAACTGAGTTTTGTGTGTGTGTGTGTGTGTGTGTGTGTGTGTGTTTTAGCAGCTCTTACAGATTCAGGTGAAGCAGCTCCAGAAAGCTCTTCACGAGCAGAATGCACTGCTCAACTTCCTGAGCCCTGGTGAGTCAAAAACACAAGACACGCCATTATAGGAACATTATGAGTTAGGAGTTATGATGACACATTTTTATTGCTTAGCTGGAAATGTTAATTAACCCTAACCCTAACTATAGCTAACCTTACTAACTACCTTACATTTGGAAGTGTTACACTTGTTTCTTTCTTCGGCAATGCCGCTTCTTCTTGATTCTGATTGGTCAGAAGGTGTTGATTAATATTCTAAAACAGCAGGTCTGATACTAGTTCCGGTTGTAAATCGGACAATTATATTAAAGCGATTAGATAATTCAGACCAATAAATGGTGTTGAGAAAGATGTAAAATTGTTGATATGGTGAAGTTTGCTGTAAGGAGATGTTTAATTAACACGTATGGAAGGAGTCTCCAATGTTAGTGCTTTGCAACAGTCAGAAAGCTGCAACTGTAACTTTTCCAACATGCGAAAGTCTTTAGGATGGAGGAGGTTGTACTTTGTTGTGCGGTTTCTCTGTAATATAAAAATCTGCATTGCTAACATCAAGAGAGAGAAGAAAAAAGTGAGGCTGGTGAGGGAACAACTGTTTATAGCTGCCATAACATTAGGGATAACTTGTTCTGTGGATGTTCCATGACATTGCATGTAACTATACATGTAACAGGCAGTAAGTTTTCTGACATGGGAAAGTCTTCAGGATAGAGGATGTTGTGCTTTTTGGTGTATTTGGTAACAGCTTATTATTATTATCATCATCATTATTATTATTACCGTCAAGAGAGAGAAAAAGAGAGGTTGGTGTGGGAATGACTGTTTATATCTCCTACAACGTAAGCGACAGTAACTATGTTGTTCTGATTTTTAAAAAAGTACATATTGATATTTTATTAATTAAAATAAATAATAATTCACTTCTAGGTGGTAGCAGTAATTCAGCTTATCCACAGCTTCAACTATTTTCTTGGAAATGACTAAGTGTTTAATTAATCTCAAAGATTTGTGTGGTTTTATTGTACAAATCCCCTCAAAACTGTAGAATTTAAATAAATATAAAAAGAAGAAAAAAGCAAAAGCTCTAACATAGTGGCCTTGGCTATTGTTTTACAGAATATAATAGTTACCTTGATGTTAGCTAACTTGTTGATGACATTCTCCACAGGTTTACACAATACAGTATAATAACTGTTAGCCAAATGTTAACCAGAATAATAACTATTAGCCTAACTTGGAATATAGGTTAGCCTACTGTAATGTTAGCTAGTTTGCAACTGTTTGAATATTATTTTCTGGTTTACACAATGTGCGTTAACATACTTACGGTATGTTAACTTGTGAACCTGGCTACCGGATATAATTACAGAATATAGTAGTTAACCTAATGTTAACAATCGTGGCTACTGATTTGCACAATATTTTAACAACAGTTAGCTTAATGTTGACTAGCTTGATAGTGATCTTAGCTACTGCAGTATCTGGTTTATACAATATCTTAGCCTTATGGTAGCTTATCTCCACTTATCTCCATTGTGCTTGGTTTTGATTATATGGAATAACACATAGCCTAACATTAACTAGCTTGTTAAAGAACCTAGCTAGCTACTACAAAAAATAGCTACTGTTAGCAATGCTAACTATTGGATTACTTAGCTGGAACTAACTTAGTTAGTGCTATAAAAAAAAAAGAAAGACACATTCATGTGTGTTCAAGGGTGAAAATAGCTGCTGTGTGGTACATGCTAGGTGCAAACAGACACCTTATTTTATTAGCACTAATATCATAGCAGTGCAACGTAAGGCTTAAAGCGAATACACAGGCATGTGTACAGAAGCACAGGAAGTATAGCAAGATATAATTATTAAACACAAGACCCATGACATGACTCCAGACATAGTAAATAAAAGCTATTGGGTATAAATAGAGGATAATGAGTCCAAACATGTGAGTGTTGACACATGAGACTGACAGCCATAACCCAGAGGAACAGCAGTTCACCTCCTGCCTTCAGCTGCACTGACTGATTACTTTGGCTCATGACTATAAAAGTCTATAAACGTCAGTTTTGAAACAATTTTTAATCAAAAATCAATAAATCAATATGATCGCAACCCTTAATTAGAGTAATGCTGTCATGTTTTCATGCAAAAGTTCCTGACAGATTTAAAGCTGGTGAATTTCCTATGTGTGTGTGTGTATATATATATATATATATATATATATATATATATATATATATATATACATATATATATATATATATACACTGCCCTCCAAAAGTTTGGAAACGCCTGAACAAAATAGGGTTTTTGGGCAA
>CM075021.1:15517767-15545968 GCA_037576675.1 Pangasius sanitwongsei
AATCCATTGTGGTGGTGTATAGAGCCAAAAATGTTAGAATTGTGTCGATGTCCCAGTATTTATGGACCTGACTGTATATGACACTGAGTTACAGCAGAGATTCGACTTGGCTAGTTAGCGATCTACGAGATGATAAGCAGGATGGTGTTGACGTTGGTATTAGCATGAAATTTGAAGCTTTGGAAGCTGACCTGTTTGAGCAAAGAGTAAAGATTAAAGGACACGCTAAAGGACTAAAGCGCTGCTGCATCACTGTCATGAAGCAAATGCGCCACTATAAGCAGATAGTTCAAATTTAAAATTTTTAAGAAAAGTCAACTTCATTACAAAATAGATCTTGGACACCATTGAAGATCATGTGTTAATTATAAATATTAATATACTGGTTCTTCAGGGTGGATTTTTCCGTTAATATGTGTGATGTATAGGAAGACTGGTGGAAGGTTACAGTTTATTATCCTTTGCTGCAGCTCAGAACAGCAGAGAAAAGGAATTTCCTTCGTAAAGGTGAAGGACAATCTAGAATCAGTAAAAGTAAAGACAACATCCAGGAAATCCAAACAGCTTCCAAGAGCACAATGTCCACACAGCTTCAGAGACCCTCAACACCATCTGCTGTCCAGCACAGTGACAAAAGCAGAACGATGAACAGTAGCTCTCATACCCAACAAAGCAACAGCCCAGCTCTGGAGAATCTGTTGTTAATGAGAAAAAGTAAAGCAAAGTGCTCTGACCAGACATCTGGCCAGGAGAACCTATTGAGGAACAACGTTCCTCCACATGAAGGCAAATCTCTAGCTTTGAATCACAATGAACACTTCTCTCAAAAAAATGAAGAATGTTCAAAGCAGCCAAATCAAATAAGAAGTATCAAGATGCAAGATGGATGCATTATGCTTTCTGGTAGAAATGTTGCTCCTAAGATCCATCACCTTGAAGAAAGAGTTGGCTTCAAAAAGGTAAATGATCGCATTGTTAGAGTGTGTGGTCTGGACGAAGCAAGCACCAAGACGCTAAGCTTGACTACTGAAATAAAGCAGCTGCTGCTCAATAGCGCTTCTGATGACAGCACCAGTGCTGAGGATGATCCCAAACCTCCAACACCTCCTAATCCCTTAAGAATAAACTCAGATCAAAATCTGGATCTATCCGACGAGGACTACGCCAGCGACGCTCCGAGTGACACTGGTCCAAGTGAATGTCCACGAGCTCCACACTGCTTCTTAGCTCAACTTTCTAGTTCATCCGGATCTGATGACGGGAGCGACTCAGAGCTACAGCAGCTTTGTTGGTCTGGACCCTCAAGAACTCCAAAAGAGACCAGCGGTGAGGCGACACCTGCCTCTGCCAGTACCTCAGACCTCCTTGCTAGGATTTTCCCTCAAGTGAAATCTACGGAAAAAACCAAAACGGAGACCGAGCTCTGGGAGAAAGCCTTGAAAGCTCAGCACTCCATGAATGGTGAGGATTTATGTTTTCTGACACAAGAAAGTCTTCAGGACTTTGCAGTTGTTTTTTTTTTATTATTAATATCAAGGCAGAAAAAACAGTAAGGCTGGTGAGGGAATGAACAGGAACTTACCTTTTTTCACGAACCTTCCACAACATTAAAAATGTAACTATAAACAGATATAAAAGTATGAAATTTCGTTCTTTAATCAATTAAAAAGAATTTGGACAATTTGATGTGTTACAAGTGAAAATGCTTAGTAGTACCTCTGCTCCATAATACTGCCTTGTCACTGATTATTTTCTTATTTACACCATATGCCCAAGTGTTATATTCTTCACATAACAAACAGCACTAACTGTGATTGGTGTGAATTAAAATACATCTTGCTGCCTTTCAGGAAGTGAACCAGTGAAGAAAGTACAGGAAAATACTGGGTTGGATATCAGAGATGGAACGAGCAATGACATGATGATGGACAAGATGAAAACAGAGCAAGATAAAGCACTGAATTTCATCAGGTTTTGTATAATAACTCAGGTTCTGTATTGCTTTTGCATTTAGAAGGAAAAAAACTGGTAGTGATTTCATCAGGAGCTGGTTTCAGGAGACTGGATCAGACTTGCAGATGATAATCATCACTTATAGCGTGGTTTAATCTGCATCCAGGATGTTAGCATGCTGTGGGTCTATAGTTTCACGAGATACAGCATATTATCAGGTTATTTACCCCCTGTTTACCTGAAAGAAGCTCAGCCTGGAGTGTTAGTCCCATATTTGGAGTTGATATTGAATATGATTTTTTTCCCCCTTCGTAATCTAAATGCATTATTTTTTACCGGTAATTTGATTTGTACAGATCTGAAATGGACCGCTTTTCTAATAACGACAAAGACAGCCTACAAAATTGCAGATCTTCAGACCACACTCCTCAGGATGTCACACAGCACCTTAATGAGGCTGAGGTAAAACCAGGATCTGTTCATTTCTTACTAATAGTGAATATGATTTCTTCAGATTCCTGAAACAATGATTCCTTTAACCCAGATCCCTAAAGAGCTCATTGTGTCTCAGTGTTCAAAGGTGTGTATACACAGCAGTGTGGATAGCCAATCAGACAGCTATGTTTACAGTAAATATTATACTTATGGTGGAGAATGTGGGCAGAGTGTTTGAGGTTGACACTAATCTGAACCAAGAGATTAATCAAGAGCTAGTTCAGGTTTGTTGGAATGTAGTAAGAGCAAAAATGTGACCCATTATGGTTTCCAATCACAACTTTGATTTGAATTCATTCTTCCATTCATCTTCAGTAAGCGCTTTATCCTGGTCAAGGTGGCGGTAGATCCGGAGTCTCTCCCGGGAACACTGGGAGTGAGGCAGGAATACATCCTGGATGATATGGCAGGGCACCATACACACACATCCACACACTTATTCACAACTAGCGGCAATTTAGAGTCAGCAATCCACTTACTGGCATGTTTTTGAGAGAAAACAGGAGAACCCAGAAGAAATTGTATGCTAAACTGTGTACAGAGTGTAACACAAGCTTGGGATTGAACCAGCTGTCGACAGCATGATGAATCAGTGTTTAAAGCTTTTGCCTACTGATGGGAAGGTCAGGGGTTCAAATTCCAATACTTCCAAACTGCCATGGTTGAGTTCTTGAGCAAGAGACTTAACCCACAACTGCTCAGTATTCTATCTGGATTGTATGTCACTTTGTATAAGAGCTTCAGCCAAAAGAGTAAAATGTAAAACGCTACCTGCTGCACCACATGCTATTAATTTTTTTTTATTAATTGAGCTGCCAAAACATCATCAAAAGTTCAGGAAAACTCAATTTTACACAAATGAATGCAGCCAATCCTTCAGGTGTGGGCTTTGCTAAGCTTTACAAAGACTCTTGAGTCACTATAACTCAAGATATGCTGGGAATTTTCCCAGCTACAGTAACATCACTAACTAAGGAATAAAACACTTGGAGGTGTGCTGGTATAGAAAAATAGTCAACGACGTGATGAAGCGGAGTCACTGTTACCACTTCAAAGTTCATTATTCTCCAGTAACAGCATGTAATTCCTCATATACCACAGCAATGTGTCAACAGTAACAATTTTTTTATTTGTTAAAGAATGACACATCCTACTTTTTAACATTTATCGCTACATTTAATGTTGCGGAACACCTGTGAAACAAGTCAGTTCCTGTTATCACTTATGCAATAGCAGTCGTTCTTTCACCAGCCTCTCTTTATTCTGTAGCTTGTCAAGTTACAGAAAAAAGAACAGCAAAGCTGTCTGTACTGTTTCCTGTGAAGTTACAAAGTCCTGACACTGTAGACTCCTTCCATAAATGTTAAATAAACGTGTCCTTGCATAGAAAAAACTTATATACCATATAAACAGTTGCACACTTTTATCAGTTTACACGGAACGTCTGCCTGTGTAAATTGTTACTATAGAAACAAAAATCTGTTTATATTAATGAGTGCATAGTAACATTTTACACAGGGACTTACGCATGCAGACACTTTTGGTCTTTTAGATCTAAACCTCCAAGTGCAGCTTAATAGGTTTCAATATTTTCAACAAATAAGTTTGCTTGAATTTATGAATGAGATGCAAAGCTTCAGTTTTCTGGAAGATAATAAATCTTGGTACAGTCTCTGTTGGTGCATCTACAAGATTTTTCTACGATGGCAGATCAGGCCGTGATTGGTTAATAGGAATGTTGTTCCAGGAACCTTAATCCGGAATCATGTCCTGAAATCATCTTCACAATCAGTCATTTCTCTTTATAAGACATTTGAATAGGGGTGTGTTTGTCCTGTGCCTGTGCTATATTATGTTTTTATATGTATGAAGGATCTCCGAGAGCAAATCCAGTTTCTGAAAGAGCAGCTGAAGAGAAGAGAGTGCGAGTGGTGGCAGGCTCACAGTGAGCTGCAGAGTCGAGTCGATGCCTTGACCAGAGAGAACCAGGTGCTGATGAGTCAGTGTGTCGCTCAGGTTAGACCTCAGAGCTCCGGCAGATCCACACCTCATCCCGAGGCTCGAAACCTGGTGAGCAGCCTCACACGTTACACACCTGCTAGCACTCTTATACAGAGTGAAACTGGAACTGGATATGAGTCACTCAGCTGTCACGTTTTTCCTTTAGAGTGAGTTTAATTTCGTTTTGTCGTGATTTATGGATTTGAAATCCACATATTGCCCAGAGTCAGATTTGTGACTGAGTCTGAAGCAGAAAGTGTGCTCTAACATGTCAAAGAGGAAAGCTACGTAAAGACTAAATCAGCACATTTGCATGGAGAACTTAATTAGCAGTTGAGTGCAAAAGTTTGCATACGATTTGGAAAAAATGACAAAGAAAAAAAAACATTTAAAATGTCTCTTTTTTTAACAGGCTTCACAGATGTTATTTCTTTATCACAGAATTTAAGTTAAAAGCTAAGACCATAAAATGCAAATCATCTCAGTTCATATGTAATTAACATTCTCAAATAACTATGAGTGTAAACCTCAGGCATCCACATGATACAGTACGATTTCAATTCTTAAGGCATTACATACGATGCAATGTGATTTAGTAGCCACTGATTGATATGTGACCAACTTTGTTCAGAATCAAAGGTAGTCCTAGTGTTGATTCTCTCATGATGTAGAGATGGACTATTTTAATAGTATCAGAGTTACAGGCAAATCACTAGCCTACTTACTAGCCTATTTACGCATCAGTTTAAAAATAGGAATTCTTTTTTACACACCTTATCTGTTTTTTTTTCCAATAATAAGCAATGTATTATCAGTTGTAATAGATAGTAATCAATTTGTAATCATCATAAAGGATAATAATCAGTAATAATAGATTTAGGATTGTTGCTTCGATTCATTTCAATTTTAATAATTGCCTTTTAACCTCATGCATCGATCCAAATCGTCCGATCATATAATTTGTACACACACATTGTGCAGTTATAACAGCTTCCATCCGTTCTCTCATCCTCTGAACAGGTTGTGGATCCTCTCAGCTGTAATATTCACCCTACACATTATTTATTATAGAGTATTTCCAGTGGTGGCTGGTGGTGATATGAAAGTAAAGGGAGAGTAAATCTAATATCAACTAGCAAAAATGTTTTTGTACTTTCTTTAGGCTTTTGTGTAGGAAACAGGAGAACCCAGAAGAAATTGTACGCTAAACTGTGTACAGAGAGTAACACAAGCTTGGGATTGAACCAGCTGTCGACAGCATGATGAATCAGTGTTTAAAGCTTTTGCCTACTGATGGGAAGGTCAGGGGTTCAAATTCCAATACTTCCAAACTGCCATGGTTGAGTTCTTGAGCAACAGACTTTCACTCTCAGCTGCTCAGTATTCTATCTGGATTGTATGTCACTTTGTATAAGAGCTTGAGCCAAAAGAGTAAAATGTAAAACGCTACCTTCTGCACCACATGCTATTAATTTTTATTATTAATTGAGCTGCCAAAACATCATCAAAAGCTCAGGAAAATTCAATTTTAAACAAATGAATGCAGCCAATCATTCAGGTGTGGGCTTTGCTAAGCTTTACAAAGTCTCTTGAGTGACTATAACTCAAGATATGCTGGGAATTTTTTAAGGGTTCAGCTACAGTAACATCACTAACTAAGGAATAAAACACTTGGAGGTGTGCTGGTATAGAAAAATAGTCAACGACGTGATGAAGCGGAGTCACTGTTACCACTTCAAAGGTCATTATTCTCCAGTAACAGCATTTATTTGTTAAAGAATGACACGTCCTACTTTTTAACATTTATAGCTACATTTAATGTTGTGGAACACCTGTGAAACAAGTCAGTTCCTGTTTGGATGGGGGAGTAAATCTAATATCAACTAGCAAAAATGTTTTTGTACTTTCTTTAGGCCTTTGTGTAGGAAACTTGACGGATACCAGAGATACTGAGAATGACAGAATAGTCGAATGAACAACAGAAATCAGGAAAATGTTTTATGTTAAATTACAGAAATGTTCTGGAGTGATTCGGAGGTGATTTACGTCTTAGATTTTCTTAAAATGGACATTACGCATGAAAAGATTAATGCTCATGAATGTGCTATTGTGTCAGTGTTACTGACGTTTCTTATAGAGAGGAACTGTTAAGCATATTGTACAAGCTGTCTAAATTTACCACAGCTCATCATTTCTCAACTGTATTCTTCCATCCAGACTGGTAATAGTAGTAGTAGCTGGCTTTAACCTGATCCTCAGGATGTAAACAGCAGTGGGGGAAGAAGATACTTGTGCAATTTCCCTTTTTGCCTTGCATTTGACGTTTCATCTAGAAACCCATACAGAGTACTGCGCAAAAGTCTTGGGCATGTGTAAAGAAATACTGTGAAACAGAAATAGGTTTAATAATAATATATTTGGCTTGTTGTCATCTTATAATAGGAAATGCTGGATAAATCTGATTATATTCAAGATATTTTCACTTTTCTTTTTTCTTTTCTTTTTTCTTTGGCAGTGCATTAAACAGCAATAAACCAAATTAAAAGCTAGACGGCCCTTTGCCATCAAGTGCACTTTAGTTTTGTACTTTTAAACACAGTTTTATGAGAATATTGTCTGGTAAGTTTTTAAAGCATCTTGGAGAATCTTCTGCAGTTCTTCTGGAGACTGTGTCTGTCACACTTTCTTCTGTTTTGTTTTTGTAAAACCTGACAGCCTTCATTCATTTGCCGTTTGAAAAGTGAAAAGTGGTCTGTTACATAACATGTTACTTTTTTTTTCACTGACATATATATGTTTTTCTGTTAAATATATTTTAATTGTTTTTGGGAAAACAAATGCAAATCTAAAAATTGCTATTTTATGCTGATGCAATAATGCAAAATATAAAATTAAATATACAATTAAAAAAATATACTTTAAAAATATACTTTAAAAAAAGGTCTAAGACTTTTGCACTGTTCTGTATTTCTCAGGCTCACTACACTCGGGCTTGTTGTTAAGGGAAAACTGCTTTTATGCATTTACCCATAACAGTATGAACCCAGTTGCACATGAAACTATGTGTATATATAGACAACAGCAGTGTAGCGATCGTGTTCACGAAAACAGGAATTACAGAACAGCATGTTTGCTGCTTTTGAGACATAAACACCTCAGTGACATGTGATATGGGCATGTGGAACAACACTGTTATGCCCTTGAAATTCCACTTCCTCAGCAAGATAAAGACTCAGGCCCTGATTTACTAAGATCCTAAATAAGCAAATGCAGCCTGATGCAAATCAGAGTTACTGTTACCACTCTGAAGTTGATTGATTTCCTATAACCACGTGCCCTGAAGTGTTTTATTCCTCTTATTCCACTGCAATATGGCAAACATGACATGTGTGAAACAAGTACATTCCTGTTCTCACTTACGTTGTAGCAGCTATAAACAGTCATTCCCTCATCACCTGTCTTTGTCTGTCTTGTGAAGACAAAAAAAAAAATCAGCTTGTCATGTTACAGAGAAACCGCAAAACATAAACTCACCTGTCCTAAAAATGTCGGAAAGCACACAGCTTTATCTTTGACTGTTACAAAGCACTTTGACAGTGGAGAGTTAAATAAACCTCTCCTTACCGAAAACTTCACCATATCAACTATTGCACACGTTCCTGTAGCCAGAACTACTGTTATAGAAAATGAATCAATGCCGTCTGACCCATGAGAATTGAGGATTCAGAATTGTATGAAAAATCATACAAAATAAAACATGAATGCAAAATAAAAGAGTATGTGATTCATAGGTTTGGGTGAATGGAAACCTTTTTATAGTTTATTTAAAGTTGGCTCAGATCAGTGATGCGTACATGGATTATCTAATGTGATGCTGACTTTTTAAGAAACTTTTGATTATTTGGAAATACTGAGGCATAACCTGAGTATGTCACGTGATGAAAATTAAGTAATTCAGTCTTTCTGTTGAAACTTCTGTTAATTAAGTGTTAAGTAAATTAAGTAATGCTGATTTCTGTTGAAATGGTTACTATACTGTGTGTACGTTTATATGAATCATGAAGGGCTTATTAACACCACTCTTAGATAAAGCATTACACTTTATATGTCTAGTCCACTTTTAGAGATTAGAGTTTTTAAGCGTCATTCTAGCCATATACAAGTATACAGTAGAAAGAAATAGCATTCTCCAAGGCCTTGGTGTGACATTACAGAGGTCACAGACAGCAGTGTAAACAAGACACTCAGCAGACTATAAACAGACAGCTTACCAAAATATTTCATTGTTACCAGTTTAATTCACTGAAAGGAAAGTATTTCGATCCATCTTTAAGTTTAAGCCAGCTCTGATTTGTTTTTGATTTTTCCCAGGAAATCTGCATTTCAATTCATCGTCAACTTGTTCGGGTAAATTTCATTTAGCATTGACTCATTCGAAGTGGTCTGAAGTGCTCATTAAAAGCTTCAGAAATAATGCATGGCATTTCGCATGGCCAATCAGCCCAGCTCCTCATAAATAATTCCTTCCCGTGTAACGGATCCACAGATCACCATTTCTCCAACAGTTAAACTCTGATTTTACAGTTTAGTTGTCTTCAGAATTGATGAATCAAGTTAGTGAGTCAGTAAAATTATTTCATCATGGCCACATGACCATCATCCGGTTCCAGGTTAAAGTGTGTAATATTAATATTAATATATATGCATATGACTCAGTAAACATTACACAATAAAAACCTCAAAACAAAGTATTCACTCACACACTGACATTCTTTATCACGTCATAAATATTAAGGTTTTCTTTTTTTTTTTTTTTTCATCAGACAAGAAAACACTCTGTTACCATTTCCCAGGAAAAGAACAAACAGAAAATTTCATCTGCAAGTAAGTCTATTTTATTTGAACACTTCCTGTTTAGTTCCTGTTTTTCCTCATCCCTGCTCCATCTCCACCCAGACAACACCTTGTGTGTCATGTCTAGTTTGTCACACCTTTTGTGTTGTTGTAATCCTTACTAGTCCACACAATGCAAATCCAGAAGTATTGGCACCATTCATTAAATGAGCAAGAATTAATAACAGGTCCATTGAGTGATATTTTGAGCTTAAACATATGGGAATACTGTATACCTTTACATTTTAATTCAGTTTTCTTTAAAACATAAAACAATTTCTCAAGGAGTGTAGTTTTTTTTCTGCAAAACACAGGTTTCAAAAATTTTTGGCACCCTCACAGTTGATATTTAGTGAAGCCAAATCTCCCCTGGAGAGAATGACATAAATAAGTTACTTCCTGTAGTAAATTCTAATAAATTCGGATACTCTTTAATGAGGATTTTGGATACTCCTCCATGGATACGTGCAGATCATTTCAAGCTTTTTACATGTTTAGGTTTGTGCGTGTGGATATCCTCTTCTATTCAGACCACAGGTTTTAATAGGATTCAAGTCCAGAGACTGAAGTGGTGATTACTAAACGCTGATTTAGTCCCACAACCTTTTCTGTGTCGATCTGGAGGTATGTTTGGGCTCATTAGCTTATTTAAAGGTAAATCTACAGCTCCTGTGTGAGAATACACTGTCGTGTCTGTCTACTGCTGCTCAGATAGAAAAGATACTGTGGTCAATGACAGCAGCAGTTCCTGGAGACTAACAGCATAAAAAATAGACCTTCAAGGATTAATACTAATACTTTCTTGTGGGGTTGGTGGGTGGGGGGGTACCAAATAAAGTTTTATGAGAATGAATTTGTTAGAGGAAAGTATGTACAGTAGTACCTGCAGTTTCTGTTGCAATGGAAATTTTTATTCATTCTTCATGAAGTTTATTTTATATAATATTTTTTTCCCCATTATCTTAAGAGGTGCCAACTATTCTGGAGTTGACTTTTCCTGTTTTTCACAAGCCTGCTCAAAGGATGGAAACAGAGACATGCCTGATCAGATTTCAGTTGTGTATGTATACTTTATATGGCATCTATTTTTCAAAAGGACGAGACTTGTCAAATTCAAGGACTTCCACGGCGTCTCAGAGTGCGGATGACAGTGACACAATCCCATACAGTGAGTATGGAGAAAAGGTACGTCCATTATCCTCACTCTGAACATTCATGTCTGACTTTCTTTATGTCTGATTATCGTTTCTATAGTAACGACTTACACAGGGACTTGTACGGTGGACACTCCACACAAAGACTAATAATAAACTGATGAAAAAAAGCATGTTATTTAACAAAGACAAATGTAGAATTCTAGATACAGTGAAGGTTTCTGTGAGGAGACATTTATGTAACATTTATGCAAGGAGTCTCCAGTGTCAGCGCTTTGTAACAGTCAGTAAGTTGTCCACTGCGGGAAAGTCTTCAGGACAGAGGTGTTTTTGTGCTTTCCATGCAATTTTGTTATTAACATTAAGTGATAATTAGGGAACAACTGTTTATAGTTGCTATAATGTAAGTGATAACAGGAACTAACTTATTAATGAACATTCTACAGTGGTAAACTGTAAATGGTTGCAACTATAAAAAAAAAAATTATTACGCAAAATCTTTGGAAATTGCTGTGGTGTAAGAGGAATAAAACACTATAGGTCATGCTGTTATAGGAAAAATATTAATAATAAATAATGGTAATGGTAACTCAACTTCATTGCACCACTCTGTCATTGAATATTTTCCTATAACAGTGCTTTATTCCTTACTTATAGTGTTTGAAATATCAGGCTGAAGTATATTTAAAGTGTAGTGAGTATTTGTTCAGAAGCTTCAGCGTTTCAGCTCTTTGCCACTGTGCTCAGAGCTCGTGCAGGCCTGCGGAGAAACAGATTGGGATCGAGAGCAGGAATTCAGTGCCAAAAGGATTACAGAGTACATCAAAATCCGGGAAATCTGTATCATCTGAGTCTGATTATGGATCTACAGACATGACTGAGGTTTGATCTATATCAACAAACCACAACCAAAGATGGGTTTTGACCCCATCATCAGTCCACTCTTAGAAAAACAAGGGTATTAAACTGTACCATTCTTTGTTGCTGGAGTGGTATCCTGAAAAGTACAACTTTTATACATTTTTAATTGCATCTTTTATCTGTGAAGGTGTGGTGTACCTTTAAAACTTTATAGATAATTAATTAATAACCATAAATACCTTTTACGGTAATGTCTACGTTTCCAGGTGAAAGATACAAGGTACAAAAAATGAAGGTATCACTCTAGTATAAGGAAAAGTACAGTGGCACATGTATTTTTTAATCTCATATTTATATATCATATATATATTTATTTATAATAAAGTACATGTGTAAAAAAGTGACTAAAAACCAAAGGAATATTCCTTGCACCAGTGAGAATGTTAAAAGGTGAATGCTAGTTTGTTTAGTGGAGGTTCGATGGACTGGGAAATGTGTCCATTTGTACTGCTGAACTCATACGCTAGTTCAGGATTTTGAAAAGATTAAAATAGCATGTAAGCCCAATTTAAATGTGGCTTGTGTGACTGTGACTCATAGTAACATTTCTACACAAAATGTGTCTTCATAGGCAGAGTGATATTTCTGATATTAAACTGTAAAATAAATGAATAAAACAAAGAGGTGATTGTGGAAAGCCCCGTTTTAAAACATTTAATGACAATTAACTACACAGCATCTCAGATAGGTAAAGCATGTGCTGTTTTGTATCTATTATGATATTCTCTGCAGTTCAGTGGAATCGTATTTATATGAAGATCTGTCTGATTTTAGGATTTGCTCAATTCTGAGATAAAGCATAACAGCACTCAAGTAGCCACTAAAGCTGTAGTTAGAGAGGAAACTCGATATCCAGATGGTAAGGTAAGCGGAACATTGCCTCATTGTAGTGATATTCTACTATTAAATCCAGGTCTAATTTTATTTCCTGATGATTTGATCCTGCAGGTAGAGCAGCTCCTGTCAGACGGGTCACGTGTTATTGTTTTCCGCAACGGAACTAGAAAGGAGATTGGAGCGGACCAGAAATCAATCACGGTCATGTTTTTCAATGGAGATGTCAAACGCGTTCTGCCTGATGGGACCATGGTATGTACAGAACGGCTTAAGTGAAACACAAGTACATGTAATTGCTACTTCCCACCTCTGATTCAAGTAATCAAGGTCAGATGTAAGCGTAATATTCGACAGATTCTGACAGCTTTATGCACTCGAATGCTGCTCTTGTCTTGTCTGTGAATCAGAATGAAAAGTTGTTTATGCCATTTTTCCCCACACATAGGATTGTGAAATGCTGCTTAAGTGCTTCCTTAAGTACATGTTGAATTGAGAAATGCCTAAATAAGCCTACATGTCAACACCCTGACACCCTGGAGTGCTTTTCATATTTTGTTTTGCTCTGTCATTTATATCACTCTTTAAGTGTAAAAGTTTTTTTTCTAATGCTGCTTTCAGCGTCACTGATCTCCCTGTAATAGATTGTGGAAGTGCTGAAATAAACATTGTAACGGAAGTTCCTCATTATAAACACATCCGTTTACATTAAATTGACCTTGAGTGTTTCCTCCTCAGGCTGATGATTCAGTGTTTTTGTGCTTGCAGGTGTACTATTATTGTGATGCTCAGACGACTCACTCGACTTACCCGTCTGGCTTGGAGGTTCTGCAGTTTCCAAATAAGCAAAGAGGTTGAGCAAATAACACTCGAACACATTTTGGTTATCTAATAGGCCACTTATGTCAGCGTCTTCAAAAAGGTCTCGTGTTTTTGCAGAGAAGCGCCATCCCGATGGTACGCGAGAAATCCTTTTCCCTGATGGTACTGTCAAGACCGTGTACCCTGACGGCCGACAGGAAAGCTTCTTCCCTGATGGAACTGCTGTAAAGTTATCAAAGTAAGATGACATATAGGGGGGTGTATGGGACTGTTTTTCTAATCCCATTCCTATCGCCTCCCGAAGGGATTCTGATCAGTCCCACACACTCCTACAGAAAGTGACGAATATTTCAACCGATCCCTCTGAACATTTGACCCATCCCAAATGCTGTTGCAAAAAAATAAATAAATAAATAAACCTATTTTAAGCCAAGATTCTATTGTCTAAAACAAAACACTGTCTTTTCTACTAACTTATTTGACTGTGTGGTGTAAAGTGAAGTACAGAAGAATTATTTTACTATTATTTCTTTTCTGTCTACAGAAATGGAGAGAAAACAGTGGAGTTCACAAACGGCCAACGTGAGATCCACACGTCACAGTATAAACAGAGGATTTACCCTGATGGAACTGTTAAAACTGTCTATTTAAATGGAAGGCAAGAAACTAAATACTCTTCTGGGAGGATTCGCATTAAGAACAATGAAGATATTATTATGTTGGGCAGAAATTGAACGATGTGTCGATGGGCCCAGAAAACCATTGCTATGTTTTATACAAGAAACTTGATATGTACAGTCATCTTCAGAAATATTGGCACCCTTCAAGAGAATGGGCAAAAATTACTATTTAAAAAAAAATTTTTACACAATCAATGGCACCATAGTAATATTTTTTTCTTGAAAATATCTGTGGCAGAAATATAGACAGCCTGAAAGGATACTTAAATTAAATGCAATCAAATTGTCATCCTTGGGGTAAAAAAAAAAAAAAAAAAAGGAGTCAAATTTCAAAATGCACTGTGGAAGGACACACTCATTCACACCTAGGGATAATTTAGAGTAGCCAATCCACTTGGAGAGGAAAGTGGAGAACCTGGAGGAAAGCCACACAGACAGGAGCTGTGAGGTGGCCAAACTGCCCTCTCCATGACAGTAAAATGATGTTAGAATAAAACTACACAGCATCCCTGAAGGTTTGAGATCACAGTATCACTCCTTGCATGTCATTCACTTTATATATTCCATCCATCCATCCATTCTCTGTACCGCTTATCCTACACATGCTCGCGGGGTAACCTGGAGCCTATCCCAGGGGACTCGGGGCACAAAGCGGGGGACACCCTGGATGGGTTTTTTTTGCTTGGATGGAGGGTGACAATAATTGCTTTTTTTATTGACTTTTTTTTTTTTATTTAAATGTTTATTTATTTAACCTTTAATGTTAGAATTGGACCATTATTCTGAATGACTTTTTGGGTTTTTGTTCTCCATAAAGTATTTTTTTTTCCTGTGAATGCCTTCATAAGACCACAAAGCAATAATATCAGAGTGGAATGATATCAGGTAATATTTATGCTTATTATTAGCAACCCTTGGTCACAAAAACGATACATCTCATCTCATACATGTCAAATTGTTATCAGAGGAAAATAAGTGCTCATATGTTGTTTTTGGATGGATCATGAACCTCGAACACAGCTCTCTGTCCTCTTTTTCAACTCTGTGTAAATAAATTTCACATCATAGTCATGATGAGACTCATGTTGCACCACATGGCTTATTATTCATGAGAGCGTGACCCGTACCTCTGCCTGATTCAGTATTCAGCCAAGGACTTGTGACATTCTCAGCCTTACAGTCTGGTTCCAGCACAGAGGTAGTATGAGGTGTCGTTCATAATCCTGAGTAAAATATTTTCTTCTAAAGTTTGGACATGGTCAGTTTGATGAGCAGTAGTCACTGAGAAGAGGGGAGGTTTCTAGACCCCCCCACCTCCATCATTGTTCCTCCTCGTCTCTCTGTGGACACGTGAGGACGTTAGCTGACTCATGAGCTTATGCATCTCGTGCACTATTGTCCTGACGTCGAACGTGTCCTGCGAGGCTTTCTGTGTGACCTCGTTGAAAGGAAACGTCAGTATGAAATCCCCAACACGAAGGGGTGGTACAGTCCTGTCATGCGTTCTCTGGTCCCATGAGAACATTCGGGACTTTTGTGTGGATTTATGGAAGTGAATATTAGGTAATGCGCATGCATTAGACAATGAGTGTCTAGGATTTTGCCCTCGGCTTGGGAGCGAGACGAGTTCCCAGTCGTCTGACTCAGTGGTTTCAAATTCAGACAGGTGATGTGGCACTTCAAACGTTTTTTTGGTCTTTGGATTTGGATATGAATTTGAACGTGATGTCTTCTCAAGATTTAAACACCTGGACTGATGTTTATATTCATACACAGATTTCGGTGTGAGAAGAACTCGTGCAGTTTTTGGCACTGAACACATGGTGTGCAAGCAGCATTTTCTAAGACATCCTCTTTGCCTCAGCCTGTCAATCTTCCTGTAGTTCATCAAGTCAATGAGGTCATTTATCAGACCTTTTTTGACCTTTATATCCACAGGACAGTCCAAAGAAAGTGCTGGACTGCAGTTGACCTCTAAAAGCCAAGGCTTGAAGTTGGAATCGATGAGGATATCAAATCCAAACAGCTCCACACAGTTAGGACTGGAAGGAACGGATGGAGCAATCGTGAGCAGAGTCAGTGTCACTATGTTGCTGATCTTTTGCCAGAGCTGAGCTTCATCGATGTCTTGGCTGCGAAGGAAGCTGCGGAATTTACTCATGGTCCACTTACACCCTTGACCGATGCGTTCTTTATCCATGGTGTAGAATAAACCGAATTTGTTGATGCTTGTGTTTGTGAGGTGAGAGAACAGGTTGTCTAGAGATGCCAGGTCGTATTTCTCAGTCGCGAAACGCACCAAGCCCTCCTGGTGCATGTAGACCGTAAGAGGACGGAAACTCTTCACACACACATAGATGCGCAGGTCAAATTTGTAGCCTGAGATCAGAAACGGGTTGCTTATATATTTCTGTACGATCACTGCTGAGTCATAATTCAAGCGTTTGATATCCTTAAAGATAAAGATGCCCCTCCCTCGAGAGAGATCCACCGGCTTACAGATCCAGTACACTCGCTTTCCTTTGTTTTTTGCGCACTCCTCCAGAAACCTGGTGTAATCGTTCGGCAGGATGAAGGCCAGGGGACTGAAGTCATAAAGTGCAGGGCCGTACGTGCCTCTCATTCTTCTCAGGTTGCGTGCCAGGCAGTCCTTGTGTGAGATAATCGTTGTTTTAGGGTGATGATTCAGCCTCTGCCAGGGCAAGATATTCTCATAGTCTGAGCTGCGGAAAGCCGAGCTGCGCCAGTACAGGTTCCAGTCTCCTTCCTCCTGCTCCTGAGGGTCGAACTCCTCCCAGCCGCGCTCCAGCAGCACCTCGCGCACCACGTCTGGAGCGTTCTCGTGGAGCCGGAACACCAGGGGAGCATTAACAGGAGGTCTTGCAGACATGGGGAAAAAAACCACACAGCTTTCAACAAAGCAAGGAAATGGAGTAGAATAGTGATATTCCTAAAGGAGAGAAAACAAAAACGTAATGAAACGTAGAACTGAACATTGCGATAAATTCAAAAATCGTAAAACGGACGTATTTTCGTTGAGAAACAAGACGTTAGGGACAAATCCCTTACTGTGCCTTGAATAAGTATTCACCCCTTTTCAGCTACTCCACATTTTGTAGTGTTACAACTTGGAGCTGAAACAGAATTATTTAAGATTACATGTCATGAACATACACGCAATAGCCTGTAATAACTTGCTTCTCTGAAGTCCCACAGCAATAAATATGATTATAAATGAATACGAAGTATGACGTGTTGTGTAATAAATAAAACTGGATAGCACTGGCAAACTGCCACCCTATCAGTGATTAATTTCCTGTAACTGCATACCCCCCGAGGGTTTTATCCCTTACTTAATCTTACGGGATGTGTTACCAGGAAGTAAAGAAAGTTAATTATACAATATTTCATATCTTTTCTTATATATACAGGCAGATTTTAGCAGATTTTGTTCGTCTAGGGCTCGGTATTCTCTTATAGGCAACTGCTTTTTTTTTTTTTACAGGTTTCATTTGAAAAATAATTTAAAAATAAATTTCAACAATACGCTGTTATAAGTCCTGTTTTAGTTTCAACTGCATGGGGAAAAAAAAGGCTTTGAGGTTAGTGATTGTGGTTCGTGAATTTTTATTTGAATTTTTCCGTAAAGAAATACATAATGTATTTAAAATGCTGATTTTGACAAAAACAAATCAGGAGATATACATGGATATACATGATACATGGTGTCTGTTTGTTTTCATTTAAATTTTTTTGGAGGTCTGTTATTCCAAATGAAACAAGATTTCATGTTTTCCTACAGTATATTTTCTTGCTGTGATTAAACCAATGTAAAACCAACATTTTTTAATTAATTCATTCATTTATTTATTTATTCATAATTTTTTTTTTTAACAGTTGACCGTTAGATATCTTAATTAAAAAGTTTTTCAGAAGCAGTTAATGATTTTCTTAGGGGGAAACGCACTAAATAAAGCTGTATAAAGTGTTTATATTAATATTTATGCGAGCTCGGGTGCATACACTTGATTCAGCAGTGTGTAGTGTCTTACCTTGTGAGGAAAGCCGCGCTGAGCTGTCAGGGCTTTTGTTTACCTGAGCTCAGCTCTGCTTTTGGATCATCTCTTCCGGTCATCTCTGGTTGCTAGGTAACCAATCGCGTGCCAGTGGAGGCGCACCACCTGCGCATTTACAGCGTTCCAGACGGCACGCGACTCTAATACCAAGCATGCTTTTGGAAGCAAAGGTTACCATAGTTACCACAGTTACCATAGTTCCCATGGCCGGTAAGAGGCGTGCTGTACTGATTCTGTACAGTGTAGACCGGAAGTGTGAGGCGGTTTGGGACAAGGCTGCTACTGGATGTTCGGCATTATAAATAAATAAATAAATAAATAAATAAGAAAGGGGAAAAAAAGTCACGTTTGTTTTTTTTTTTAAATAAAGGTGTGAATTTAAGGTACAGCGCCTTACAGCGCTCCCTTTGCTCTAATTACAGACATAAACACGTTCACAAGCCTTTCAGAGTAAAGAGACGCCATCTTCTTTTTCACCCCTTCTTATATCTCTCTTATACATCATATCACTTATATTCAATATTCTAACTCCGTTCTATACTCTAATTATATTCAATACTCTAATTATATTCAATACTCTAATTATCCACTTATTCTTATTCTATAATTAAGTTGGTGATGTGTATGATAGTTTATGTATGATATATGGTGATATGTATGATATTTTATGCTAATAATTAATATAAACATGAAGTGTAGAGTGTAGGTGTATAGCAGTGTTCTGTAGCAATACAGACTGTAACTGTAATACATCAAATTCGAATAATTAAAACACTAATGCACCTTAAAATACTATATATTACTTGGGTCTCTCTGAACAAATGGACAGTTAAATCAAAAGCATTATCTTAAAAAAAAAAAAAAGATTTTATTTCTGAGCTACAAGGTTTTGCTCCAGTTGAAATGACTACTCCTATTGATGTATCATCATACCCACACCTTATCCCCCACAGTGCAATCCCAACATCCATCCTCAAAATACTTTACGATTCAGCTACATTACAAGGAACATGCCGTTTCAGGGTGCTGTACCAGTGATACATACTATTATACGATTAAAAAAAATTATAAATTTCCACCACAAACATTTCAACATGTCATTAAACTCTATGAACTGATCATAACAGATTCATTATCCTAATTCTCAACAATCTGTTGGGATTTAACTTATCTATACCTGTAAAATATCTTTTTAAAATATCTACATAGAGAAAAAATGCTTAAATATTACATAATACTGTAAAAATGTAATCCAAATTTGCAGTTTTGTTTTAAACTATGCTGCTTATGTACCAAACAAGTAATGGACACTTTTGACCACCAATTAGCCAGTGACCACTAAATTAGGTAATAAACAATGCCTTATGTGACATAATTAGTCCTATGTGTTTTCTGACCCTAAATAAAATAATGCAGATTTCAGATATGAAATGTTTGATGATGTTTTTTTTATCATGCATTTTCATGATTTCATTATACTTCATGATTTTTTTCCCTTGTGTTTAAATACTTTAATGTGAAAGCGCATAACTTGAAATATGTAAAAATTCATGTGAAAATCAGCTCCAATCATTTCTCTTTGGAAATGTGCTTAAGAAAAAAAAAACAAATCTTCTTTTATTCTTTTCTTATATAATAATAATAATAATAATAATAATAATAATAATAATAACCCCTGGGGAGGTGTTTCGGGCATGTCCAATGGGGAGAAGACCCTGGGGAAGACCAAGGACTAGATGGAGAGAGCATATCTCTCGTTTGGCCTGGGTGTATCCCCGTGGAAGACCTAGAGGAGGTGCCAGGTAAAGGGAGGTCTGGGCTTCTCTGCTTATACTGCTGCCCCCATGACCCAGACCCGGATAAGCGGAAGAAAATGGATGGAAGATGATGATAATAATAATAATAATAATAATGGCTATTTATTTGTTTGTGTGTTTGTTAGTTTAAATGCAAAGGTGTTAGCTATGACTAAAAAAGCATCCATTTATGACCTCCTACCCCCCACCCCCCAAAACAAAACAGATTACACACTCTGTATCCTTGCCTATAATCTTGTCTGACTAATAATCTGCTGGTTTTTCTTGGTGTCTTCAAGGTACGTCTCATCCAGCTTGTCAGTGTCACGTTTCACTGCTGCAGTAGGATGCTTGTACTCATTGTACTCCACCCAAAAGTATGTCAGCATGGCCAGCAAAAGAACTGAGATGAGGATGTAGAGTTTGGTGGAGAGACAGATGAACGTGCTGTACGCGAAGGCTATCACGAAGCCCAAAGACTCCCACATGCGATAATTAGCGAACGCTGCCTCCTTGTGCCGAGGGAACAGTGTGCCGTATAGAGCTGGAATGGAAAAACACATGGAAAGTTATTAGAAGCTCTTCTGTGAGGTATACTTAAGGGTGGACTTCACAGGGCTACAGAACACCTACATAAGCCCTTCATTTATAAAGACGTACATCAGGACAGCTGACTTTGTAGCCCAGTGCACTTTATGTCAGCGCAACATAATAGTTATAATGTGACATAGCTTGCTAAGTCAGGGATATTTGGAAAGTTGAACAAAGTGTCACAATCATTGTTCTTTATAAGACTTTTATAATATTTATAACACTGTCACGAAAGAGTTATGTATATTTTATTGAATTTTGGCTAAGAGTATGGCACAGCTTCACTTGGCAATATTTTCTTACTCTTTCTTGCAAAAACATTGTAGATTCATCAAATTGTAAGGGCATCTCCTGTGCACAGCCTGCTTCAAGTCACCCCACAGGTTTTTAGGTGGATTCAGGTCTGGGCTCTGGCTAGACCATTCAAAAACATTGATCTACTTTTGGTTAAGCCATTCCTTTGTTGATTCGGATTTATGCTTTGGGTCATTGTCATGCTGAAATGTGAAATTCCATTTCATCTACTTTCATCTACAAGCAGACACCTGAAGGTTTTGCACTAAAATCGACTGGTATTTGTAGCTATACATGATTCTCTCCACCTTGATAAAAGCGTGAGTTCTAGCTGAACAAAAACAGTCCTAAAGCATGATGCTGCCACCACCATGTTTCACTGTGGGTATGGTATACTTTTGATGATGTGATTTTTTTGCACCAACCATACATTATGGAATTATGGAATTATTATACCTTTTGGAATTGGACTCATCAGATCATATCAAATTTTGCCACATGGTTTGGGCGATTTACTTGAGCTTGGATGTTTTTTGTGAGAAAGGGTTTCTGTCTAGCTACCCTACCCCATAGCCCAGATATGTTTAGAATATGAGAGATTGTTGTCACATGCAGAGAGTAGTCAGTACTTATCAGATATTCCTGCAGCTCCTTTAAATGTTGCCGTAGGTCTACTGGCAGCCTCCCTGATCATTTTTGTCTCGTTCTTTTGTAAATTTTGGGAGGGACATCCTCTTGGTAACTGTAGCAGTCCATTTTCTCCACTTGTTGATGATGGTCTTTATGGTGTTCCATGGTACATCTAATGTTTTGGAAATGCTTTTATATTGCGACGAGGATGAGGATGAGGATGTTGTTACCCCCTCTGAGCCCGTTTTTAGCCCATCCTGGTGAACCTGTGATCCCATGGGAGCAACGGGAAGCGTCTGTTGAAAAGTACCTGCTAGCATTGGGCCTCGATGCTGTCCCAAAGAAGAGGAAAATGGCCATAATCCTTCACTGTCTCAGTACCGAAGGACAGCTCATTTTCCGCACGCTCGGAGATGCGGACGGTTATGCAGCTGCGATTACGCTTTTAGACTGACACTTTGCAAAAAAAAAAACAGAGCGTGCTGCTGAAACGGCTGCAGTTCCAACAGTGTAAACAGTGCGCTGGTGAGTTAACTGCTCAATATGTGGCTGACTTGAGAGGTGTGTTCTTGGTACTTTATCAGATGAAATGATACGAGACCAGTTAATTGAAAACACAAATAATACACTCATTCGGGGGCGGCTGTTAATGGAAGACGATGATCTCACTTTAGATAAAGCTGTAATTATTGCCTCTCAAACAGCACATGAACCAAGTGCAAACAGTGGAGACATGATACAAGAATGCACACACATTCACAGGGACGAGGCAGACATATCTTCAAGCGCAGCCATACACACCCTCAAGTTCACACCCTCAAGTTGGGGCTCTCACGTGCCCCTTACTGTCCGGTGTGGGGGCAAACCTGTCGACATTGTCAAAAGCTTAATGACTTTGCAAAATGGTGGCGCTTTGCTCAAGTTCAATCTCCTACACAATGAAACCCACGTGCTAATGCTGCAACCAGTGCTATCATTCATTCAAAGCTAATTCAACAGGTTTTTCTATGTGTGCTGTTAACATAGTGGACTCTTGGACACAGAGGCTAAAGTCTCACTACTGAACATGGCCACTTATGAATGATTCCTGCCACATTTGCCCCTCCAACCACCCACTCTGAATTTGTTTGGATATGGAAGTTCGGCAGTCAACGTTACTGGTCTCAAACATGCACCTGTCCAGTATGGCAACAAGGCTCTTCCCCAGTTCCCATTTCATGTTATGCGCCATGGCAGCAACATCCTAGGACTCAACCTGTTTTCAAGCTGCGACTTTTCCCTGCTGGACATCAAAGGGGCTCAAATTCTGACTGTCGATTCCTCCTGGCAAAGAGAATGGCCGACACTGTTTGATGGCCTTGGGTGCTTAGTTGCATTCACGCACCAACCTCTCTTGGACCCCACAGTGAAACCAATAATTCAGTCACTTTGCATTGCATGAGAAAGTCATGGCAGAATTTGGCAAACTGCAGGCAGAGGGCATCATTGAACCTGTGAATGCCTCCCTGTGGGTGACTAATTTGACTGTAGCTAAGAAAAAAATCTGCTGGCCTGAGAGTCTGTGTGCAGGCCTGAGAGCCTGTGTTACAGGCTGTCAACAAGGCAGTAATTCCTGATTGCTATCTTCTGCCAGCAATCGAAGAGCTGACCACACAAATTCATGGCTCAACCATTTTCCGTTATACCAGGATGCCCTTCGGACTCAGCTTTGCCCCTAGCTGTTTACAAAAAAATCATGTCCACCATCCTGGCTGCATACCTTTATGGCCAAAAATTCACATTTCAAACCAACCACCAAGCCTTCACCGGATTTATGTCCACATCTTGGTCTGGCCACATACCCCTTTGCATGTATCACTGGACCGACCACCTCCAGCAGTATAACTTTACAATACAGTTCATATCAGGGAGAGATAACGTAGTAGTTGATTTGTTGTCCCATTCCATGTCATCACCCATTGTCTCCCGTGGTTGAGGACGAGGACCTCATCCGTCTTGTGCACGCACCCCTTATGGCCTCCATGTCCTTGGAGGAACTCACAGAAGAGTCAGCTGCTGATATCACTCTCTCTGCTGTCCACAAGTATGTCCTCAATGGCTGGCCAGTTCAAGTCCCACCGGATGTCCAGCCATACACCCGAATGAAACATGAACTATCATGCTGGAGCGATACGTGTTTGGCCTGTGGACACTGTGCGATTATTCCTGCTAAGTTCAGAGGACGAGTGTTGGCCATGGCACACGAGGGCCATCTCGGCATAGTTAAACTGAAGCAGCATTGTAGGGATCTTGTATGGTGGCCAGGGCTGGACAAAGACATTGAACAGCTTGTTTGGGACTGTAGTCCATGTCTTGTAAGTGGGAAAACTGGCCCATTGCCCCCACCACCACTGAAGTCTGTGCCTTGGCCTACCCAGCCTTGGGACCATGTTCAACTGGATATCTGCAGTGAACTCCATGATGTACCCCATCATTTTCATTTCCTTGTAGTAGTTTATGATCTACACTCAAAGTGGCCAGAAGCTGCACCTGTGGGTTCTGTTTCGTCCAGTTCCATCACTGACGTTTTGGAATTGCTCTTTGCACTTGCTGGGGCCTGCCAAGGATCTTGATGACCTCAACTAATGTCTGCTGAGTTTACCAGCTACATCCAAAGCAAAGGGATAAAACACACATGAGCAGCCTACTATCATCCACAGTCAAATATGGTCTGAGAGCCCACCTGGCTCAAGGCTGCTCTTTCAATGAGGCCTTGTCTCAACCTCTGCCACACTACAGGGCAGCTCAGCATTCTACCACTGGGGTGTCACCAGCAAATCTGATACTGAGGTGAGAGCTGGAGTTCCCTCTACACAGACTTTACCCTCCTACTTCTCACTGTGGAAGCCCTCTGATGAAAACCAGAGTGAGCAGCCAACAACTCAAATCACAGAACAGACACAATGCAAAGAAAAAGGCCCAGATTCCCAGAATCTTCCCACTGGACTGGGTGCGGGTTCATGAACCACGCCAAAAAAAAGCAAACTCCACACTTTCTGGTCACAGCCACAGCAGGTACAAAGGCACTTAGGTGCAGTTACATTCCAGCTGTCTCATGGTTCCCATTGGCATGCCATTTGGCTTAGGAAAGTACTGTGCCCTTGTGGTGTGGATCACACCCAGGATGCTGTGCTCCCCTGCTCTCTGCTCAGTTCTCCGTGTCCTCTGCCTCCAGCACAGCATCCGGTGACTCCACGATCAACATCCCTGCCACCAGCTGCAGCACTGCCAGGCAGACCTACCAAGCTGCACACTCAGCCTGAACACTTTCAGGATTACATAACATCTTTTCACACTTAGCTCAAGGGGAGGAGAGGGGAAATGTTGCATACCCAGAAACACTTATAATCTAATGTTCTAGTTAAGGCAATGTGTTCCTTACATTGATAAAAGATAGGATGAATGACTGTACCTTTAAAGGTTTTGGATAACAGGAAGTGACGTTGACACAAGAATGTCTTTTTTTGACACTGTCAGTTCAGTTAGTGCGAATGTCGAATAAAAGAAACATAAGCTCGAGTATGAGTTGTCTTTACAGATATAACAGTGCACACTTACGCAGCCAGGTTACTGTAACTTTTTTATTTTTCCTATTTTTCCATAAAATGTTTCAGATTGTTTTTTTACTTACTTTTTATATGTTGTAATTTCACATGGAGGGTAGACATGATTTATCTTAATTTCTTTTTTTACACCAAAAAACCTGCCATTTTAACAGGGGGTTGTAGATTTTTTATATCGATTTGTATTTTCTTTATGTAAAGGCCGTTTTTTTTATTTTTGATATGATAGACTTAAATTTAATACTCTAATGATGCTCATAGTCAAGTTCCTTTTAAGGCAGTTAGCACTTTTTGACTCTATAGTTTACAGTTATGGAAATGATTTATAATGGCACTATCTGGCGGAACCCAGATGAGGATGGGTTCCCTTTTGACTCTGGTTCCTCACAAGGGTTCTTCCCCATGTCATCTCAAGTAGTTTTTTCCTTGTCACCATTGCCTCTGGCTTGCTCAAATAGGGATAAATTTATAAATTTAAATTTTATATCTGGATTTATATAAAGCTGCTTTGTGACAATGTCTATTATTAAGAGCGCTATATAAATAAAATTCAAGAATTGAATTGAATTTAGCTAATTGTATGCTTTTGCCAGTCTTGCTGTTTATCTGATGTTCATTTTTATGACTATTTACAAAGTCTGGTATACCTGCACTTACGTCCGTACCTGCCTGCCTGACCCTATTTATGAAAATGCCATGATGTTATAATAACAGAATGAGATTTTTTTTTTTTTACTATTTTCTCACTAGAGAGACTAGCTATTTTTTATGTGATCTTGAGACTTTTGGAAATTATTATCTTTGTTCAATTTTTCAATTAATGTCACTTGGTAGGCTGATATGCTATATCACATCATCACAGTGCATCAGAAATGCACAGAGCTACAAAATCATCTGTCATGATGTTCAAATGTAAAAATGTGTCACAGCCCATATGTACAGTACGTGTATGTGTGTAAGTCAGGTGTTATGTCAACTTGACAACCAGTTTTTATAACAGCTGATGCCTCATGAAATTTATTTTTATTTTTCAAAAATCTTTTAGATTTATATCATTGCCATATTTGTCATGTAGTGTTATAACCACCGACTTTATTAGATTGATTTTTCTGTGAAAAAAGATTTTTTAAGAGTTTTTAAGAGTCTCACCGTTGGTTTGTGTTTGCCACACAGCATCTGCTACACCCCAGAGAGCAGGAAACACGAAGAAGACAGGCAGCTGGTCCGGATGAGGCCTCCAGTACAGCAGAGCTATCGCAGAGCTCAGGTTTATCACAGCGGCTATGAGGAGAAAGTGGTGTAAATACCAATAAAAATATATAATCTGCCTCATCTGGGCTTTTACACATCTGGGACAGTGTCGGCTAATTTACAGGTACCCAAGTATTTTTTTTTAAAACAAATATCATTATTAGAATGAGGAGTACCTGGAGGAAACCCCCAAAGCACAATGGGAACATGCCCACGTGCACAGGGCGGAGGCATGAACCAAACCCCCAACCCTGGAGGTGCAAGGCAAGCATACTAACCACTAAGCCACTTAACCTGCATAATCCTGAGTATGTAAAGATTACACCGTATTTCCTATAAACCAACAAATAGAAAAACCCTGGGATATATTTACTCCACTGAATTGAAATGTTGATGTTTGTCCTAAAAATATATAAGGTGTAGGTAGTATGCATGGAACTTTTGGTGTAATGACCATGCATACATCAGGAACACACTCCGATTTATTTTATTTATACAAAGATCACCTGTCCTGTGCAAATCAATTATAAGTACTACATATGATCTACATATGGCACCATTACTTAACAGACATATGTCTGGCAATCTTATTTGGTTCAAATAGGCTTAAGTTGCATGAAATCATCAAAATGTCCCTGAGAGTCCCTGAACGTGAACGACACAGGAAAGCTGGCCATGTGCTTCTACTGTGGGAGCAACCAACACAGAGTCACTCAATGTCCAGTATGTCCAGCTCCTAGTCATTCACCAACCATGAAGGAGTGGGCTCCTTTCGATCAACGCCCACCTTCGGTGAGTCTCTGTAAATATTTATTACCTCAAGAACAGAACATCCCAAATACCTTTGTTTTCTCGTTTCACGATCATAGTCTCGTTCTCTGAATACTTGTTTTTATGACCTTGAGATAGTGTTTTGGATTTGTTTGTGTGTGCCAGTCTTTAGTTTTAATAAAAGCATTCACCGCAACTGTCGCTGTCTCTGCCGCCTGACAATACGATTGGTTGTAGTATTTATACAAATTGTAAATGTTCAAAGTTTGAAGTTTTAGTGATTGTGTTGGTATCCAAGCCAGTGGAAAAATATATATTTGAGATATGATCTTTGGGTACGTAGAAGTTGTCAATTAAAATAATAACCTATTTAGTAACCTATAAATATTCATCCTCTAAAATGATATGATGGTATAGCAGCACTGTTCTCTCACTAAAATACTTCCCACCTCGGGCTGTTCTGATTAAACTGACTTACCAAAGCAAAAGAGGGCGATCCTCCCAGTGTACTGCGCAAGCTTCCCGAATATGTAAGAGCTCAGCGAATTCACAGCGCCGAAGCAGATCATCACAAATCCAACATAATGGATTCCCAATGCACAGGTCACATAATTCTGCAAAGACAATCACAAACGTTTTGTTTTCTGAAAAGCATTCACAAATGCATTTCATTCTAAAATGTTTTACAACCAGGGAACAGGAAATACATTTATTTACATTAGGGAATTTTTCTTTTCAGTAAGCATTGTCACAGTGGACTATAACATCCATAAGCCATTGCACGTCACATGATCACTGCACACACCGTGTCACATGACCATGTGCACCTGATTCACACTGTTGTCTAACTGTCACAGGTATTTAAGTCATGCATTGTATAGCACTGCTTGTCAGTCTTTAGTCTTTGTCACAATTCTCTTGTGTCATGTTCATGTTGTGGTCTAGCCTCGTTATTTCTCGTCCATGTTTCCTAGTCTTTATGTTCCATCTATTTTACTGTAAATAACTGTTTACCTGCACTTGCATTCGCCTCTTCTACCATTCCTGACAAGCATGAGCTGGTTTGGTTGCATTTTACTTTTTGTTTCAAATGTTTTGCTTGATATGTACATGTTGCTTTCTAATGCAGTGAAAATCATACATTTGTAAGTTTGGCTTAATACATTTTGGGGCCACTGTGTATGATAAATAAGATCTGTTCACCTTGGTGTATTCACCGGCGAGGAAGCTTTGCTCGAATCCACTGTACATAGTCAAGGGAATGAGCATTATCAGCCTCTTATCTCCTAAAAGCCTGAACGTAGCCAGGAAGGTACTGCAGAACTTTTGGTTGCTTTTGTTCTTCCGAAACTCCTTTGCTTCTTTTCCGTCAATGTTGTCCAGGAAAACCGCCACAAGGACCATCGCCAGAACCCCCACACCTACAGAGGTATCGCT
>CM075021.1:15547727-15563485 GCA_037576675.1 Pangasius sanitwongsei
TGGAAGATGAGAAAGAACATGCCAAAGTATTGGTTTATGACATCCTGGCCTTTCTTGTTTTCTTTCTCGGCCTGTACGTTCCCACTGATGGTGAGGTACGTGCATTTAGCAGACCAAAGCGGGGAGCCTCCCAAACCCAGAATAGCAGATGTAGCGATCAGACTCGGCCTGCGGATGTAACACATTTAGTTAAAGATTCACTCCTAACATTTTAATGTTAAGGAAAATATATGTTTATTTATTCAAATCTCATAAATGTCATTGAATTTGTATTAGATCTTTATAAACCATTGAAAATAGAGAAATTAAAAAAAAAATGTATATCTAAAGGGCTCTATTGTTAGAAAAAGGGTTCCTCATGGGTTCTATCTATAAAGTGACTACTGATAACGCTCTCTGACAAAGAAGCCTTTAGAGGTCTACAAACTGAAGAAATCTTAAAGTTTCCCCCGTGCACACAAAGCTCCGACTCAGGATCTATGTTGGTTCAGCTAGTGTTTGCATGCTAATTAGAGTTACCATTAGCAAGAACTGTCAGGACATCACTTTCAAGCGCACTCGGACATTCAGCTGCTTGAAAGCTAAGATATAATACTATAAACACTAACAATTCATCTCATACTGATTCATGAAGATGTTCCTGAGTGCCTTCGCTGTCCATTTTTCTTTGCAATATGAGCCCTAAGCACTAATGTTAGCATGTTAGTATTGCTGTTACAGGAGGAACATCGCTAATTCTTCATCCAGCTTCATCTCTTTCACCAGTAATAAATGACTCCGTCATGTAAAATGCTGTTGGTGTTTATTCTGATTTTAGCATAGAATGATTTTTTTGCTTACAGGAGAATTATCTGGTTGCGCTGGGTGCTTAGCGATGTCAGATTGAAATGAGGGTGGAGTGAAGGGTCTTGGGGGAGTGTCTATAAAATGATTGACAAAAGGCTCATCCAAACACAAACAAACCTTCTTCTGGACCAGTTTTCCAAACATGTTTCCTCAGCCATGTAATGCACTTGTGCTGAGGCCATGGCTTAAACCATTATTTTTTTAAAATCATGTTCTACATGTTTTTCCACACTATTTTTACTAGAAAGAACAAAAAAATCAACTGTTGCACCTTTAAGGATGTGCAATATTTCACCTTTTTTTCTGACAGTGTATTTAGAATTGCAATTTATATTTAATCCGTTAATGAATTTGACACTACTGTTGGCCTTTTGTAGGTAATAGTTATTGTTTATTTTTGTTTTTACTTTAAAATACACTTGAGTGCAAAAGTCTGCATCCCCCATGATTTCTATGTGGAAAAAAAATAAAGTTACCTCTATTTTACAATTTAACTACAAACATATATTAATCCAGGAAGTAAAAAAAAAAATTAAACGTGGGCATGTCCTATTAAAATACAACAAACATATATTACTAAATCAACAAAATAGTTTAATAAAGAATCAGTGGATGGGCGAACATGTAGAATGTATATGAAAGAATTTTTACAGTGATTTTATAGAATTTTTTATGATTAATGAATGTTACAGATTATCTATGTCTATTAATTTTATAGAATGTTTATATATGACATATTTTTAATATTTATATCTCAAAATATATTTATATCTTAGCACTTTTTATAGATTTGTAATAATGAACCTCAGTAAAATTAGGTTAGGTTCTTTATTACAAATGTGTTGTTGGTATACAGAAGTACATATATTTCTTTGTCTTCTTTATTTTGTCCTAAGGGTATGCGAACATTTGTACTCAGGTATAAATTATATAAACAACAGTATGAGGCGGTGATGATTACACAAACTATACGCTTCTAAATCGTTCATTCATGAATGTTTGTAGACGAACAGGCTCACCATCCAGGGAAGAGATTTCCAAAAGAATAGCTGATGTAGCAGGCCATGCAGATGAAGATGGTCCATTTACAGCCCAGGTTTTTGATCATGATGGGAGGCAGAAACATGGAGGACAGAATGATGGTTCCGTAGATGACGCTCAGCGAGATAACGCCCATTCCTTCCTCGGCATTTAGACTGCTCTGTGATACACAGTGTAATACACAACATACTCTCAAAACCTAATTCAGCACCATTTCCACTTATAAGTCCAGAAAACCATTTAGCAATTCATTTAAATTTTTTTTTTTTGCTAGATTTTATTCAATAATTATTTAAGTGGGTATAACAACATGCCAGTGTTAACCTAATGTAGCTTACATTTGTGCACTAGTGATTAGAAAGAATGCGTCTGAGAAATTGTAGTGCATTTGTTTTTAATTTTTCACATGATGTCACGGGGCGTTTTTTTTTAATTCACATGCAGTGGGGTCCAAAAGTCTAAGATCAGTAGTAAACATGCTTTTATTATGTATTCATTTTTTTAATTTAATGCAAACCTTTTCAGTATAAATCATATTATAAGCACAAAGAAATGAATCTTTAGTGAAGACTTTCTTGCAAATTCCATCATGATCAATAAAGTCTATCTATCTATCTATCTATCTATCTATCTATCTATCTATCTATCTAAATAGTCATCTGTATATGTGCTTCAACAGAAAGGATAAGCACATTTGCACCTAGGAGTTAACATGGTCATTAAATAGTCCTAGAAATAGTGCAGAATTGTAAATATAATGAATCTTCAGGATGTTTGAACATTTCCTTTCTTTGTTTTACAGTTTTCTAAAGAATTTCGAAAGAATGCTAAAGCATTCTTTTTATTACCAAGTTTAAACAGAGAAAAAATCCCAGATTTTCAGTTTGCTTTCAGACTTTTGGACCACAGCGTATGCAATTTCAGGTTGTTTTCACGTGTTTTTCACGTCACATATCATTGTGAATTTTTCCATAATGGTTGGTTAAATCATGTGCGAATCAGACATTGTAACAGGGTAACGGTATTCCTTGATATACGTGTTCCACTGTGGTGTTGGGGAGCACAGCAAATTTTAAATTAAAGCCTATGTCATGTAGTGTGAAGACAGCCACTATCCAGTACACATATCAATATACAGATTAGTTTAGATTATATCTGTGACCTCTGCTATCATCATATGCACACATAGTGCAGTTGCTTGGCAACCATGTTCATTATATACACTACACCCGATGAGTGGCAGGCTTGTGTTACGTGACTTGAGTCAGAGGGCAAACTGTTATCACTGTGTAGTATGTTGTCACCGAGAGAAATAAAAAGATGACAAAGATGCCCAGGAGATGGAAGTAATTAATCAGCGTCCGATGTGTCCTCCGTATCCTTCGGCCTCAGTTTCAGCAAGTAGAGAATAAAGCTGTGCAAACTGAGTGCTCTGTTTGTGTGTGTATGTGTGTGTCCATATTTTCAGACTGAGGTGACATCAACTTTCACTGGTCATGCAGTGTGAGCACCTTTGTGATCTATTTTCAGTGTGAGCAGTGCACTCGTTGTAAATCTAGACCAATTAAAGGTTCTTTAATTGTAGTCCCTCTGATCAAGCTCTGTAGAACACTACAACAGAGCTTCCTTATCATAAAGGGCTCCCAGGATAAATCTTTTAGGAGGCTAAGAACCCTTATCTATTCAAAGAACACCTTAAAGAACCAAATACAGACAAAGGCAAACATTTTGGCTAAATTTAAACACCTCACAGGTTCTAGGTATTCAGAAGAAAATAATTAGCAATAATTTGGAGTTTGTATCACACACTCCACAAATACATTTCCTTAGAAAAAAAAAAGGTTCTTTAAGGGTTCTTTAAGGGTTCATTGGATACTTTCAGGTTCTTCGCTTCCAAACAAGTGTACCTGGAACCCTGTCTGTTGGAAAACATTTTGTTGTAGGAATCTACATATATCCTTTAAGTGTTCCTTTAAGAACCCTTAAAGATTTTAGATTTTTTTAATGCGTGTAGCCAGATGACAGTATTTCCCTCGTGGTACTGTGCAAACTTGGCTTAATTACTAAGATGTCAGTCTTTTGAATATACAATTAATATTAAACTAATTCATATTTATATGACTATAACCAAATCATGGCACTTCGATCTTTTTTATATGTAAGGATATAAACACTCGGTGGCGTGCTGTTCTAGGAAAATAATCAACGACTCAGTGGTGTAATGTGACGTGAAGGAATTTACAACTGTAACCACCCTGAAATTTGTTTTCCATTAACAATATATCCCAAAGTGCTTTGCTCCTCATATACTAACAGCAACTTGCCAACAATTACAATTTCATTTCATTAAAGAATGACACAACTTAGTTTTTATCAGTTTATAGCTACATTTAATGTTGTGTAACATTCATGAAACAAGTACGTTCCTTTTACCACTTAAGTTATAGCAGCTATAAATGAAGTTAATACGCTAAGAAGTGTAGTTTGTCACGTTGCCCAGAAGTCATAACTCCTGAAAATATCTCTGTCCTGAAAATAGAGGATTGTTGCAAAGAGCTGACACTTGAGACTCCTTCCATAAATGATAAATAAATATCTCTTTACATAAAACTTCACCATATTAACAGTTACATTTTTCCTTGTTAAAGAACATGTTTTTCTAATCAGTATCAGTCTTAGATTGTGTAAGTGTCTGCGATACAAGTCTCTGTTTACGAGCTGTATATAAAACTATAAAACTAATAATGTTGGAAAGAGCGCAGTTATATAAACCTGTCATTTGCAGCTGCACTACTGTCAGAGCTGCTGTTATAGAAAATTAAGACATGATTACCTGTAGACTCTGCAGTCCTCCGTAGGCCGTAAACAAGAACAAAAATCCAAAAGACACCACAAGCACATTTTTGGTATTTCGGCTTATCATTTTGGCAGATTAAAAATCCTGTAAGTAGAAAAAAAAGAGAGAAAAGCCACAAAATGTCAGAACAGCAGCTCACACGAAGATAGTTTCTGACTGCCGTATGTCAGATTTCCACACACTTCATATACTGATGAATGGCAGCCTGTTGCTCTGGAGGACAAAGTTCAGAACTTGGGAACCATAAAGGTGTGAGCGGAAAAGTTCGCCTTTAAGCAAAAGCAAAGTAATTACTTATAGCGTATCACGGAAACAGGATATCTGTGTTTAGTGCACGTCAACTGTAAGTAACATGTTTGACTATGCCAAGTTATAGTTTTGATCGTTTCATTACCTTTTTATCACTACAATATAATGCATCATTGCAAGAGCGGCTGAAAGTTAACTTGTGTAAACTTAGCTCGTGTAAAAATAGTCATTGGTTGTGTTATCCACACAAACTGATATGGATTTGACTGGATCGTGCAAATATAGTGAATAAATCTGTAATGCCTTATGAATGCATTATAACAGGTTATAAATATATTCATAGGTCATTATATATATATATATATGTGTATATATATATATATATATATATATATATATATATATATATATATATACACACACACACACATTGTGGTAACACTTCCTGTGAAGGTCATGTCTACTGTATAACAAACTATGAACACATTCATAACATGCTATAATGCCTTATAAGTCATAAAGCATTGTACACACTTTCGTAATTACGTATGAATATGCACTACACTTAATAGGAACCTTTTTTAGGCATTTTGAATTCGTAACGTACACCAAATGGCCAAAAGTTGGTGGACACCTGACCATCACACCCATATGTGCTTTATGAACATCCCAATCCAGATTTGTTCCCCTTTTACTGTTATAATAACCTCCACTCTTCTGGGAAGGATTTCCACTAGATTTTGGAGTAATTTTGTGGCAACATTTTGGGGAAGAACCACATACGGGTGTGATGATCACTTGTCCACATACTTTTGGCCATATAGTGTATATCATTATAAGTAGTGTTCGTAACTCATAAAAAAAAAAAAAAAAAGCTCAATTCCACTTTGTATAGTGCATTATGCTTAATCATAGGCACAACTTAGACACACTGACCTGCAATACACTGCCATTAGTTTAATCATTTGTTTGTTTACTATGTGTCTCACATTAATTAACAGCTCACAAATACAACATATAAAGCATTATAAATATAAATAAAAATAAAAATAGTGCCATATGTGACTCCCATATACTGTACAGTATGGCAAGTACTGCTATGTACATTCCGTTACTTGTTAAAGATATATTTTCATATAATATGTTATGAACACTGCCTATAATGCATTCTGTTATCATTTTATAAATAACTGCTATAAACTGTAATACTTTTTCATAAATAATTATAATAATGTACTGTATGTAATTCCTTATGAATGCATTACAGCAGGTTATGAATGCATTCATAGATTATTATACATATGGCCTTCATAGAAAGTGTGAACCTCAGATTCCTGTTCTGTTTGACATTCTGTGCATTCTGAGATGCTTTTCTGCTCACCACGGATGTAAAGAGTGTTTATTTCAGTTACCGTAGCCTTCCTGTCAGCTCAAACCATTCTGACCATTGTCCCCTGACCTGACTCATCAACAAAATGTTTCTGCCTGCAGAACTGCTGCTCATGGGATGTTTCATTGTTGTTGTTGTTGTTGTTGTTTTCCTTTTTCTTTTTTGCATTTTTTCCATTTTGTTGTACATAACATTTCCCAGGAGATCAGATTTACTGATTCTGATATACTCAAACCAACTCATCTGGCACAAACCCCCATGCCATGGTCAAAGTCACTGAGATCACATTTTCCCTCACTCTGATGCTTGAACTTTAACTGAAACTCTGTATCTGCATGATTTTAAGCATTTCACTGCTGCCATATGATTGTCTGATTGGATAATTGGATAAATGGGCAGGTGTACAGGTATTCCCACTGAAGTGGATGATAAGTTTACCTCCGTATAGTAAGACAAAACCTATACGCCCCCTCTATTACTAATAGCCACTGAGGTCTGAGCATCCCAGTGATGACCGAAATGCTCTGTTGATGTAACTGATACTTGTCAAGCGTCATTGCGCTTTGCGTAAATAAATCTGTACCATCCAGCTGTGCTTGGAACCGATAAGATGTCTACACACTTAAACAGATCTGTGATGAGATAAAGTGTGATGGTTTTAATCTCTCTTCAGGATGCACCATTTACTGTAACTCTACTCAGCTCCTCAACCATGAAATCACACCCGAGTAGCAAGGTCCAGTCATTTAAACCCCCATATAATGATAAGATAAATTATATAATGCCGTGGATTAAGTGTTTTCCTGCTTGCATATGGCGACTGCAGAATAAACTGTGCCTCTCCACCTATCAATAAAGGGCTCATATATACATGAGAATGTGCATTTATGAGTTGTTTTCAGATGAGCTCCAACATTTTGCTCTGATTGACTTCCTTGTCGTCAAAGGACTGTTCATAACACATAAATAATGAACTTTGCTCTGAGGCCAAGAGACGCATTGCTGCCACTCTGCAGTGATTCCTGATTATTGTCCTTAAGCACAGCAGTCTGTTTTATTGCTTTGAATGTGTAACTGATGGGACGTTGCTGATAACAACCGGGCAACCACATTCCTCACTCAAAAGCAGTCATCAAACTCTTCATGTGAAACTTGTGTCTCCTAACACTCTGGTTTAGATTGGATACACATGGCAATGGGGAAAAAAAAGCACTTGGGATCATTATGTTATAGAGAAATAATCAACAACAAGGTGATATGATGAAGCGGCGCTACTGTCACCACTCCAAAGTTCCAATAATAGCAGGTTCTGAAGTGTTTTATTCCACTTATACCACAGCAATTTGCCAACATTAGCATTTTTTTTAAATGTAGTAATTAATAAAACACATATCATACTTTTTATCCATTTGCAGGTGCATTTAATGCTGTGGAATGTCTGCAAAACAAGTTACTACTCACACTATGGCAGCTATAAACAGTCGTTCCCTCACCAGCTTCTCTTTTTTCTCTCTCTTGAAGTTAATGAGAAAAAAAAACACAGCTTTTCATGTTACCAAGAAACCGAAAAACATAAAACTCTCTGTCCGTAACAAAGTACTGACACTGGAGACTCCGCCCATAAATGTCACATAAACATCTCCTCACAGAAAACTTCACCATATCAACGTTTGTTTGTTAAGCAACAGCATAGTTGCTGTAGCACTAGAGCTACGCAATTATACACTACACATAATCAAATCCTCACCAGATGTTGAAAAAATGAGTGAAAAAATGCAACAGAGTTATCAGGCGCACAAGGCAGGAAGAGGTTAATCCAGCTGCTCTTCCTGAAACCACGCTCAATTTTAAGGGCGCGGCTTTTAGGCACTTAACGGTAATAGCGTCGAAAGTGGAACTCGAGCGTCCGCGAGCTCTTACACAACCAAAGCAACTTAACTTTCTACAAAACATTCAAAATCATACAAAATCATTTAAAATAAATAAGTAACACTTACAACGCTTATTATAATACTTAAGTCTTTCTATTTACGCGTTTACATTTAAAATATGGGCAAAATTAATCAAGTTTATAGAGACTCTATAAATCATTAAGCCAAATAAAAATAATAATAAAAAAAAAACTTTTTGTTGAAAAATTATTGTTAAAAAAATTATTATTTTTGTATAATTTTGTTGAACAATTGCTGTTGTTGTTCTTCTTGTTGTTGTTGTTATTATTATTATTATTATTATTATTATTATTATTATTATTATAAATCTAACCATAAATAATTTTTTTTAATTTTTAAAAAGTACAGATGGATCATTTCACAGAGGAAGTCTCTGGCCCCAAAATAATATTTTTCAATTTCAACTATACTGCTGAAATAAAAATGGACATTTCAAATCTCAAACCCATTAATATCAGTTCACACTGAACTACTCTATGCTCACAATAAAGATGAATTCATTTTACAATTCAAAACCACTGGATCTGTCAATATAATTGATTCAGGTGGTACTTATTAATCTGTTGACATTTCAGATTCCTGATTGATGATCAAACCCACTTATGTCAGGTCACAGTAATGTACTATATAAATTTATTAATTTTACTCTAGAAGGTTAGCATATTTCGACTTGAAGTTTAAAAGATCAGTGAATCAAAGGATTTATCCAAGTATGAACCTAGAATTTTAAATTGGTGCTGTTCCCAAACCAGGAGGCTGTCATGCTCCTCTTGTTGGTGCAGGTGTATAAGTTCCTTAGCACCTTAGAGGGCAGTTTAAAGTCCTTTAAAGCGTCTAAGGTGGTAAAGACACTGACGGGCCTCTTCATCAGGGTGTTAATGTGACAGGACCATGACAGGTCCTGCAAGATGTGAACACCAAGGTACCGGAAATGAGCGCATTTACATAATCCTGTGATTTGTAGCTGCACTATTGTCAGAGCTGCTGCTATAGAAAATTAATCACCATCTTCTGTCCAATCAGATTCAAGAACTCAGTGCTGTGATCTCAAGAATAATAATGAATGGTGGAATGATACTTCTCTTCTTTTCTTTACGAAAAAGAATTTCTCATATAATGTACAACTATTCTATCATCCATTCAAGAATACGTAAACGTGAGCATTAAGCAGACAACAGAAAATATTGTTGTACGGATGTTTTTCACACACTAACACATTGTCTTAGTTTAAATTCCTCCCAAAAATATTTCTGGTGGTGCAGGTGATGTGGTGAAGGGAACGTTGGATGCTAGAGGTCCAGGCGTGACAGGCTTGAGGCATGATGTGTGGAAGGAGAGTGCTAGTCTACTATGGCGTGGCAGATCCAGCTTGTACGTGACGTCATTGATGCAGCGGAGGATCTTGTATGTGCCGATGTACCTGGCAATGCTCTTCTTGCAACCTTGAGTGTTTCTAATGTTTTTAGTCGATAACCATACTCGGTCGACAGGATGAAACTGTGGGGTTTCTCCTTGATGTCGGTCACCAAAGTCTTTGTTTTTCTGAGCCACCTGTTCCAAGTGCCTGTGTGTATTTTCCCACATATTCTGCATAAACTAGAGGTCACTTACTGAGGTACTTCTTTAAATGAAATAAATATATAAATATTAATATATATTACCTATTAATAAACATTAAAGTAAATAAAAGATATACATCCGAACTGAACCAGATCAAATGTGTGTTTTTTTAGCTATAACCTAGAAACATGGCATGTAAATTTCATAGGTAACACTTCACAATAAAGTTAACATTAGTTAATGCATTAGCTTACATGAACCAACAATATGCAATATATATTTTTTACCGCATTTATTAATATACATACCTTTTCGTTGTCGATAAATCCGCATCTGAAATATCCCACTCGGTGCAGAGTGTAGTCTCACATGTCTAAACAAACACCATGAGGCGTCAGTGATAGTTTTTATTTTGTCTCTAGAGGCCACTCTCATACTGTATAGTGACAATGGACAATTTGCCGATTAACCGGCAAAACCGATCAGTCGGTCGACCTCTAGCCCAAACCGTTCATCTACTGCGGGTGAGTCTGGGGGGTTAGGGCGTTATACACGAACGGTTTGGTCTATCAAAAATCTTTGAATAACTTTTGGTCTTCATTGTCTGATGATGATGGGAGCAAAATTCGGTGACGCTCTGGCGAACGGTCTAGAAGGAGTTTGCAAAAGTAAATTTTTCCAAAAATTCACAATGGCGGAAAGTTTTTCAACCGACCAAAGCACATTTGGTATCATTATTTTTGGCATGATCCACGGAATCTAGCCAGACTGGATTCATAACAATAGACTAAAGAAATGAAAAGTTATTAGGGTTTTTATTATTTTTCTTAGATTTTTTTTACCACAAGGTAGCCCTGCCCCCAAACCTTTTGAGTACCTTCAGGGCAAGGGGATGATGACACGTATCGAGTTTCATAATGATACTCCAATGCGTTTGTAAAACACAGCATCTTAACACAAAAATGTTTTGGTCACTGTGGTGCCGCTGTGTGGCTGATCAGGGTGAGATTTTGCACCATTGTAGAACACTGGAGTACTACCATCCCGTAAAGTTTCAAGTCTCTAGGCCTTACAGTTTGGTCTGCGCAATCAGTTTTAGGGCAGAAAAATAGTAATAATAATGATAATAATAATAATAAATATAGATGCAAGCTGCAATTATATGGCCAAACACAACAGAAGCAAAGCAAGGAGCTAAGCAAGCATCAGAGCATGACCGACAGTTCAGTTTGGTTTATCAACACAAAATCCATAACTTATAGCTGCCGTGGACTGAAGAACCATGCTTTTCATCTCGTGAGCACTAGGTGGCGCTGTTCTGAAATCATGCAGGTACTCTCAAGTCATGATGAGGTATACTAAGTTTGGTCTGAATACACTAAAGCATCACGGAGATATAGCCTCACGTCCATTTCGGATTCGATTTTCGTGAAAATCAGACGAACCGTCAAGGAGGCGTTCGAAAAAGTAGGTTTTCAAAGCATTTCAAAATGGCGAACAGCAAGTTCGGCCAACCATGGCATAATTGGTATCATTGTTCTCGGCACGACCCAAGGAATCCTTCAAGACCAGTCTCACGACTATACGCAAATGTAATCAAAAGCTATTAGCATTTTTTGAAATTTTGTTATAATTTTGAGCTGATGACGTCAAGACGTTCGTAAAATACAGCACTTTACATCTAAATTCAAAATGGCTGGCATAGGGAAATTTCAGTTTGATTCAGTATGCCCCACAGAATCTAAAGAGACCAGTTTCAGGATTTTAGGACAAACCGTTTAGAAGCAAAAATATGTTTTTTTCATATCTCATGAGCACTAGTTGGCACTGTTATAAAACTGTGCAGGTGCCCTCAAGTCATGATGGCTATGACATATACTAAGTTTGGTCTTGATACAGTAAAGCATTACAGAGATATAGCGTCACGTCCATTTCAGCGTGCTCACCATCAAATTCATTTGCACGTTATTCGAGAATGGTTTGGTCCATCAAAAAACTTTTAATAACTTTTTGCCAGCATGGTCTAACGATGATCTGAGTCAAATTTGGTGAAGAGCCAATGAACCTTCTAGGACGACTTCGAAAAGGTAGTTGTTGTTTTTTCAGAAAACGGTGGAAAATCTAGTCGGGCAGAATTTTGTTTCTAGCCCTTACGGTCCAAAAGTTATTAGCATAAACATGAGTGCAACTTTGACCTGTGGCACAGTAGGGTTTGAGATAGAGACTCTAAATTTGCTAAAAGGTATATTCAAACTGTTCCCAACAAGTATGCAAAATTTCATAACTTTCCCACTAGTGGTTCTATGGGCTGCCATAGATTTCAAGAGCGGAAGAAGAAGAAGAAGAAGAACACTAACGATTACAAGAGGTGCCTACACACCTGCGGTGCTTGACCCCAAATAATAATGACTGTTTCTTTGTTTCTTTGTTTAAATGCAAAGATGTTAGCCATGACTAAAGAAGCCACCACTCATGACTTAGCCCCTGACCCCCTCAAAAAAAAAAAAAAAACAGACTCTCTGTATCCTTGCCTATAATCTTGTCTGACTAATAATTTTCTGGTGTTTAAGCTGCATGTCGTCCAGCTTGTCATCGTCACGTTTAACTGCTGCAGTAGGATGCTTGTGCTCATTGTACTCCACCCAAAAGTATGTCAGCATGGCCAGCAAAAGGACTGAGATGAGGATGTAGAGTTTGGTGGAGAGACAGATGAACGTGCTGTACGCGAAGGCTATCACGAAGCCCAAAGACTCCCACATGCGATAATTAGCGAACGCTGCCTCCTTGTGCCGAGGGAACAGTGTGCCGTATAGAGCTGGAATGGAAAAACACATGGAAAGTTATTAGAACCTCTTCTGTGAGGTATACTTAAGGGTGGACTTCACAGGGCTACAGAACACCTACATAAGCCCTTCATTTATAAAGTCTCTCTTATGGTTATAATGTGACACAGCTTGCTAAGTCAGGGACATTTGGAAAATTTAACAAGGTGTCACAATCATTGCTTTTTATAAGGATTTTATGAATATTTATAACTGTCATGAAAGAGTTATGCATATTTTATTGACTAAAGTGTTTCATTTTGCTATTTATAAGATTTTTTAATAATTACTTACATTCATGCCATGACACCATAATGACATAATGAGTTGTATATGTACAATGGATATAAAAAGTCTACACACCCCTGTTAAAATAGCAGTTTTTTGTGATGTAGAAAATGAAACCAAGATGAATCAGGTCAGAAAAGTGAAAGTGAAAAACAATCAGAAACATTTTAGGGAAAAATAGGAAATCTCATGTGCAAAAGTAATTATCATACAGATGTCATCAGTGAAATTATTCTGATTAATTATTTATATATGGTCTATTGATATTTATGGCCTTTAATTAAAGTGCTTTAAAAATGGCTCTTTATAAGACTAAAACAGTCATGAAAGAGTTATGTATATTTTATTAACCTTCATGTAAAGTGTTTCGTTTTGCTATTTATAAGACTTTTATAATTACTTAAATACATGCCATGACACGATAATGACATAATGAATTGTATATGTATTTTCTCTGAACTTTGTCACGGCCACCATGGACAGTTCCTCCCAGAGCGCACCCTCACTCACTTTTTGAATCTCTTCTTTCTTTTTTTTGTCTGCTCTATTTCTTTTCCTGATTTTGCACACCTGTTTTGTATTTCCCTATTAGTCACCCTATCTAAAGTCCATGTTTTTCCTCTTCGGTTGTTGGAGCATTCTGCTTATGTCTGTGTCTGTGTTTTGTCTGTGTGGTTAGATTTCGGTTACTGTTTGCTCTGTGAATAGCTTTTGTTTTCAAATTTCATCAAAAATTGTTTTCAAGTTTTCCTGGCCTTGCCTTGCCTAGCATTAGCCTAGCCCTTTGTTGTTCTAGTTTTTTTTTTTTTATTTCCCAGTCCTTGTTTGTTCATTAGTTGTTTTTTCATTAAAGAGATTCTGCATCTGCATCTGGCACCCTGGACTCTCCTTGGCCCCCTTATGACACTTTATGTAAAGGCGTTTTTTTTTTTTGTTTTTTTTTTTTGTTTTTGATAAGATAGACTTAAAGCGAAAATGTTAATAATGCTCATACTCAAGTTCTTTTTAACAATTGACTCTATAGTATACAGTTATAGAAGAGAAATGATTTGTAATGACATTATCCAGATGTCACCCAGATGAGGATGGGTTCCCTTTTGAGTCTGGTTCCTCTCAAGGTTTCTTCCTCATGTCGTCTCAGGGAGTTTTCCCTTTGCCGCTGTTGCCTCTGGCTTGCTCATTAGGGACAAAGTAAAGCTGTTTGGTGACAATGTCCATTGTTAAAAGCACTATATAAATAAAATTCAAGAATTTAATTGAATTAGCTAATTTTATGCTTCTGCCAATCTTGATGTTTATTTGATGTTCATTTTTATTTTTTGTTTTTTTTATATGTACAGTATGCTAACAAACGTCTATGTTATGCCTAAGTCATGTGTTATGTCATCTTGACTACCAGTTTTTAATAATAGCTGATGCCTCATGTATATAACACCAGCATTATCAGATTTATTCTTATGTAAGAAAGATGATTCAGTTGTTAAGAGTCTCACCGTTGGCTTGTGTTTGCCACACAGCATCTGCCATACCCCAGAGAGCAGAAAACACGAAGAAGACAGGCAGCTGGTCTGGATGAGGCCTCCAGTACAGAAGCTATCGCAGAGCTCAGGTTTATCACAGCAGCTGTGAGGAGAAAGTGGTGTAAATACCAATAAGAATATGTAAGAATTCAGTACCAACTTCCATAACCCACTCTGTCCTGCCTTACCTGGGCTTTTACACACCTGGGACAGTGTCGGCTAATTTACAGGTACTCACACGGGTACTCAAGTGTGTGTGTTTTTTCGCAAATATCTTTATTGTTGATTTTGTGTGACATACTATGTATGGAAAGGTGCAAGCTCTGAAAAACAAATATTATGGAAATCCACAGTCCAGCATGTGTAGCTTTCTCAATATTGATTATGAAATTATTATTGAATATCTCAATATTAATTATGAAACTTAATTAAAAAAAGAAACAAAACAATCCCACATGGCCTGTCATTTTACAGAGAAAGCATAAACTCCTCTGTCCTGAAGGCTTTCCAACACATTTTTTAGAATCTGTTTATTATTAGCCTTGGATTATGTGCAGGGTCTGTTGTACAAGTCCCTGTGTATAAGCTGTTACTATAGAAACAATAACATATTACAATGAGCGCTTTAATATAAACCTGTCGTTCACGTTACAGCCGGAGCTACTGTCCGAGCCATGCTGGTATACAAAATAATGCACACCTATTGATCAGTCAGATTCGAGAATTCAAATGTGCTGAGGCATAAATATAAATAATAAATCAAACCAAACATTAGGTAGCATTAGAAACAATCCCCAGATCTATAACGTTTATGTTCATTTGTGTAAATAAGTTTATTTAATGCTAAAAACGAGGGCAGTTTTTTTTTTTTATCCAGGAGTTTAAAGACATTAAATGCATCGAATGCATAAAAATCAAGCGTATTGCATGGAGCAAATGTAAAAATGATACGTGAGGGAAAGAGGGTATTGTGCAAGAATTTCAGTCAATTAAAAGTGTATTTAGGAAATTAGAATTACACCTAAATTATACTACATTTCCTGTTTGTATCCTTTAAAAAGCACATAGTTGTAAAGCCTTACAGTTTGCCTGCATTCTAGTACAGTTGAGGTCAAGAGAGCCGCGGGGTGAAAACTTTTGAACAGAATGGAGATGCGTACATTTTTCTTATTTTGCCTAAATATCATATTTTTTTCATTTAGTACTGCCCTTCAGAGGCTACAGAAGATAGTT
>CM075021.1:15575084-15593444 GCA_037576675.1 Pangasius sanitwongsei
CTTTTCTTGACCTAGTAAGAACTCTGGCGGCTGCATTCTGGACTAACTGTAGCTTGTTTATTGAAGACGCAGGACAAATCAAAGGTGAAGTCCAAGTGACGTCACAAGTCATTGATGTCGATGCGGTAAGTCGAGTGGAAAGTCAGCAAATTTGTGACTAGAGTCCAAGTGAGTCAAAGTCATGTGACTCATGTTGACAACACCGAATGTTTTACTGTTGCGAGTAAAATGAGATTTTCTTTCAGCAGTATCTAGAAAATATTTAGAAGAATATGAAAATTTCTTTTTTAAAATAAGTCTTCTTGATATAACTCACTATAATTTCAGATCTAACTGTTTATGTTCCAAAGCAAAAGACGTCAAATAAATGACTTTTAAAATTTTCAGTGAAATTTGAAAGTGAAATCAATTAAATCTGATCTCACTATTTCAACAATTATTTCTAGACTCTTTACTCTGCAGTGTGACGCAGGACGTTTGCTGGGTCAGATGCACAGCTCAGTGCATGGAAATGCCACAAATATTAACTTATTCATTTTGCTTTTGCTCCTTTACACCACCAGAGGTCAATGCTGAACACAAGTTAAGAAGCGTTTAATAATTACTGTAACGTCTGCTGTGTGTGTAACAACTGAGGTGAAGTAGAGTTGAATATTGTTTGTGTATGTGTGTGTGTGTGTTTTAACTCCAGTCAGGTTTATACATACCTACCTTTTTACAGATTTGCACACTTCTTTCACAAAATTATTATTATAATTCCTTCATAACAACCACAATCAAACTACTGATCAAGTTTGTAATAACATAAATGACAATTTGCCCAAATACTCACTATGATCATGAATTTGTTATGGGAACCAGTGTAGTATTTCTCAAAACTTCTGCTTATGCTAAAAATCCACTGTGAAATGCCAGACACTCACACACACTCACACAGTCATACTCTTATCCCCTGCTAAGCAGAAACTTACCCAAAAATAACCAGATCAGTTACAAAATCCTAGTAATTCAAGCCTTCTGGAGGAAAGTCCAAATGGTACCTGAGCTAAACTGTGTAGGCTTCTCAGTTCTCAGGCAAATGAGCCGTAACCATGATTCAAAAACTATAATAGCACTGGTTGCGATGCAATAAAGTCGCAAAGACCCATTGGTCGTTAATAACTTCAGTAATAATAATAATAGCTGTCTTTATTTGTAAAGCACTTTTTATTTGGAGACAAAAATCTTGTGCTTTTCATAACAAAGATCAAAATCTTACTAACTACATATGAACCTATGAGATGCAACTATGCATATGAGAATTACCACAAAATATGAAAAGTATATTTAAGAACATAAAAGCCCCAAGAAATATGGGGTTAGTTTTTTTTTTTTTTTTTTCTTATTTCTCCCCCTGAAATCTTTTTCTCCCTGAAATGGATGTCGGTTCCTATCCACCAGCCAGCTTTTTCAAATGGCTGCAACCTTTGGACTTAAGTGACACTCTAGAGCTTTCTAGTTCAGTACAGTTATATAACATAAACCTGCATCTATACATTATCAATATTAATATACATTCCATGAAACGTAGCTGCTTTAAGAGGCATGTGCATTATATATTCTTTCCTGGAGTGTGTTTGTGTAGGGCTGTGTGTGTGTGTGTGTGTGTGTGTGTGTGTGTGGTATGCATGGTGTATATGTGTGTGTGTGTGTGTGTGTGTGTGTGTGTGGTAGAGCAGGCGAGACGGGTTTTTCCTGCTGATAGCTCATGGTGACAGGCATGAGTCACTCGCTGCCTTCCTATTGTTAACTGTTTGCTGATGCACATGGAGATCTGCTGCTCTGTTTTTCCCAGCACAATGCACAATGTGGCTCAGCGAGTAATGCTGACACCCTGCAAAAATGGCTTTATTTAGCTAAATCCAATCAGCTCACTAACACACCGAGTGTGCTCCACAACACCACCTCTTCTGAAAGTGAGAACTGGCGAGTCATTATTATTATTATTTCTTTTTTGTAAAGCAGCTCTTGGGGAAGTTTTGGTATCACAACAGCAAAGGTGTTTGATATAAAGTAGTATGAAAAACTTTCGGGTGAGGTCAGATTTAGTTGAGAGTTTTTTCTTTCTAAATTTCTTTTAAGAGTGTAGTCAGGTGGCCAAATTGCCAGTACAAGCAAATCTAGCTTTGTCAAATGAATTTGTGCTCAAGCTAACATTATCTAAGCACCATTCAACATACTGCTGATGCTATTACATTGAGATCAGGAGAAAGTTAACATTAGGAAGCACTCCAACCCAAATTAAAGTTCATGTGTGTTATTTATAGCTAAGAGCAATGACAAGTCAAGCTCAATTAGTCTATTATCCTCCCACGTAGCTGTTATTTAGTAAATATGCATTGAAAAAGACTATTTTAACAAAATAACACATGCAAAAAACACCGACCTGCGTACTTTCTCACACTCAATCTCAACTTTGCCCATCGCCATTTCTTACATTTTGTAGGGTAAGTTTCTTCTTGTAGTCATAAAGCAATCAAGATGATAAAGTCTAATGTTATGCACTTTTGACTTTCACTTAAAGTGCCCAGTGTAGAACCTAAGAGCCTGTTTACTCCTGTGGTTTTTTTAAAGACCTAAAGTAAAGCTCGAGTATTTCACTGAGTCATTTGGTTCAGCTCAAAATTTGGTCACCTTTTTTTTTCCTTTCTAAAAACGACATTTTTTTGCAATATGTTTGGATATTAAATAAAAATCTCCTCACAGAAAACTTCACCATATCGAAGATTTCACACCAATTCTTAAAAATTTGTTTATGTGGAGCGTCCCTGTGAAAGAGCTGTTACTATAGAAACGATAACATATTAGAACAAGCACATTCATATAAACGTGCACTATTAATATTAATATGCACTACTGTCAGAGCTGCTGTTACAGAAAATTAATCAACACCTTCTGACCAATCAGAATCCAGGATTCAACTGTTTGCATTGTCGTGGTTTCACTACTTGTTTACAAGCTACTTTATTTGAAGGGTTGTGATGCTACCTACTTAATAATGTACAATGTAGCTAGTTAAACTAGCTAGCTATTAGCTATGCTCATACTGTATGTAGCTATTGGCTTAGCTCTGAGATGAGGTCGATTTTCATCATTTTGTAGCAACGGATGTTTGTTTTTCTATTTTTCTTAAAACCACTTGTCAGCAGGGGTGGACAAAGTACTGAAAAAATTATACTTAAGTGAAAGTATAGATACTGTCAAAATTTATACTTAAAAGCTGAAGAATCAACAGTATAATGTCATGTTTTCAAGTGAAAAGTAACTTTTATTACTTTATTACTTTATTAAAGCTATTAGATTTTTAGTTTAAAGCAACTACTCAAGTAAAGTATAAATACTCCAAAATAATACTTAAGTATTATAGTAATGAAGTATAACTACTCAAGCTCCTCAGTCACAGTTTAAAAACAAAACAAATTAGCTAGGTAGTTAACGCTACCTGCCAGCTCACGTCACACCCGGACCACCCATACGCCCTGCATTTTGCTCAACTCCAATGAAAAAAAGGTGAAAATGTGGTGTGAATGCTGCTTAATTGCTTTATGCACTTCTTGTGTCTTTGCTGTTGAAACTGCAGGGGCTTTGACAATGGCACTTCCATGAAGGCTGCTGGAGATCGTGTCTGGCGTGTTAACGATAGGATCGCTCGCCTGATGGAGGACAGAATTAGAGATGTCAAGGTCAGAAAGAAGAAGAGGGAGAGCGTTTTCCTATGCAAAAACCTGCATGAATTATTCAGCTCCTCCTTTGTCTCCCTCTCCTCTTCACCGGCCAGGCCTCTGACAGGTTTATTCCAGCCCTGTCTGAGGAGGAAAGAGCGTCACTTTCCTCTCCTTCACACGTCCTAAAATGGCCTTTAATTAGGCGGGCAAATTGCAGGCCGTGTTCACGCGTTCGGAGAAAGCGGACTGTGGGAAATGTGTGTTGCTCAAGCATTCTTTTATCCTGACTGTAAGGACAGGCAGCTGAAGAGGACAGGACCCTATTACAGAGGAAAACAATGTTAAAAGTTTTAATGTTATGCTAGGTTGGGATGCCTCTTAACATACAGGTGGATATACACGACTTCAGATGTTTCACATGAACTCAGTAAGATTATTCCAACTTGAGGTTACATTTAGAAGCAGGTTTAGCATGTTTTTTTTTTTTTTCAATTTCTTTCAAGTTTTTTTTATTTTAATGTGAACAAAAATCAGCCTCGTTCATTTGTAGAAATCTATCATGAGATCAGACTAGATTATTAAACTATGATGATATTACCATAGCGCTGTTAGAGTATTGAATCTGATTGGTCAGAAGGTGTAGATTCATTTTTTTTCCTAACAGCAGCTGTGGCAGTAGTGCAGCTGTAATTCAAATCACAGGTTTATATTAATGCGCTTGTCCTAATACAGTATCGTTTCTATAGTAACAACTCATTCACAGGCTTTTAAGACAGACTTTTAAGTCAGATGCTCTACATGATCTAAGCAAATAATAAACAGATTAAGAAAATATGTTGTTATTTAATAAAGAAAAATGTTCAGGAGACGTTTATTTAACATTTATGGAAGGAGTCTCCAGTGTCCAGAGCCCAGAGCCTCCACTTTCCTGTTGCCGTCTGGTGAGGGAAGGACGTTTATAGCTGTTACACCTTGTTTCACAGACGTTCCCCAACATTAAAGGTAACCATAAACGGATAAAAAGTATGACGTGTCATTCTTTAATAATTAATGATGTAACCGTTGGCAGTTTGCTGTAGTATAAAAGGAAGAACATGCTGTTATGGTAAAAATTACACTAAAAATTTACATTTTCTATATCTGGCTTGGAGTAAGTGGTATTTCCCATGAAGGATTTTTAGGTTCAAGGTAATATTTATAAAGCTGACTTTGCAATTACTGCAACAGATTCACATTCTTATACTTTGAATCTACATCATATCTAGCTGTAAATGAAAAATCCACTGATAATACACTAGAATTATAGCCATCACTGAAATAATGAAAAGTATGCTTCTTCTCAAATTGTTCTGTTTTCAATCGTGGCAAAAGATGATGACTTTGCGTGTGAATATGTAGTGACGTGAAGACTGTGGGATATTAGACTGAAAAGCAGGTAGGCTACATCCTCCAGTCAGACGCTGCTGTTGGATAATATACTAACTGTAAGCCAGGGCTTTGTCATTAGGCCTTGGCTCATATTGTGAGGCTGCAAATCCTGGAACACACTCCAGTTACTAACAGTCCCCCCCTACAGAGGCCACTTTTCTCAAGCTGTTCAGTAAATCTGGTGATTTTGAGCTCTGTTGAAAAAGAGCAAAGCACAATATGTAGCTGTAGGGACCTGTTTACTCTCAATACACTGATTATGCAAATTATATTTCATTTCAATTCAATTTTATTTGAATAGTGCTTTTAATAATGGACATTATCACAAAGCAGCTTTACAGAAATAAATTTTAAATTTATGAATTTATTACTAATGAGCAAGCCAGAGGCAACAGTGGCAAGGAAGAACTCCCTGAGACAATATGAGGAAGAAATCTTCTCCATAGATTCAGTTTCTTGGCTGATGAGATTAAATCTCATATGTCTAATCTAATATGTCCCGGTGCATCGCTCCATTAATGTTTCCTTGGATGACATGGTGTTTACCAAGAAGCAGCCCCATATCATGATGCTCCCACCCCCGTGCTTCACTATGTGTATGATGGTGTTCTTGGGATCATACGCACAACCCTTATTTCTCCAAACATGTCGAGCTGAATTATTGCCAAAAATGTCTATTTTAGATTCATCTGACCAGAGTATATTGTTCCAAATCAGTTCTGATTTGTCTAAATGCTTTTAGACGTGCATCTCTGTGCTTCTTTTTTAGCAGAGGAGTTTCGTGTGAGGTGTAGGAACGGAGAAGATTGCAGTGCAGTTCATTGCTTATTGTTCTCTGTGTAACTGTTGTTCCTGCTGCTTTCAGGTCGTCCTGCAACTCTATTCAAGTGACTCCTGGCTTCTCTCTTACCTTCCTTATCATTATTCTGGAAGTGCGTTGTGAAATCTTGCATGGCGCACCAGTCCAGGGACGATTATTTATGATTCCATGAACTTTCCACTTGCAGATTATTGAACCAATTGACAGGGATGTTAAGGTTGTTGCTATGGCTCTGTAGCTTTTTTCAATTTGATTGTTGTTTAATAATGTTCTTCCTGAAGAACTTTAAGAAGCTTCTCCACCTCCACCATGATTGCTACTTGTTGCATAAAATCTTCAGAATAAATGGCAGCATCTTTTGTAATGACATTAGGTGCTATTTACACAAGAATATTTTCTGCAGCATTTAAACCTAGAACTTGATTTGTTTTTAGGTAACCTTTACATTTACTGTAACTATTTATAATATAGTGTCTGAATACTTTATAATATAGTGTCTGAATACTAAACGTACGTTTACGTACTGTTAAGCTAATGATTGTGTACAGTTTTGTTTATATTTATAAGTACAAAAAAGTCAAAAGACTTTATGTGTGTAAATTTGAGGTGGATGCATGTACTGAAAAAAAAAAAAATCTGAATATTTATTTCCCTTCTCTGTATATAGGTTGCTGCATGGTCAAGAATGAGAATTCATGAGACATATGGTCCATGGTAAAAAAAAAGAAATTCACATCATTTCTTTTCAGAACACTTGCCTACGCCTCATCTCGGAAATCCTGTCAAGTAAGGATGCCTCCAGCATTTCAGACTTCCAGGGAACTGATATTGTTCAGCCTGTTGAGTTTTGCTAAATTGTTGCCACTGCAGTTATTCATGTTCTACTTGTGCAGAGCAGAAGTACAGACGTGTTTAATTGCTTTCAGCCTTTGTGTGTGTGTGTGTGTGTGTGTGTATGTGTGTGTGTGGGGGTGGGTGGTTGCTGAGTCTCCTTCATTTCTGTCCCTAATACAGAAGTAGCACCAAGTAGAAACAGTTGCCATGGCGAATGCAATTAACAGGTACATTCTTAGAGTCTTAGAGCCTCTTAGTTTTCTATAAAGGACGTTGCATCATCCCTCTCGATGTTTACCCGTCTACACACGTTTTTCTGTCCCTGAATAAAAGCTTATCATTCGGGCCGTATCAGCGAAGTCCAGCTGCCTGTAAAAACATAAAAGAAGCCATCCTTGTTTGTGTTGATGGTGCAAGGTGGAGGCTGCACTCATTCGATAGGCTCTCGGGCTGAATGAGGTGAAGCTGCCAAAGCCATCGCCAAGGAAACCACTCGCCAGGACCGAGAGGAGGCGTGGTGTGTGTGTGTTGGGGGGTGGGGGTGGGGGCGTGACCTGGCTTTTACAGCAACACTCTGTGTGAAAAGCGTAGGAGACAGGAGCGTACACATCTTCTCCTTCAAGATGAACAGTGAGAGGTGGAGGTGCTGCTTCACTCTGAAACCATACACACACAGACGTTCTTATGCCTACGACACATCTGATCACACACAGCTTTTATTGGTGAAGGAAGTACAGCTCCAAATTGAGGATAGCTTCATAAGTTCAGAACTAATCATGCATTAAGGCAAGACACTACATGTAGAAATGATTTTTTAGACGTATACATTTTATTCGCCATATATATTTACATGTATTAAGAATTCTTCTTGATACATTCAACACACACATCACAGACAAACCACAATTACCATCCTAATATGCAAATAATGCACCTAATATACAAATTTTACACCTCAAGCAGAAATAGCAGGCTCGGTTGTAATTTAGTAGAAATAGTAGCTGGATGCAGTTCAGTGTGCATTAAACAGAGTGGAACAACTGTCATATATAATAAATAATAGCAATGATATGAAGTAATGACAATATTAATGAATAACATATTTAATAAATAGCAATAAATAGTACCATTTATTAATAATATTTAAAATAATATTTAAGTTAAAATAATAAAAAATAATAAAATATAAATAAACATAAGTAACAATAAATACATTTTTTAATTTTAAAAATTAAAAACAAATTCACTTAATGTAATCAAATGTAAAAATGTTTAGTGCAATTTTTCGATAAATGGCGTCCATAACTTGTAGTTGCTTAAACTGTAGTAACAACTCAACCAAAAAAATGTTTATTCAACTGTTTTGTCCGTACACGCCCACCGCATTATCTGCAATTTATCAATTTATCAATATCAAGCTTCATAGTTCCGCCCACTCGTGTCATGTCATACTTTATATCCCTGCAAAGCTTGTATCCTATTATATACATCCTCATTGGCTAGTTTATCAGGAGCTCCATACTAATACTGGGTAGGACCCCAGCTTCAATTCAACATGGCATGGATTCCACCAAGATGTTGGAAACGTTCCTTTCAGATTCTGGTCAATGTTGACATGATTGCATCCTATAATTGCTGCAGAATTGTCAGCTGCATGTTCATGCTGTGACTCTCCCGTTCTACCGCATCCCAAAGGTGCTCTATTGGATTCAGATCTGGTGACTGGGGAGGACAATGAAGTACACTGAACTCATTGTCATGTTCATGGCACATTATGGTTAAATATGGTGGTTAAATTGTGGACATTAAGGGGCGCATGTGGTCAGAAACAGTACTCAGATAGGCTGTGGAATACAAACAATGCTCAGTTGATATTAAGGGGCCAAACAGTATGCGCCAAGGAAACATTCCCCACACCATTACACCACCACCACCAGCCTTAACTGAAGTGAAGTGACGTGTAGCCAAGTATGGTGACCCATACTCGGAATTTGTGCTCTGCATTTAACCCATCCAAATGCACACACACAGTAGTGAACACACACCCAGAGCAGTGAGCAGCCTTTTTTGCTGCGGCGCCCGGGGAGCAGTTGGGGGTTCGGTGCCTTGCTCAAGGGTCTCACCTCAATCGTGGTATTGAGGGTGGAAGAGAGCACTGGTCATTCACTCCCCCCACCTACAATCCCTGCCGGACCTGAGACTCGAACCCACAACCTTCAGGTTACAAGTCCGACTCTCTAACCATTTTTTTTTTTTTTTTTTTTTTTGAAGAAAACGTTTCATGCGCCCAACGTGGGGCTCAAACCCACGACCCTGAGATTAAGAGTCTCAGGCTCTACCGACTGAGCTAGCCAGGCTACTGACACAGCTGCTGATCTGCAGCAGAAATCGAGATTCATCAGCCCAGGTGGTAGTTTTTTCTAATCTTCAGCTGTCCAGTTTTAGTGATCCTGTGCCCAGTTTAGCCTCAGATTCCTGTTCTTTGGCTGACAGGCGTGGAACCCGATGTGGTCTTCTTAAGCTTAGACATGTTGTGCGTTCTGAGATGCTTTTCTGCTCACCACAGTGAACATTAATTGAGGCTTGTGACCTGTATCTGTATGATTTTACATGACTGACCAATTGGATAACTGCATGAATGAACAGATTTACAGTTGATCCTAATCAAGTGGTCCATCAGTGTACGGTATATGCATCATTATGACATGATGCATATGACATTATACATGCCAATTTCCTTTACAAACCTTTGTAACCTTTATAAACCACACTCACTGGAGTGGATAGACATGACACCACATTGTATTTTTTAAAGTTTTTTTTAAACATATTGTTCAAAAAAAATATTAAAATATTAAAAATATTCAGAACCAAAATTCAGAACCAATATTCAGAACCAACATGTGCATTCGTGGATTCATGTTAGATTTTATACTAAAAAAAATGACATTAAAAAGTTATTTTTATAACAAACCATGATGGTGTCTTAGTTAAAAAATAAAGAAATGATTTTTTTCCACAAACTGTTCAGTAAAAGTCTTTATCCTGAGAGCACCATATTTACACACATGTAACTAGATGAAGCCTAATTTTATAAATATATACTTTTTTTTTAAGTTCCAATATGAAAAACATAATTTTTTTAAAGAATATCAGCAATAATCTGGCAAAGATTCATGATGATAGCTATTGTTTTTTTTAAAAAAAAATGACCATGTTCCCCCGTAGTGTCTCACAAAAAAACCAGAAACATTGCAGTAGTGTTAGAACATCACAGTCAGCGAACTCAGTTTCCCAGAACACACCGCGGCCTACAAACATGGCCACTATGGACTACACACACCAAGACATGCACCTTAGCATGCTCACAGTCACCTGACTTCTAACCTTGCACACCAGTTACTAATCATTACTGGCACTATATATTGGACTTTTACACTCACTATCACTGTGGTGTAAACACTCAGTTTGCGTGCTCATCTGAACCTTGCCAAGCCTTGAATTACTGTGTTCGCTGTTCTGGTTCTTGACTTTTGCTAGCCTTTTGACCCTCGTGTTTTGCGTAAGCCCTAGTTATCTTGTCTGTGTCTCGCCTGACCTACTTTGTGTTTTTGGCCCTGATCTTGCCGTAGGTCTTGGATTTGTTGCCTGGTATTTCATTAAAATCAGCCTCGACTACAACTGTATCTGTCTCAACCTCCTACCTTATGACAGACAGGTTGTTTTCGGCTTCATCAGCAAGTTAAACAGCAGCATGGGAATGTCTTTACAAGCTTGATTAAACTTTTTTTTTTTATATTAGGAGATACAGAAGCCTCTTTTATGGGATTGTGTACAGGACACGAGCAGGCAATGTACAGGAAATCATGTGGAGTTCAGTGCTGGAGTGATTTTGACTACAACTTTTGAATGGTGTGAAGAAACAAGAAGAAACTATGTGCCGAATGAAAAGAAAACAGATTAACAATTCTTATATTTTATAGCACTGTTGAATTCTTGATTCTGATTGGTCAGAAGATGGTTAGTCTCCTATAACAGCAGCTCTGACAACAGTTCGGCTACAGATCACAGGTTTATATTAATGCGCTCGTTCTGATACGTTATCATTTCTATTTCTGTAGTAACAGCTTACACAGGGACTTATGATGGACACTCCATATAAACAGATGAAAAAAATATGTGTAATCTTTGATATGGTGAAGTTTTCTGTAAGAAGCATTTTATTTAAATATTTATGGAAGGAGTCTCCAGTGTCAGAGGTGAAGCTGAAACTTTAAATTTTATGACATCTTCAGGACAGACGAGTTCATCACACCACCCTGTTGTTGATTATTTTCCTATAACAGCACACCCCTAAGTGTTTTATTCCTTACTATTCCTCATTTATGTGTTTGTCTACGTACAAAGCAGTTTATAATGCGCTAAAATTGTCATGTTGTCATTGTCATTTGTCATGCTGAAACAGAAACTTGGAAATAGCAGGAGTTTCCAGTTTTAAGCTGTGTCAGCTGTGATTCTGGGAAGTTTCCACAGTGGAAATACTCATCATCATTCCAATATGTTTTTGCCAAACTTCATGCAGCAGCTGTACAAATATCATTTTCCAGCAGTCAGTGTGTTAAAGGGACACACCTACACCGCTGGGAGACTGTGTGCATTTTTGAGATGGGAGTGATCCAAGTGTCAAAAACTTCACACTCACACTGTACACTTTTTATGAAGGTGAGCTGAATGGAGTTTTTTTTTTTCTTTCTTGTCCAATATTTATTGCAAGTAGGTGACACAAAAGTGGATCATTTTTCTACAAAATCTCCATTTCTGTCAGTGCAAGCGTTCCAAGCATAGTGAAAATTCGATTAAATTCTAGTTAATGTCACTCTTTTAAGGTTTTCATTTGACTCGCCCAGATAGAAACAAGTGTCTATAGGAAACACTTTGTGTATTTCCCTTTGTTTGGATTTATTGTTTATGCACTCATTTTGAATTTGTCATTTTTAGTCACTGTACTGATCCAGCACTTAACTCCCCATTAATATCTAATCTATCAGGTTATAATTCCTTACAGATTCTCCAAGTAGAGTCCAACACAAAGTTTAACAAAAGGTTGAGAAAATTAAAATATACCTCTCTTTTTTTAATTTTTTTTATTTTTTAACACACTGCAAAAAAACCCACTTCTAATAAATTTGAATGAAATGCGGGTGTATCCTGTAACTAGATAATCCAAAACATGAAGCAAAAGGTTTTTGAACACATTGTGTTTTAGCCTTTTTTGTTTAAATCACCTCATTTTAAAAGCTCTAACATTTTAAAATCTAACCAAAGAATAGGTAGAAGCAAATCGAGAAAAAAACGACAGCTTGTTACAGTGAACTATCTAAAACCTTTGAATGGCATTGTATAATGGATAGAAGAGTTTATTGATGAAGAGAAATGAGAAGGCAGTCATTAATACAAATGTTGGAAATAAAAGTTGTGGTTTCTTTGCCTTTTTCAGTTTACCAAAATTTTGCACTCAAATGTTCTTTGTCTTTCAGCGCCTTCAGGTTTTTTGTATTTTATTTAGTCGCTCTAGTTAAGAGCTACATGTGACTGTAAATGTAAACTAAATCTGGTGTCCAAACCCTAAGGAGAAAAAAAACCCCAAAATATCCCCAGAGGTTAAAATTCCGAACGTCTGAATGTTAAACTCTTGTTTTGAATGATCACAGAGGTGGAAGTTGTGGAATGTGTGTGGAGTGTCTTCACCACAATTTAAAGACTGTGTCAATGAACTGTCATGTGCACACACTCACTGAGCTTTATTCCAGATGACGTTTCACACACGGTTCTCATGTTCCCATAGCACATGTGAGAACCAGCGCTGTTACCTTGAATGTGAAATGGGTGTGGAGAAGAATAATATGGGGGAGAGAAAGAGAGAGAGGATGACTTGTAGCTTAATTATTCTCTCTGGGTTTGTGTTGAATTCTTTACACATGGCTAAGTGATTTTTGAGATAAAACAGAGACCTTCTGCTTTGTGTTTTGTTTTGTTTTGTTTTGTTTTATGACACACGGTTCTCAAAAAATGTTTAAGTGTCAATTTTCAGTACGTTATCACCTGTATTCAGGGTCATCTTGCTGTATTGTTGATTACTATATTACTGCAGGGAAAAAAACAATTTTGGACTGCTATACATTATTACCAGTTTGACCATTCTTATTGAAAAAGTAAGATTGAACAAACAAATTTTTTTTAAAAATTACTAATTCTCAAAAGCCGATGAGGGCACGACTCAAAAATGTTTATAGCGTTTTTTAAATTTATACACTGTTGTAATATGTGATAACAGGAACTCACTTGTTTCACACATATTCCAAAACATTACATGTAACTATAAATGGATAAAAAGTATGACGTGTCATTCTTTAATAAATACAAAAGCAACGTGAGCGATTGACTGATAGAACATGAGAAGGGATAGAAACCGTTCGCTGTTTTAACTGTTGAATTCTGGATTCTGATTGGGTCAGAAGGTGTTGATTAATTTTCTATAACAGCAGCTCTGTCAGTAGTGCAGCTGCACTTGTCCTAATACCTCATCATTTCTATAGTAACAAGACGAAAACATGATACGTGATGTGGTGAATTTTTCTATGAGAAGTTATTTTAACATTTATGGAAGGAGTCTCCAGTGTCAGCGCTTTGCAAGAGTCAGAGGTAAAGCTGAAACTTTGAGTTTTCCGACATCTTCAGGACAGACGAGTTTACGCTTTTACCGTTTCTTCATAACATGACAAGCTGCGTTTTTTTTTTTTTTTTTATCTTAGTAACTTCTAGAGAGAGGAAAAAAGAGCGGCTGGTGAAGAAAAGACTGTTTATAGCTGCTGTAACATAAGTGATAACTTGTTTTGCAGACGTTCTACAACATTACACGTAACTCTAAATGGATAAAAAGTATGATGCGTCGTTCTTTAACATAGCAGAAAACTGTAATCAGCAAATTGCTGTAGAATAAGAGGAATAAAACATTTTGGGACATTATAGGAACTTTGTGTTGGTAATAGTAACTTCTTCTTCTTTTTAACGCCATCGTTGATTATTGTTCTATAACAGCACTCTCCCAAGTGTTTTATTCCTTATTTGTTACATTATGATATCATATACTGTAGACACAACACAGAGGAAGTATGAAATCACCTACTACCTGTAAAAACAATCACTCCTGAATTTTTACGCTTTGTATTTGAAGTTTAGAGATTTCCGGTTAGCGAATATTTGAGCACTGTTTCTAGTGTGCAGCTTTTCAGAAGCCCCCCTTTTTATTTTGCTTATCATCAGTCATCAGATCCCTAGAACTTTGTTTTAAGGCCAGGTTTCCTGCTTCAATCACAGACGTGACCATATCAAACTCTTTTGAAAGTGCTCGAGCTCAGACCGCAGCAGGAAACCATATTACCCTCAGCCGTATACCACTTCCTGCCACAGATAGTGCACACTCAGACACTCGGGTTGTCTCACTGCTTCCCTTCAGTTCAACCCACATAATTCAACAAAGAATCATAAGAAGAACTGGATAGGAATTTGAGTTTGTGCTGCACAAGAACGCGTTAAATATCACTGTTCATACCACGTAATCGTTTCGCTTTAATTCTTTTATCGTACACCAACACACACCTTTCCCTTCTTGCAGCTTGTCATGTATTGTATCTTATTCAGATTACTGTCAATCTTCAAATCCCAGTCTCTCAAACAGACCTCCCCATGCGTTTCCTCACCCTGTCTGGCACATTTCTAATTATAAAAATAATCGCATTGCACCATATGGACGAAAACAGTAGCACCAGACGGCCTATATATTAATTTATATATTGATATTTCTCATCATGGAATTAGTCTGCCATTTAATGACGCTGTTCTAAATACGAAATTTGGTATGATCAGGGTTTGATTACAGCAGCAGTGGAAGTGAATGCACCCAGTTTTTACATTTAAAAAAAGCCATACATGATCTCCATCGATTATAAAACTGCCACACACTTTCTCATCCTCTTTGGATTAGTGTTGTTAAATCATTTAACGTGTCTATTATTGGGATTATTGATGCTGTTGATTTTGATTCTGTGTGAGATTTACACACCAAACTGCAGCGGCTGCATTCAGAGTCACAGATTATTATTACAACCCTTTAATATGAACACTATATAGATATAATACAATCTTCGGTTAAAAACAGATATGATAACCAACGGAAGCAAATCAGATTAAAAGGGCTGTGATGTTATCACGATCAGAAATGCTCAACGACAGGGCATTGTGATGCTGCCTGAACCAAAGCGGGGTTACTTCCTATAACAACATGTCCTGAAGTGTTTTATTGCTCTTATACCACAGCAGTTTGCCAACAGTTACAATTTTGATTTATTGAAGTATGACAGGGTGTCTGGTTTCTCAGTATCATGACGAGCTGCATTTTTTGTGTGTGTTACTCGCTGGTGAAGGAATGACTGTTTATAGCTGCTGTAACAAGTGATAACAAGAACTAACTTGTCTTCCGGACATCCCATAACTATAAATAAAATAAAGGTCGTTCTTCTGTAGTGTAATCATTGACAAATTGCTGTTGCATAAGATGTATGAGAATAACACTCTCCGGGACATGCGAATGTAGTAAAATAATCAACTTCAGGGTGATAACGTTAACTCCACGTCGCTTCGGCCTGCATCACACCACCCGGTTGTTGATTCTTTTCCTCTAACAGCATTCGTCTATTCCTTAATTGTTTAGTGTAAAATGAAGAATTATCCCACTGGGTATCCAAACAGTGTCATGTTGAGAAAAGCGTGACGATTTGTGAGGTGATAGTGACGTGCATAGCATACATTCATACACAAATCAAGATGCTAATTACTAGTCATAAGCTTTGATTAATGTTAGCAACACTATATGGTCAAAAGTATGTGGACATCTGGTTATCAGATGGAACTACAGTGGGGTCCAAAAGTCTGAGAGCACAAGTACTTCTATTTTGCATTGTTTTATTTGATACAACAATTTTCGTTACAAATTGTATTACTGACAACAACTTGAGTGAAAAGTAGCATCTTTGAAACATGAATTTCAGAGTTTTTTTAGTACTTGGTTTGTCCCTTTTTTGCTTTAATGACAGTGTGCACTCGAGCTGGCATGGACCCCACACGCTTGTGAAAAACCCGATGGTCCAATTCAGATCAAATCCATCGGCGTGTCGTCTGATCACACGCTCCAGCAGAAGAGATTAGACATGAGGAAAATCTGACCTTTAACATGGTCAGTATCACAAACCTGCTTACATTTAAACAGGAACATAGAACTAGTGCAGAATCTTAAATATTATGTATGCAAGATATTGAACATTTACATTCTTTGTATAAATATTTCAGAATTCTAAAACCTTTTGTTTATTTCCAATTTTAAATTAAAAAAAAAAAATCTCAGATTTTCAATGTCTTTTGGAACCACACTGTATATCTATCTATCTATCTATCTATCTATTATTATTATTATTATTATTATTATTATTATTATTATTATTATTATTATTTCTGAACTCTTCCTTTAAAATCCGATCTTATTTATTATTATTATTATTATTATTATTATTATTTCTGAACTCTTCCTTTAAAATCCAGATTCTTGTGGCGCGCGAGCTTCGGCGTGACTCCGTTGGGCGCGCGCGAGTCCGGAAAAGGGGGGGTGGTGGTGGTGGTGGAAACCGGGAATACATCATCGGAGAACGGGCGCGCGCGCGGGCGCGGGGAGGGTTTGTATTGTGATACGGGAGCGCGCGCGCACTCACACACACACACACACGGAGAAAGAGAGAGAGAGAGAGAGAGAGAGAGAGAGAGAACGCGGAAACGGGAGAAAGAGGCGGAGAGAAGAGAACACGGAGAGAGAGAGAGAGAGGCGCGTCGACCGGAGACCGCCTGCGCTCCAACACCGCGTTTTTAAGCCGCAGTTTTTTTGTGTGTGTTTCTGGATTAAATCGGATTGTTGAGAATAATTCGGGACTGAGTGTGAGTGTGTGTGTGTTTGTAAGGAAGATGTCGGGGAACCGAGAGGAGGAGCGGCGCAAGCTGGCCGACATCATTAACCACTGGAACGCGAACCGGCTCGACCTGTTCGAGATCAGCCAACCGACCGAGGTGAGAGACACCGACACCGGGGTGTAGATCAGCCAGGCCTCGGTGTGGCCTCACACACACACACACACACACACATACACACACATCCGGCTGGACAGAAACCACCGCAAATTACACAATGTGTTTAATCCTGAACCCGTTTCCCCACTTGTGTCCACTAGCGTCCGGTTTTATTTATTTGTTTGTTTGTTTGTTTGTTTATTTATTTGTTTGTTTATTTGTTTATCCCTGGTGCACGGTTTGAACACAACTTCAACCCTAAAAGCCCAAGTATCATCTGTAAAATCATTAAAAAATGCTACAAATCTGTACTTATATCTCCACCTCTCTTTAATTTGCATATATAATTTATTTTTTTAGCTAGTTATCTTTCCCATCTTTCTAGCTAACGAATGTCACATAAAGGTTACCCAAGCTAACTAACCACCACTGTGTGTTTTCATTCTGTTAGTCCACAATCTTCTCTGTGTTTCTGTTTAGCTGATGTTGCTGTGTTGTTTTTAATTTATTTAATTTTGAAGGAAGATGATCCTAATCAGTGAGACGCTAGCTAGCAAATCACACACCGGTAATGTTAGCTAACCTGCTGCACAGCTAAGCAGCTCGCTAGCTAACTTAGCTGAACAGGCTAATAATACTGTTGTTGTTGTTGTTGTTGTTGTGGGTGTTGAGAGGATTTTCACAAACCATTACTATAATTCAAACAGCATGTACGCATTTTGCTTTTAACTGCTTAATTAGCAGGATAAATGAGGTCATAGTTTAGGGAGATACTGTGAAGTGCCTAAGCAGCTACAGTGCCTACACTTATCCCAGTGACGTCATGAGGAGTGTGTGTTTGTCTGTCTCTCTTTGTGTGTCTCTTTGTGTCTGTGTGTCTCTTTGTGTCTGTCTGTATGTATGTGTGTGTCTCTGCATGTTTCTCTCTGTGTCTCTATATGCATGTGTGTATGTGTGTGTCTGTGCATGTCTCTGTGTCTGTGTCCCTGCTTGTGTCTCTGTGCCTTTTTATGTGACTGTGTGTCTCTCTGAGATGGTGTGTGTCTCTCAGTTTCAGTTTCATTTTGTGTCTCTCTCTCTGTGGCCGTGTGTGTGTCTCTCTCTCTCTGTGGCCGTGTGTGTGTCTCTCTCTCTGTGGCCGTGTGTGTCTCTCTCTCTCTGTGGCCGTGTGTGTGTCTCTCTCTCTCTGTGGCCGTGTGTGTGTCTCTCTCTCTTCTCTGTGGCCGTGTGTGTGTGTGTCTCTCTCTCTGTGGCCGTGTGTGTGTGTGTGTGTCTCTCTCTCTCTGTGGCCGTGTGTGTGTGTGTGTCTCTCTCTCTCTCTGGCCGTGTGTGTGTGTCTCTCTCTCTCTCTCTCTCTCTCTCTGTGGCCGTGTGTGTGTGTCTCTCTATCTCTCTGTGGCCGTG
>CM075021.1:15593544-15630697 GCA_037576675.1 Pangasius sanitwongsei
GTGGCCATGGGTGTGTGTGTGTGTCTCTCTCTCTGTGGCCATGGGTGTGTGTGTGTGTCTCTCTCTCTGTGGCCATGGGTGTGTGTGTGTGTCTCTCTCTCTGTGGCCATGTGTGTGTGTGTGTGTCTCTCTCTCTGTGGCCGTGTGTGTGTGTGTGTCTCTCTCTCTGTGGCCGTGTGTGTGTGTCTCTCTCTCTGTGGCCGTGTGTGTGTGTGTGTCTCTCTCTCTCTCTCTGTGGCCATGCGTGTGTCTCTGTGTAACTGTGACTGTGTGTCTTTCTTTGTGACTGTCTCTCTCTTTCTGTGACTGTGTTTGTATATAGCCTTGTACACACAATGGGTCTCATGACTGTTGTGTGTAGTTTGGTGGATCTTTGTGCTAAGATGATGACATAGCCAAGCGTCTAACATTAGCTTGCTAATGTTTGAGGAATAAACGCATGGTTGGTCAAAGAGGTCAAATAATGTTTCAGGAAAAGTTTTGGTTTGTCATTTAACCTATCAAAAATGGTGGCAGCTCCCAATTCTAACTGGTTAACAGATTTAGAAATCCTGAGCTGATCAAATGTCATGAATGCGGCTTTTCGAGCTGAGCAGCATCAGAGATGTTTGTGTGACATTTCTTAACACGATTCTGATTCATTTCAGTTTCTCTACTAACGTGTTCTGAGCTCACACACCTCCAGCTGCAGAGAAACACACTGATATTAGCACCAGCTGATTATCTGTTTGAATGAACCAGGAGTGTGATGGGAACGTCTTCATGATCTCTTGTCTGAAACTAGGAACGCACTAATCCCACTTATTTCATTCGATACGATATCGATATCAGCGCTCCGAGTGCTGTTCCATATCGATCCGATACTTTTGGTTTCTGAGCTTCTGTTGCCATGTAAGTTGATGTTTTAAGAACGTCATATTGAATTCTCAAATCCGATTGGTCAGAGGGTGTCGATTAACCCTCTATATAACAGCACAACTCTGACAATAGATCTGTCTGTAACTTGAGTGAGAGTTTTATGTTAATGCGCTCGGTAATATGTTACCGTTTCTATAGCAACTTCTGTAGCAGGTGCGCCACATAATAATAAGCAGATTTCAAAAACCGTGTTCTTATTTAACAAAGGAAAACATTTATAGTGACGATTTCTTATGTAACCTTTATGGAAGGAGTCTCCAGTGTCAGAGGTAAAGTTGTAACTTTAAGGACAGAAGAGTTTTACGCTTTTGCGGTCTCTTAGTAACTTGATAAGATGAATGTTTTTTGTCTTATTAACTTCGAGAGAGTGAGAGTGAGAGAGAGAGAGAGGCTGGTGAAGGAGTGATTGTTTCTTGCTTCTATAATGTAAGTGAGAACAGGAACTAACTTGTTGGTTGCAACTATAAACGGATAAAAAGTATGACGTGTCTTTCTTAAATACATGAAAATTTGTGATCATTGGTGAAATGCTGTAGTAAAAGAGGAATAAAACACATGGAAAATAATCAACTGTGGGTAGTAACAGCAACTCCGCTTCATCACACCACCTTGTTCGTTGATTGTTTTCCTAAAACAGCGCACCTCTCGCGTGTTTTATTCCTTGCTAAGCCATATTTCACTTTTTCAGTGCATAAATATATCAGCTTTTCAGACCGGTGCTCAGTCTGTGATTTAAGGGGATAGATTGTACCGTTTCATAAGCGTGTATTTATTAATGTTGATTAGCTTCCTGTGTAGCGTGGACGCACGCATGATTTTCCTATCTGAAGCTGATGTGGTTTGAGCTCTGATCCAGCTGGAGCCTGGCACGGTCTGAATCCTCCACAACACAACACAACACACTACTGCCTTTAATCCCACAAAACTCTGAAGCTCAGCAGAAGCGCATCAACGGCCGTCACGGCTGTGTCTCGTATCTGATCTGACGTAATCACGTCTGTACTGGAATAAACACCAGCCCCCGCTTCAGCTCCGCAACAAATTTATCAGGAATTAAAATGAACATTCCAAGAAGGCACGAATATCATGCTTTAAAAGGGGAAAGAGAAATAAGTCGAGTATTGTTGCCTATGAATCGGCAAAGCCCTCCTGCCTTCCGCAAACCTTCAGAGCAAATGTGCGTGCGTAATTTATAATGAAATTAAACGCAAACCATCAGATGAATTTTCGGTAACAGCAGCTCTAACAGTAGTGCAGCTGTTATAAACGATATACGTTATCGTTTCTGTAGTAACAACTGATTTCAGCTAACACCTGTTTTAACGCTGACTTTAGTTGTAATATACTGTTTCAGGGATGAGGTTGGACTGAAATATTAGATCGGATTCGACATTTTTATGATCTGATCCACGCGTCTCATGAGCACAGGACTCGAACTGTCATTGTTGCACCGTCGATATTTCACGTAAATCAGCTGGAAATGTTTGCGAAGAATCAGCTACTGAGAAAATTCATTATTGGTGGAATTGTTGTGCTGGTAACAGCTTGTTGTAAACCGTGGTTCTTATTTTGGTTTTGTTTCTCTAGCGGCCCAAAAACAGCCCTTTTCCTCTCAGTATTGATCGATGTTAAATAAAATCATGAAGCTTTTTGAGTCTTTACTGATTTGAAACCCAGCCTGGTAGTGTTGTGTGAAAGTAAGTCGGTCAGCCCACACGTCTCCACCCTGTTTGGAGCGCTCCGGCCCGATTGTTCTGCGCCGTGAGTCTCGCTGATGTTGCATCCGTTTTGGCCGCGGCCGTGTTTCCACTACAGGGCTGAAGGAAATGAGATTTGGGGAAATGGTCACCTGGGAAACGCCACCAGGGTGTGTGTTGGGAAGAGGGCAGTACATTAGAGCAGTGGGGTGGGAGACGGGAAAGAATACACACTTTTAGTACTAGATTTATTGCACTAAAACAAAACGAGGGTTAGTTTAATATGGGAATGATTTGAATTATAATGTCGGGAATAAGGAGTGAGAAATGGTAATAGGAAGGAAGGTTTATATTCGTTGTCCTGTTGTTACAGCTGCTTATCTGCGAATAAAACAAACGAATATCCTGGACATGAGCTCTGCTCATCCCAGGCGCCCATGTTCCTGACGAAGGATAACCATGAAAGATAAGGGCGTTTTTCCACACTCGGCCCGAATACTCGAGTTCACGTTCGGGACTTTTTTTTTTTTAGGGTGGAGCCCATAATCGTGCATAATCTTCTGCACACAGATTGTGCAAAATGGTAGGCGCTAGGTTCCTCTGCTTGCTGTTTTTCCTCTGGTACAAAAGCTCAAATGGTGAAGAACAGCACCTTATCGCTGCGCATCATGTCATCATGCAGAAGTACCTGCAAACATTTTTTTTTTAGTCATGCACTAGAAGTGCGTTTTTTGAGATGTTCCAATGGTGTGTTCCAGCGTTCCAGTCCGATGGAAATACGTTTTATTTATTTATTTATTTTATTTATTTATAGCTCAATCGGGCGCTCTGTTTCCGCCGCTGACAATTTCCTCGCCATCACCAAACTTGAAACATGTCAACCAATCACGTTGCTCGGCATGCATTGCTAAGAAAGGATAGCTTCCACGCCTCACTAGGGCTGGGCGGTATGACAAAAAAAATACCGCACTTGAAAACATTTGTACGATGCACAACATGTATCACGATTTCTTTTTTTAGCTAACAATGTGGCAAAAAAATGCAGAAGCTGTTGCATGGAAACTGTAAAAATTACGAAGTGTTAAACTCCACAAAGACTGAATTCTAACACTGAAAATTTGTAATTATTTAAAAAAATTAAAAAGTTGCATCTTGATACTAATGATATATATATTTTTAAAAAGTGTCTTTCCATGATTTACTGCAATACTGATAGTATTATATCGTCATATCAGTAAGTCTTAGACCGGTTGAGGCGAAGTCCAGAATGTTCTCTGGACCGTTTTCAGGCGACATATCAAGCGAGTCTGGGGGGAAAAACAAAACAAAAGACAAACGCAAGTCTGCAAACAATGCGTGTGTGTGCACACCTCTCCCAGGCAAACTTTCTCCATGCTAATGGTTTTCCTGTTTCTCCACACTTCCTCTGTCCTGAAGCTCCTGAAGCTCCTCATGCACTGTAATTACGTGAAACACAAAATGGATGAGGTTCTCTGCAGCACCAGACAGCAGGATTACGAGCAGCATTTAGTACTGAGCGAAGAGAGGAATGGCACAGGATTTAGTCCTCTCTCACTCACGTACCGACCTTCTTTTTGAGATTTTTGTTCACTGTGGATCCGTACAGCCTCCTTCGATTTCAACCTGCTGTTTTTTTTTTTTTTTTTTCTTTTTTTTCCCTTTCCCCTCCTCCTGGAGCCGTGTTGAACCATAACAAATAAATTTTGAACCATAACAAATCTGCTCATGTGGCGTTAAGGGTTGGGCTCTCCTCCTCCTCCTCCCCTCACATTCTTGATTCTCTTTGCAACACACACACACACACACACCTGCATTTTACACCCTCGCAAGCACACAGATTATTTTTGAGCTTTTTCATTCGTGCTATGTGGGTGTGTTTTTATTTATTTATTTATTTATTTATTTATTTTAAAACTGTTTTAAAATTCTCCCAGCCTTATGCGTTTACCTGATCACTTGACTTGTGATCACGTTGGCAGGTTTCCAGAGACTGATTTCTCTTGATTAAAAGCTGAGTCAGAGGTCAGACGTGCTAAAGTCGAGATGCACTGCGCAGATTCACGTACTTTATGGCTGAAATAATGAAAGTATGTACAGTTAGGACTGATATCAGGATAATATAGTCACGTTATGCCACAGCGCAGGTTGAATTCTCAATTCTGATTGGTCAGAAGGTGTTGATTTACTTGTGAATGTGTTTCCTTGACTCAACATTAATCTTCTCAGAAGCTCTGATGGTCAAACACACACATTCAGATGACCTTACTAGGTCAGAGCCATTTTTTTCACCTTGATTAAATATTCAGCTAAATTTATGTATCTCATAGTTGTTTATTAGGTTCTTGTTCTGAGGAAACATGACTCTTTCTCGTCCAGCCCTTAAGCTTGACCGTCTGTGGAGCAAAGGCTCACAGGCTCGCACAAATGGCCCTGTATCCTGCCAACTATTTGTGGCGCGGCTTTCGGTCTTTTGTTTTATGTGTTTTGTTTTGGGCCCCTCTTTCTCTCTCTCTTTCTCTCCAAGGCTCTTATTCAAGAGGCGAGTGTGGAATGTCTCCATAGTGTAGTTTTATTATTCAGAAAGAACTGCAGTGTGAGGGGTGCGTATGCGTGTGTGTGTGTGTGTGTAGTGGTGGGATGCTCGTTCCATCGTTACTTAGTCCAGGGTCAGATGTGCTCGCTTCTCCTGGGGATACAGCTAGATGTACAGGCTAATTGGCAACCGGTAGAGAGTTTTTTTTTTTTTTTTTTTTTTTTTTTTTTTAAAATTTAATGATATTTAATCCTGATTCTATCATGGCTGAGTGAACCATGAATTGACCCCCTAGTGTTTAGTAAACTAGCGCCCCTGGGGTTGCCAAGTGGGCAAGTGCTCATACTTCCACACTCCTTTATGGTTTAAACCAGTGCTGATAATAAAGTCACATCTTAACACCAGCTGCAGTGGCTGAGATGCCAGCGTCTGCGGTTTAGTCGTAGCATTTACAATTTTTTAGCCATTGCTACAGCGAAACGCAAAACACCCAAAAAACCTTTGCCTTTTTTTTTTTCTTTTTTTTTCCTTTACTAAAGCAGTGTACTTTATTCCGCAAACACGAATAAAATTCACAGAGCAGGGACTTGAAAGATCTGTGAATTCCTAAGCCTTTGTCTTCTGAGCCAATAGAAAACAAGAAGAAGGGACTGTCTGTTTCGTTGATTAAAAAAATGGAGGAAGTGTTTCTCGCCCATCACACATCCTCTACCAGCTGAGGAAGGCGAATGCTAACATGTGCTCCGGTCGAGACTACCACATCTTTTCAAACTGCTGCTTGTACAACGTCATTCATGAGGAACGAGCGATCTGCACTCTTCCTCATACATGACTCTCCCAGACACCTGTGGTTGGTTAGTGTTGCTCTGATTGACAGGGGAGAGAGTATGCTCCTCCCACCCAGACAGCACGATCAGTTTTTCCTCCCAGTCATGGATGACTACGGTATTGTCGGGATTCGATCTGGCGATCTCCGGATGATGGGGGAACGCTTTTCAGTTACGACACTCGGGAACCGTGAGGTGCTCTTTATTGTGTAGCATCACGCGGGTCTTTTGATCAAAACGTCATGTGCATGATGTGGTGATCGACAGCTGAAAAGAATGACCGACATTTTAACCGGATATGAAGAATTCAAGTCTGCTTTCATGTATGCAGTTTTTAGTCTAGAGGAGAGTAAAGCTTTTCCGTTTTCTCACGATTACCCGGATAAAAAAAAAAAGCAGGATGGAAAAACTGAAGCCTTTATTGTTGCTCGCTTGGTTTTGAGTGTTAATACTGCGTGAGATTCAGCTCATTAGATCTTAATGTTCTTGCATGCTGTGTACCACAGTGTACATACACAGTGTGTGTCTCTTTGTGTTCTCACTGCTTTTAAATGCTTTTGTTCAGGAGAGAGAATGGGCTTTGCGTTATTCCCACAATACGGGGGGGTGGGGGGTGGGGGGCTCTTACAGTTTGACATTTGTACAGTATCATAACTGAGATTAAAAATATCACTGTGTTAATCAACCATTATTTTGACAATCAACTTATTCCGAAATCTTTGTACAAAAGCCTCTGCACATCCTTGTATATGGGGGAGGGGCAATATGACAAAAACATCATATCACGATACTTGAAGACGTTACAGGCATGATATACAGGCAGTCGTGATACAACGATAACCTCTGAAAACTGACTTCAATAATACTTTTATTAAATGTCCTAGAAAAAAGGATTAACACTGAAAATAAGGACACGGAACCAAACCTAAACTGCACAAAATTCTACCATTTTACAATTTTAAAGACACAAATTTAACACATAATCAGTTGTTTCTAATCAGAGATTCTAATTGTTATAAAATAATTGTTTAGCAGAACTAAAATTTTCTGCCCGATTTGTGAAAGTATTGGAAACGCTGATTTTCTTCGTTCTCTTGTGCTTAAGTCGATCACCTGTAAAGGGCAAAGCGCAATCCCGACACACACAGCTCATTTGCATGTAGTGACGCCCCCAAAACTCCATAAAAGGACAAGTGCACAGACAGCTAGGAGCACGAAATGAACAATCAGGGTAAAGGCAGAAGTGGAAGTTATGACTCACTTCTATGCCAATAAAATTATTTTATAATAATAACAGTAAGTGAGCGCTAACTCCTCCATCAGCTGAGATGATTGTTTACGGCTTACGGCTCTGCACAGACGGACACCGATGTTTGTACACCGCCATTTCTTTAGTCATAATTGAATTATTCGTTTTATTTGTCTTAATTTCGGAGTTTGCGTTGGATTACTTAATTTTTTTTATATTCTTTAATTAATGTCAATAATATAAAACAGCTGTTTTTTTTTTTTACTAAATGTTCTCAGTGCTACTCTTAGTCTCTGACCTAGTGAACTAGCAAGAGGATGTGTTTTTTGCTAGAGACTCCAAAGCTCTTCTCAGGAGCACGAGTAGGATACGAACGTTTTTTTTTTTTTTTTTTTTCTTCTGAAATTACAGGATTTTCATGAAAACCAAATTTCTTGTGTAACCGTTTGAACGAACGATTTACGAATAAATCCGTTCATATCCAGCTTGATAAATGAGGCCCATTAGTCGTTATAAGCTGAAAGAATGAGACGTTGTAACAAAAAAATAAACAAAAAAATCAAAATAGTGCTGCCCTGCTTAGCCAAAAATAGATCGTTTAGTTCTTCTGTGCGTTTCTGTCGCGTATGATGCAGTTAGGAACATGCTCCGAGCAAGTGTTATGTGTTTATATTATATCAGTAGCATATTGAATACAGCTACGACACAGTCACGTCCGCTGTGCTGAGAAACGGAGATTGTTGTAATGGGATTTAGGGCGAGCGAGTACACAGAAATGGGGTCGAGAATTTTTTTCGGTAGTCGCAAAACTACCAGAGTAAGGAACTTGATTGGGTTAAAAAAATGAACAGGTAGATAAACAGAAATGTTTGTGTTGAGATTACTGTCTGATCATACACCGTGGCATGCTGTAACAAATCACACACACACACACACCGCTACAGCACTTCAGTATTTTTACAGCAGCTCAGAGACGATGTAGTTGTCCATGCTGGAGTGGTCTGGGGGGAGGTGAAGAGGTCAGGCTTTCACGACCCTGCAGGCAAACCCCTGTTTGTGTTGGCCAGAGGAGATAAACTCCATCACTGTGTGTGTGTGTGTGTGTGTGTGTGTTTGGGGGTGTGTGTGTGTGTGTGTGTGTGTGTGAGAGAGAGAGAGAACAGGCCTTAAGATAACACTGGAATGAGAGTCCAGGCGCTTGGGGAAATGCCGTGTGCTCTGAAGGATAAAGTCAAGCAACACGATAATGTTTTTTCCCAAATCACTGACGGTACAGGGCGTGTCTTTCTGACCGGTCAGCCTGTATGTATGAAGTGTATGAATAAAGCTGAAATATGTAATATATTCATTTGAATGAGTCTTTACACCTTTTAACGCAGAAAGTGTGACAGAAAAAACAACAGAAACCTAATGCTTTATAAAGCAAATAGGACAGAATCAGTGTCATAATTTTATCCTTAACTTAAATTTTATCCTTAACTTTAATGCGATTTTTTTTTTTCAAAATATATATCATGATTATATCAGTTGTTATTGATATCAATAACAATCATTTATTATTTTGCTTTAACAGCGTTCTCTTATAACACAGTGATTTCCCAACGATTATTTTAAAAAATGTATTAATAAATGCCATGTTATACTTTTTATCCATTTCTAGTTACATTTAATGTTGTGGAACATCCACGAAACGTGCGTTTTAGGAAGTTCCCTCACCAGCCTCTCGCTTTCTCTCGTGAATTCAAAAAGAGAAATCAAAACGCAGAAACTCCTCTGTCGGAAAACTTAGTTACAGCCTTACCTCTGCCCTTTACAAAGTGCCGACAGAACGAATGAGCTGTTACTATAGAAACCATAACGTGTTAGAACGATCGCAGTTAATATAAACCTGTGGTATGTAGCTGAATCGTCTGACCAATCAGATTCGAGAATTCTGCAGCGCTTTGTTGCATTAATCTGTAAATAATATGAAAGTCTGAAGAATATTGGAATAATGAAATTTGTTTGGACGGCTGTCGTGTTTGGGATGTGGTCATGTTGTGAAATCGTGTTTGCCCCATAGCCGCCTCCTCTGCATTCTTGGCGTGGAAATCGCCGCCTGGAGAAAAGCAAAGCAGCTCGAGGAGCCTCACCCTGAGACACGAAATTCAGAACATGTGCTGTTTCTTATTTTCACTCCCCTGCTGTTCTGCTCTTCTGTGTGTGTGTGTGTGTGTGTGTGTGTGTGGTGTTTTTTTTTTTTTTTTTTTAAATCCGCGTACCTTCTGTGTTCAAAACCACACCCCAGATGTCAGAGCCAGATGGAAGGTTGGTTTTGTTCCTCCAGTTTATGTTCAGTGCAATTGGATTAATCTAAAAGAGTTTACGAACAGTTTTATCACAGTCACAGGTTTGTGTAATTTTACAGCTCTGCCCCTGGTTTGTAGGACGCTTTCCATTCTCCGTCATCGAGACATTATTGTGTCCGATCTCTGAGCCATATTGTAAGAAGGACAAAGTGTGTGTGTGTGTGGGGGAAATATTTTGAGAACTGAAGTGTTTGAGAAACTTCAAGAACGACACCAGTGTCCTGTAGCGTGACCGTAAGTGGGTCAACCATAAAACGCTGCTCTGATAGTGGTCCATCATTATTATATTTTTTTTTCAATTCCATTAAACCGGCCAGCTGTTACAGAGCTGTCCTTCTGCGACTTGTCTATATTTTGACCCGAAGATGGAGACGAGCTTTTCCTCTCGAGAACGAGTTCCTTCGTTCTTCATGACATCACAGCACATAAATATATTATTTTATTTTCTCTTATTTTGGTCTAATCACCTTTTTCAATAATTTCACCAGCTTCTTCCTGGTTTCCTTTCCTCTATTGTGTTTAATTTCTCTAAAACATTTTTGCCGTAGCTGTTGTAAAACATACACTATGTGGTTAAAGTATGTGCACACCTGACCATCACACTCTTCTTAAGTGGTTCTTCCCCAAACTGTTGCCACAAAGTTGGAAGCACACAATTGGATAGAATGTCTTTGTATGCTGTAGCATTACAGTTCCCCTTCACTGGAACTAAGAGGCCCAAACTCTGTTCCAGCGTGACGATGCCCCTGTGCACAAAGCGAGCTCCATGAAGACATGGTGTGTGAAGGTTGGAGTGGAAGAACTCGAGTGTCCTGCACAGAGCCCTGACCTCAACCCCAGACCTCCTCACCAACATCAGCGCCTGATCTCACTAATGCTCTTGTAGCTGAATGATCACAAATCCCCACAGCCACGCTCCAACATCTAGTGGAAAGCCTTCTCAGAAGAGTGGAGCTTATTATAAGAGCAAAGGAGGGATAAATCTGGAATGGGATATTCAACAAGCATGTATGAGTGTTTTGGTCAGGGGTGCACATACTTTTGGCCCTATGTAGTGTACTTTGCAGGTAGGGCTTGTTATGTAGCCAAAAATAAATGATTTAACACTGAAAAGGAGGAAAACTGTGTAAATTATTAACATGTTACAGTGTGAAAGATTCATGACAGAATTTTATCATTTTGTATTTTTAATCAAAATGTTATAAAAACATATTTGAGAGTTTATTGCGACACAATTTATCACGCTATCGATATTATTTCGTCATATCGCCCAGCTGTACTTCCAGATTGTACGGAGTCCCTGATGTTCGCCGAGTTTACCCCAGGATGATGCCCAGTGGCGCGAGGATGCGCGTCCTGATCCGCCGAGCTCATGCTGTCTGATCTGCGAGGCGCTCTCGCATGTCTCGCACGCTGTCTGGCTGTGGTGGGTGGCTTCGGGCTTGGCACGGGCCTCAGGGAAACCCCACTCTAAACAAAAAATGGCTTCCATATGCGCCGAGCAGATCGACTCCAGTGCATAAGCAAGGCAGTGGAGGCTTTTTTGGCACGGCTCGGAAACGTCGCAACAGTTTTACATCCGAGCCAAACACCATTCTCCGTTCGTTAAGACTGACTGAGGACTGAGGGAGTTGAGGAATTTATGACCTCTGTGAACGTCTGGTGAAACGGATTTATTTATTTGGGAACTTCATCCCTGATTCACAGGTGGATAAACAAATGAACATCGCACACCATATTGTGCAGATCCAGACAAAAATACGAGTCTGGTTACGCTTTTGAGGGATTTGGGCCGCTTTTATTTTCGCAGCAGATGATTTTCGTGCGAAAAATCGAGGGCAGGTCTGAGGGTGAGGGCGGATTTTCACACCTTGGCAGAGTTTCTTAGTTTAATCGCCTCTTGGTTACCATGGTCACTGTGGAGCGAAGGCAGAGAAAAACGATCCAGTTATGAAAGTCACACTATATGAACATGTGTTACAGCTGGGCGATATGATATAATATCTATATTGTGATAAATTAAAGCACAATACACGTTTTCTGTGATTATCTATCTATCTATCTTTTTTTCTTTTATCTTATTTATTTATTTATTTATTTTATTGATTCACTTTCAAACTTATTTATTAGTTCTTCACCTCTAATATGCGTATATTAGAGGTGTATGTGTATGAGGTCTCTGTGTATGTGTATGAACCAGTCCACGTTGTGCCTTCTTAAGCTTCTCAAAAGAATGTCCCTGGTTTTGTAGAAACGTCATGAGAATTATTTTTTTCCGTAACCAGCAGCAGGAGTGCAGATGTCCAAATCCCAAACCAAACACACTGCAACCTGCCAGCTAATCGTGGTTAGGTTAGGGAAAATTGTTTGTCTTGGTGATACATTCGAGCTCAACCTGATGACATCATGCCACCACATTTCTGGTGCAGTTGGGATGATCTCGCTTGCTGGAATGTCTTTCTTTACAGATTAGTGGTGTAGCAAGGAGGAGGAAGTTGCTTCTCTAGCGTTAAGGTGCTCAGAAACCTGCTTTTTTTTTTTTTTTGCTGTGAAAAGCGTTTTTGTCTGAGGTAGCTGTCACCGCTCGAGCTATTAGCGAATGCTGAATGATGCCTTGTGAGGAACAATCAGGGGCTTGTGTCGGGTCTGGTATCCGTACTGTGCTCCACTCAGACACACTGTAACTTTACTTGCCACACACTCTTGAGTGGTGGGGAATGAACTAATTATAATGTTTCTTATTGTTTGCTGGCTGTACGTTTCTGGTAGCTACCCATATAAACACCCGCAATCACCGTTCATCATGTCTCATGGTAACAGAGATTGTTACCTTTAACTCTGCCACCACCTGCCTTGCACGATAAGCTCCCTGTGACCGCTTTTAGGTTGTGATTTTACTGATCTGTATCGGAGGAGTGAGTCATTTTTTCCTATATTACCCCCAAGACTATAATACAATCTCATACATGTCCTGGTTATGCATCAGTTAAAAGAAAGACGTGTTTTTGCTAATAATTACCATCAGTGAATGCTAGTGTGAGTTATCGCTCAAAAATGCACAAAAACATGTCCACTGGCCGTGTGGAACTGTTTCATTTCTGCAGTTTTTAATCACTCTTTTTTACAGTTTGTGGTGATTCATTGAGTCAGAACTGTCCAAATCTACACTCAGACACAGTTCTACTTAATTAAAAATGTATTTAAGTATCAACTCTTTTATAGAAGGTGTATTATGCTACGTTTGATTTAACTCGGAAAGTTCTAAGACTCTGTATTGCGTCATTTAGTAGGAATTGACAGGACGTTTTCTTCAGTTTATCCTAGTCGGAACTGGTAAATCCCGTCGAGCTGTGGTGACACGGTAAGGAATAACTTTCCCCATGTTAACAACCCGCTTCGTGCAGGTGTGAGACTCGTTGTAGCGGGTCCATCATGCAAAATTGTTATCTCGACATCTAAAATTTGTAAGGTCAGCTTCAGATGATAAACCCGCTGTAGCAGTGGTGAGCAGAATGGGTTCGGATCTTTGGCTGTACTACTTTCAGGTCTTATGACGAAGGATATAGTTCAGCTGGTGTGTGATGCGTGCGTTCGAAAGCTCTTGCCTTCAAACCCGTCAGAATTACTATGAATTATTGTTACAGCATTATCAGGGCGACTCTTGGCAGCTCAGAAACGTTGTGTTGAAGACAATATTTTTCTCCGCTTGCTCAGTAATACTTTTGTTTTAACCAAAAAAAGGTATGAAGGTGCAGCTTTAGGTTTATACCTATAGAGATACCTGTGCATTAATACATTGATTTCTAGCTCCACCTTTATACAAGTCACTTTGAACAGGAGATTTTTGTTCAAATGCAAACTGCTTCACTGATGCCTTTGGTATAATTTTTTTTTTATGCCATATGGACTTCCTCAGAGTAACAAAGTGACTTTCTGCAAGCTTGTTTTGCCAAGTTATGCGAATTCTCAGCTGCGCGATGGCAGCGTTTTTTCAGACAAGTTGTTTCTTGTGTTCACTTGCCTGATCTGTGTCACGCCAGCCAACAGCGTACGATAAAAATACGTCAGTATGTCCGACTGGAAAACATGTTGATACTGATTTAGTGTTTCAGGACGAGATCTGTCGATACTGATATTTGACATGGAATCAAAATGTAGGCTATTTAAGGAAGAATGCATGAGTATGACTGACCACAAACTTGTGAAAGTAAAGGCTTATATTTTACACCTTACTCCTGCAATTTCCTTCTCCTACTTAATCACACACATTGGCCTTGGGTGAAGATTTGAGATTCAGTAAATTACTCTTCCTAAGGACGCAGTGTACCACTACTGGCAACTTACTATAACAATGCTGTCAGTGTTGCAGCTTCTCCTAACCTTGGTTCTCCCATTTATCACGTTGCCACCTCCTGTTAAATGATTGCCAGAGTTGATTTGTGACATTGCTGAGCATGAGGGGATAAATTATTTACTTCCGCTCTAGCTGGCTTGATTGTCCTGCTCTGCTCGAAACGAGGAAGATGTTTACTCTATTACCACGCCACATCAAGAATGACGGCGTAGCTGTTGAACCAGAAGGAGCAGCAGTTTTTGGCACGGCACCCAGTTTGCATCAGCAAATCATGTAAATGATGAGTGGGAGTGGAGAGGAATGTGTTTTTTAAAAAAAAAAAAAAAAAGTTGTAATCGTTACGGCTGTCTGAGAATCAGTTTGTTTGTGTCTCGGTGGGGTGTTGTTGAAGAAATCGTGCTGTGCTTACTTGAAGTGTTTTAACATCATCATCAGTCCCTCATAGATCATCATCTGTAAATATTTACTTAGAAACAAGACCCTCTCCCTTGTCTGCGCTACTCCCACTGTACAGTCACGCCTTAAAAAGCCTTTAATAATGCAGGGCAGGTGAATGAGAGGGATGTGACGACATGGAGCTGGAATCCGTTACCAATTCTGATGTGGAGCTGCACTTTATCAGCTGTCAGCAACCACAAAGAGCCTTGAAAATACATCTGATTGTTTCCCCTGTTCCAGTAAATAATGACTCGATGCTTTTTTTTTATTCAGCCTAATTGTGAAGCCTAATGAATGACCTTCCTGTTACCCCTTTCTGTATTTAGTTTTCTTTGTTAAACCATGTCCCATGCCCCAAACTATGCCCTATTCGCTACATAGTGCGCTATTTTTGGGGACGGCCATTTTGTAGTCTCAGCTTCAGGAGTGTCTTATATAGTAAGTACACTTTTCTGGCCACAAGCTTCAGGATCTTGAAGGTTGCAGCTGGTACGCAAGAACACCCGGTCATTTTCGAGAGTGTGTTCTCTGTGTATTTTGTCATCTAGCTGGTCAGAATAGTTGTGCACATGCAGGATAGTGTTGGCATGCTAGCTAAAACCCAGCGCAGAAGATAGAGAGACACAGGTCAGGCGAGCAGAGGGCTCGAATCACTCACTCTCACATCGTGAGATCTCTAGCTCGAAGAGTTTTAAACGTTGCAATTTTCATGAGGATAAAAATTTTCATGAGGGTGGCTATCATTTATTTATAATTCCTTAGCTTTTTCCTCTTATAGTATCACTGACTCCTGATTTGCTGTGGCTCCTGCCAGTCACTGTGTAGTCAGAATGCCAAGTTAAGGCCTGATGAGTATTTGACCTTGTTTTATAAAAGTCTAGATTAGCAACTAAACTGACCAAATGGCGACAAGAGTTACCCTTTAATGCCGAACGATAAATGATTAATTTATGGCTATAAATAATGAAGTGATGCTACGTTACCATGTAAGCCATGCTGTTAGTTCGCTGACGATAAATGATATGAAAAATCTAAAAGTCTGAAAACTCTTCTTGCCGAGCAAAGTGGTTTTGCAGCTCAATAATTTATTTATGATTGGATAAACCAAAGCACAAGATCTGGTTCGGAAGCCGCAATGTTTCGTAAACTAAACAGTTTTTCTTCGTACATTTATCGGCTCTGCTCCTTTTTTTTTTTTTCCTTTTTTTTGGGGGAGGTCCTTGGTTCAGTCCAGTGAAATACTTTGCCTGGTCTGCATCCAGACCGTGGTCTGTCAGTTGTTATAGAGTGGTTTCTCCCCTGACTCAATATTTTATTTCATTTTTAACAAAAACTCTCATGCGCTGTATCTTTTAACATTGTGCATGTTTGAGATAAATGATGATTATTGTTGGACGTTCAAACCCAAGGAATGACACTATAACAGTATTGTGTGTGTGTGTGTATATAGTGCTCCTGATTAGTGGCCATTTTGAACATACAACAATCCTACTGTCGAGCCCTGACACCCTTTTCTTCCCAATAGTCTGTGGGGAAATAAGAGCACCACCTGACATTTACTTATTTTATGTGCACTGTCAGTCATGGCCCAAACCTTCTAAAGCTGCATGTCATGAGTTTGATGTATTGAATTAATTTTTCCAAACTCCTTGTAAAATCTTTGCTCTTGGGCTTAATGGATATGCAGCATGGACATCAAAGTCCTCTTTGTGCTTGTGTAAGCTTCACAGTTTCTTTTTGAAATACATAACAAAGGCAAAGATGAACCATTTTAAATTAATATTCTGATGGCAACTAACCCTTAGGATCACTTTGAATTTGTGCTGTTTGCTTTGGTGGCGTCACCAAAATCTGGAGCTTGCAAATGTTTCGCAACTTAGACAAGTGTCCATGGCTGTGAAATATGCAGCGCACATGTTTCCCTTTTTGAATCTAATGAATATAAAGCTTCCTCCCACATGCTTTGAATTTCCTGGTCCAGCCTAGGAGGTGTGATACCACAGCTGGGAATTCGTCTTTTTTTTGACGAAAGACTAGGACACGTTGTCACTTATTAGGCGCTCTGACCTAACGGCTTTTCAATCCACTTTTAGTAACAGGCTCTGCGCTAACGTGCTCTGCCTTTCTCTCAGACATGTGTCATGTTGTCTGTGGTTGATGTTCGTGGGTTGAAGGTAAGGAGTGACTGTGTGAAAATATCACTCCGAGCCTGGGTTACATCATGTTGGTCTTTTTTAAAACTACCACTTTGGTTTTTCCATTTGCAGCCCACACGAGCTGGCTGGGGCATAACACATGTCTGCTCCCAAATCTGCAGAGCTCTTTAAAAAATAATAATAATTATGCGACTTACTGATATTTGTATTACCGGACCACGCAGTCCATGTCACTTTATATCGGTTGGGATTAGAGGGGATCTGGTTTGTGTATGTCACAGCCTGCTGAGAGTCTGATAGTGGGATATGATAGAAGAGCACTTTGAGAGAGGTGTTGGATGTCATGCTAATCTTCCATAGATAAGCAGAGTTCACTAGATTGTCTCCTCTAGCATAGACAGCCTCCAATAGGTTAGTGCTATGAGGAAAGCGGTCAAGTTAGAAACACTGCATAGCTATTTGATAGGGAGTCATGTTCATTGACCTGGGTATCAAAAATGTCCAAAAATAGGCATAGACTTACTGAGGGTCAGTGTGGTTTGAGCAAGGATGATTTTATGCTAAACAGTTGTGAACAAATCGTAAATTTATTATCTAGGCCACCAGGCAAATGAAAGCTCCAGTGTGCTGCCCAGTCTCATGCTTTTGTTGCCCGGAAACCTAAATGATTTAGCTAAAAAGTGGTAGCCAACACCACCGGCAAGCTGGTCGGCTAGTTAAGTCCGAAGTATATGAGTCCTTATGTTGCCCTTATAGTTTGGGACCTCGACACAAAAGGTCACAAACTTGATTTGTCTGTGGGCTGTAAAGTAAAAATATTAGCAAAAGTAACTATTATTGGAGTCCAGCTAGCATCTTTATTTCTTCTCAATATGTTTAACTATAAAGTGACTGTACACTGCACTTTATTTTGCTCATTTTTACCAGCATTTTCACATGTTCGTTATTGTGAAAAGATCATCTACAAGTTCTAATTAATCTGCCTTGTAAAAATCGTTAACCAGATCGCGCCTCGGTTGATGTTCGTAGTGCAGCAGGTGGTGGGCTTCGTAAGCATGTGTTATAGTTGCAGCATCAATACACCATCGTGAAGTGTTACGTTTAAATGTTTACGCACCAAATGAAAACTTTTTGTTTTGTTAAAGTTGATAGTGAGTAGGGTTTAGTTCCTTGCTCTGGTTGTTGAACCAACAAATAAAAAACTGGTATCTCGGACATGAAATCTTTCTACTTTCTTTCTTACTTATCTACAAGTCTACCTGAATTTCCCTTCGGGGGTTAATAAAGTTTATCTTATCTTATCTTATCTGCTCATCGAGGGCTCCTGGGCTCCTGAATGGTCGCCTTTGCTTAGTCATGTAGATGTTACCCCATGATGCATTCATGCTAGAATATCTCAGAATTGCTATATTTGGCTGTTGACTGTCCTGAGTTGATGTCCTGTGGTCTGTCCTCTCGAGTCATATCCATACACTCGTCCTTGAGTCATCCTGAAAATGCCACGCTAGGCACTGTCTCCTTCAGCAGAAGCCGTGATGTCAGTCACAGAGTTGTCAAGCCTCAGCAAAAAGACATTGAGAAAGAATTCACAGCTCGACATTTCTCCCCTTTTAGTTGTTTCTTATCTTCTGAGCCCTCGCCTAGCTCCGGGAGGAAATGCTGAGCGAGGAGCCGTTTGTTGACACTGGTGAGCAATGTGTTTGTGTTTGGCGTCACATTCCTTCGTCTTCCTTCCTCAGTTGATCTCTGACAGATGAGAAATCTGTAAGGGGAGGGAGGGAGGTGACCTGGCTGCACTTGGTTGACACAAGATCCAGGAAACAAAAGGCAGCCATTTATTTATTATCTGACTTATTTTATTTCTTTATTCCCTCTCAAGTAACAAGGAATACTTCAGAGTTTATCCATGATTCTGTTAATTTTGCATTGCACCATCCTTGTCCATCCTTGGACATGATAATCTCCTAAGACAGGGACGAGAGCTCAGCTAATATCATGGTTGTGAGCTGAAGCCTGTCTTCTCGTCTCGGTTGATGATTGCTCTGTGGAGCACTAATTAACGCTCTCGCGTTGCGGTGACAACCAGTGGGAGTTGCTCGGTATTTTGCACGGTGTGTCTGCATCCTAATTTACAATCATGTAATGCAAGCTATATGCATACTGTGTCAGTGACATCTTTGTAAAAAAAATTTTTGGGATCAGCATTACAGAGGTGTCTCCTGAAAACTAATGGCTGAGGTGAAAAGGTGAAAACAGGAATGACGTCTGCAAGAGAATCGTTTCTCTCTCTGTGCAGTGCAGTGAAGCTTAAGCTAACCTGATGAGGCTGATGACAAACTGATGACAAACTTTAGCTGAGCCCTTCTTTATTAATCTGTACAGGGATGCATGGGCGATTCATCCCCCTCAGTCCTCAAATTTCAGGTCAGGTTTGTGCTCCCATTTTTTTTTCCCCCAGAATATTCAAAGAAATGTGCTGTATGTTTGCTGCATCTGCATTTGAGCAGTGTAGGGCCTTTCAGTGTGTTGATGTTACTGACACCCTTCAGTCGTTAACAAATGATACGATCATTAGCTCGACCACCAGGCGGTCCAGTGTGCTTCCCATTCCCGATTTTTTGGTGGTCCATAGTGGGAGCAAATGTAATACAATAATGCAGTGAGCTACTTAGTTATTTAAGTGCCTTGAAAGAGACTAAAGGAAATGCTCGCGTACCTGAACTCCCAAAGAGAGGACGACTGCTTAGCCATAGTCCTCCTCATCCTTCCAGATAGCGTTTGCAAAACGTCAGAATGTTGTTGGCGAAAATTCTAGCCATGAGCTGTGCAGTTATACCCCCGCATCTGAAGTAAAAATATTACAGTTTGACTTGGGCCTGTATTTTCTCTCAAAATGTTCAACAGTAAGGTGGCTACGTGCTTTACTAGCAGGTGAATTATAAAATGGCTTTTGTAGTGTTTTTGCAAAACTGCATGTTCATGATTCTGAACACGTCGTGTGTCACCTTGTGCTTGCAAATTAATCCGCCTTGTAAAAAAAAAATCAACAAGAAGTTGCATCGCACCATAGAGAAGTTCATTCCATTTAAACTCACCAAATGAAAGCTTTTGTTTCTACTGTTCTTGTCCGGGAAATTACGTATTTAAAAAACTAATAGCCCAGACACAAAATCAGCGTGTCACTGGTCCCCAGGCTGCTGATTTGTCCACCAGACTTCCTGTCTTTAGAAAAGCTTTAAAGCATGATTTTAAGGACCCAGGATGGTTAAGATCTGGGTTAAAAAGAACCACAAAACTCTTTAATGTGCCTTCACACTTTTACAAACAGAACGCAGCATGCATATTGCAACCATAACAATGCTCTTACCAGTCCTAGCTAGTATTGGCTAGCTAACTGGCCTTGCTTGCTCTCTAGATTAGATTTGTTATCAGTAATGCAGATTGATGTACGTCATACAGATTGATGTATGTCTGGTGATGATGAGGTTGTTTGCCTTTGTTGTAGCTTTGGAGGCAGAAAGTCAAGAGAGCTGCTTGTTTGACTTGGTGGTATGCAGTGAGATGTTGCACATCGCATCCCTGTCAATGTCCCAAACATAGACAAGTTGGTATTTATAGTTAAATTTCAACATAGGAATATTGGTAATGAAATATTTTTCACTTAGCATGTCGTAAATCTCTAAAATGGCTAATCTTTTTACCTCCGCTCTGTCCTCCATGTTTATTTTTCTCACTCGACCTCTATCGTGTGACCTGATTGGAAAAAAAAAATGTAACGTCACCGTGCCCTTTCCCGAAAAGTTCAACTTTTTTTCTCCTCTTGTCAAAAAACTGCCGATGGCAGTTCTTTATTCAAAGCACCTCTCATAGGGTTACATGTAAAATATGTGCTGCTGGTTGAAAAAACACCACCAATTGTGAAAGCAGACTTACTTTCCCTGGCACACACGTTTTGTTTGACTCTAGAGTAGAGTGACAGGTTCTCACTTGCTAGAGGTTAAACTTCAACTCCAGCTGGCTCTCCCAGGCTTCGGTGTAAACATGTTTCTTCCATTCACGAGTTAATCTTCAAACAGTGACTTGCATTGCCTGTGCCGTAGTTGGGCCAGCGTGGCCATTTGGAGGTCCTGTGAACATGTGGTGCTTTTGGTGGTGTTGGTTTTACTGTAAAACAGGATTGTAGTCAGCGGGAGCTGGTTTCTTTCAGGCCAACCTTCAGGGAGTTTATCACAATCCTGTTGATACAGTCTGTGGGTAAATATTGACTACACCCAACCTGTACTGCAGTATCTATAGATGAAGCAATACAGAGCCTGCTATAAGTAGTACAGCAGCGTTATCTGGCTGGGTTTGAGTTAAGCATTCAGGTGTTAATGGGTGTTTATTTGGCATGGTGTTGAGGCATGTCTCGTTGGTGTGCGAGTTTGATTTGGAGCCTGAATGTGTGTGAGGCGATTTCATAAAGAGCTTAGCTAATAGGGGTTTGGTAGGGTCATGTGGATTTCTCGTGTGGATAAAAATAATTGTTTTTTTTTTTTTTTAAGGAGCTCTGCAGTTGTAAAAGGTTGCACCATGCTAGTTTTGTATCAGACCTTAAAACAGTCATTTTGTCTTTGAAGATCTGTCATGCAGCATACATTGGTGCCATTGTATTTTGCTCTGTGAATGACTCACTGCACACCATGTAGGGCAATTAAATGTTAGACCATAGTAATGCTGTGGGGGAGGTGGGGGGCAATGTCGAATTCCTCTTAACTAATGAACCGAGCCACTTTATCTGGCTTGTGTTCCGATTTCCCTCCTTTTCACCAAGACACTTTGCTGTATTGTGTATTGTGTCCATTGTGGATACACTGAGGGAGTCTGACTCTGCAGGGCAAATCCACTACTTTTCGAAAAACCTTCAGAGTCAAACCTTGCAGTTGTTACTGGTCCTGGTTCTTCTCTCCAGTGTGTGCATGTTTACTCCTGCAGTCCCACACTTTTTTTTTCCCGATACTTTACCTCTAGAGTTGTTAGTGTTATTGTGGTATGCAAAACTCAGAAAAACCCAACCTTCGACGTGGGAAAGTGCAATGGAATGGTCAATCCCGGTATCCACCTTGTCCGAGTTTTGTGGCGTAAGCACAGTATGGCGGCGCACAGTCAACAGTCAACAGGTTTCCCGTTTGCACCATTTTCTACTCAAGTTGATTTTACTTGATATGTAGCTTTTGTGTTGTAAATTTAGATTTGTAATGTAATTCCATTGATTTCAGCCCAATTTTACTAATGTGATGATAACATTGTGAAAAGAATTTTTATGAGCAAAGAGACTAGCCAAATATGACCTTGCTCTGGACATCCATGGTTTTCCGAGCTGAAGCACTGAAATGTGTTTAGATCACGACCTGGTAAAGTAGACTATCAACTTTTCAAGTTCCGAGTACATTAGTCAGGGAGTATGATCGGGTGGTTACTTTACTGCTGACTTTTTCAAAACACCACTTAAAATGCATTTCCGTCTTTTTATTTCCATGTGGAATCACAAGTGCTTATAATAAAGGTAAAATATTGTGTTGTTATGAGGTGTATGTAGTACACATGTAATATTTAGTGTTCGTGTGATAATCATGTGATGTACACGCGTACATGGGGAACACACTCCCTTCTCCCATCTTATCCAGCAGAAAGGACAATTTATTTTGTTTCCTTTCATTTTTTTTTTTTTTTTATATGTACATACAAAATATTTTCACCACCAGCTTGCTTGTGTGTGTGTTTTTAAAATGGTTGATTAATACCATGATAACTGATATTTTTAGATTAGGTTATCATACTGTCAATTTCAAATCATAACACCCGTATTTACCACTTCATCAGCAGAAGTGTACGGTTTGTGAAAACCTCGTGGACTGGTGGGGGCCGAGCGAGCCCAGAGCATTCTTTGTTGGTTCTCTGATCTCCAGAGGCAGTGTCTGACTCTGCCACCAGTCTAATTAAAGCCATGAGGGCTCGGAGGACATTCACACTGACAAGCAAAATTACCATCACTGCAAACCTCTGGCTGCCCACGCTGCAAGAAGGTGTTAATGTCAGCCTGTGAACACAAACAGTTGTGGGTGAAGATTATTTATCTCATATATTTATCTCAGGCAAGACTTCAGAAGAGCACAGGCAGGAACTTTCCATTAAGAGGAGGCAGAACACTTATTTCTGCCAGAACCTTTGTTCTTGAAGAATACAAGTCCACACAAACATCTGAGATGAATATAGCAAAAATAGCAAAAGAGAAGCAGTGATGTTATCTGCCTGTACTTTCAAATATGAAGCCAGCACTTAAGAGTAGGATTGGGTGTAGGGCATATCCTCTGTAGAGGACTTGATCAGTTTGGTTTAATGTGGAATATACAGCTTGGGACGAAAACAAAAATTGCAGTGTTTTAGACTTGAAAAGCATTGCAAAAATATATTTCAATTTGCCAGTAATATGCAAGATTTATAAAAATACAGGGTCAGAGGGTTAGTAATTTTGTAAAGCTTGTGTATGACTAATCAGCAATGGTACGTATGGCCTGCTGCAACCCAGTAGTCCATGGTTTCACAGAAAATTACCAACTGGATCAGGAAGTAAAATGTTTCCTGGAACTACAGCCCAGTAATTAATATTAGCCCCATTTCCTTTGGTGGAACCACTCCCAAAGTTCCCAGTTTCCTGCAGTGAAAATGCACCTAGTTTTCTCCCTTAACTGCCACTTGTATTCAAGTTTCAGCCGAACTTTAACACGGTAAACTATCCCGGCTCATATGGAGGAATGTAGATGGGTGAAGGTTGTGTCTCATAAATTGTGCAGGCCTTGCTTTAGTCATGGAGATCGTGATGTTTCTTTCAGATAGTCCTTTCAAAGCCTACCTGGCTTTGTCTGGCCTGACCCATCACTTCACACACATTAATTCGCATGTCTTTTAAAGGAAGGAATTCAGCCTAATTTTCCTTTTGTATGTAGAGTATTAAAATCAGGGATCTTCTGCCCAGTTGTAAAGACTTTGGCCTTTTCTGACCCTTGGTGTTTAGGAAACGTTTGATCTCTCTACCTTGGAGATGAAAGATGATCTCGTAAATGGGGGGGTCAAGCTTTGATATTAAGAGAAGTTATATTTCCAAGCTCTGAACTTCATGTTATATCAGGGGAAAAGTGCACCACTACATTGCAGGCCCTGTGTGTTATGGTCTGGTTGTTTTGTTTAATCCCCTTCAAGTGGTATCGGATCTCTCAGTACACAGTCACAATGCAGTGAAACTGGAGAGTTGCCGCCCACAAGGGCAAAATCCCACCCCGTGTCCTCAGCAGAAAGAGCTTGATGGAGAGTATGACAGAGAGACAGAGAGAGACAAGGTGAGGTCATGTATGGAAATTATTTTCACATTATTAAAACTTTAGCCATTGTTCACCCCTACACCCTTGCCGAGATTCCACAAGAGGCTGTTTTTGGCAGATCTTCTGGACCATTCCTTATGCTCTAAGGCCTTGCTCGGCCATATGAAGACATCGGTCTGCTCCAGCTGTCCTCCCACTTCGAATTTTTTTCAGCGTCTCCCTGCCTCAGCATGTGGTCCTTTCTGGCAAAGCAATTATCCATTTGGGTTTCGTCAGACCCTGCTCACTGCATTCCTCTACTGCTCCTCTCGCCGCCTGGTACGAGGAGAGGATTATGCCCCCACTCTACACACATGCAGAGTTCATTTCTCTAAAGAATTCAGGGAGATGGAAGAGTCTGAAGTGATCTGAAGAATGTCTTTGCTTGTTGTTGTACACACACTACAAAGCAAGGCCTTCAATTTGTCACACACTTGTCATTCGAGCCAGCGTTGAATACGTTCAAAGAAAGCTGCTAGTTTTTAATCCCTGCATTTTTCCACCGACAAATTATCCACTAAATAATCTCAATGCATATCAGCAAGGCTTAATCCAGATAAGTGTTAGTATGGGAAAAAAAATTACAGGTTTGCACTTTCGGAAACTAGTTCTCGACTGCATTCCACAACTTGATATACTTAGATTGCAGTGCGTTACTTGCATTTCCAATAAGATAACCTTTGACTTAGTAAACGAGGCAAGGTTTTAATGTTGAACCTCTATTCAGCTTGTCACAGTCGGAATGATTAATACTATTTACACTGAAACATATTCCAAAATCCTGCTGAAAATCCTTGCCAAGCTTCTTGCAAGCAATAATAGAGATGGCTAGTAAAGTATATAAGACGCATACCCTGCAGGCCACCCTTCATCCTTAATTTCCTGCAGTTGCAAAGGGACTATGATGGTTCAGTTATGATTTTCTTTTTGTAGTATTAAATGTCTGAGCACAGCTGGTGTCGGCCCCTGCTCGTCATGCTCCTATCAAAGCTTGCCCACAGGGGGCTGGCCGGCAGCACAGCTGAGCCCGGTCGCGTGTTTCCGTTCTACAACTCCGCTTGGATTAGAAGCGCTGCAGGCCCAGTGCTGGAGCTATTGATAATGCTGCAGCTGGGCTTGCTCTCACTCATGCTCTGTCTGTCCCTTTATCCGTCTCTCTCTTTCCCGAGATGAGCATGAGCACCGTGTCAAGCAACACACAGCTGGCAAAGACACAACATTGGAGAGCTCTGACTCAAATGACTACCATGTTTTCACACACACAGCGAGGCGTGAATACTGTTAACATTAACAAATCTGATGATAAAGCACACACTACATGACTTTCAAAATCTCAGAAGCACTGAAACACTCACACAACAGGACTTTAGTCACATGCGATCGGTTGTTTCGTATACATAGTGGTGTGTGCACTACACAAGCGAGAAACATAGCTATTTTTACACTGTGAGCCACCAGGAATCATGTCATGTTTTTTTTTTTTTTTATCTTGCTCTTCCTCACAGCCATTTGGGTATGACATGCAAAATAATTTCTTACAGAAGCATAATTGTACAGAAGCATTTTGCCCTTGCCCTCCCACACTAATCAGTGAATGATCAACTGTATTCAGGGATCTGCTGCGCATTTGATTTTCTCTTGGGCTCTCAGTGCCTGTTTTCTCAGTGCTGTTCTTGCTATTTCTTGCAGAGGTCCTCCCACTACATGATTTATCGCCAAGAACATCAAACATGCTTGAAGATTTTGGAGCCATTGGATATTGCAATTTATTCCAGATTCCCTTGTAGCCACAGGAGTTCACAATCAGTTGTCGCCGATCCCCAAAATTATTCAGCAACAGGGAAGTCGTGTAGTGTGCACTCGGCTTAAGGAGCAAGTGCCGTATCTGATTATTTTGCCTTGCTTGTTTTCTACGTTTGCATTGGTGAATATGAAAACCCAGCTTGCTTTAATCAGATCAGGCTGAATTCATTTCCTGATTATTTTGATTGAGGAGAACAAAATGATTTTCTGCCGAGCTGACTGTGATTAGCGTTAAATTTACATTACAAGGAGTCATGTGCTCACCCTCCCAGAAGGAGCGCCGTTTCTCATGGTCTCGCAATCTAACGATACACTAGGCCTCCTGCTTCCTTCCTATGTAGCCTTAATCTTGCCGCACAATCAGTTGCTAATTATACAGTTAATCGTGTGGTTAGCAAAATGACTTGGTTTTGTTACAAGAGTCTTGAAAAGGATCAGGTTTTGCAGGTGGAAAGAAAGAAAATTGCTTCTTTGGAGGTTCCTTATTGCTTGGTGCTAAGTGTTCCCAGGTGCACTCGGTGCAAAAGCATGGCCGTGCCTTGAGCTCCTCCGGATGACATGAATTGTCGTAAATGAGTTCTCTTGGTTTGTGTCCATTCCTACTGTATATATTATGAAGTGAGTAAATGCTGAAATGACTTAGTGTCATGATTAGATGTCCGCAACGTTCAATCAAATTTGTGTGCAGCAAAGAAGACTTTATGCTAACGAGCTGCTTAGAGCTGTCTGTTTGTGTGTGTATGTATGGGTTTCCACATGAGTATAAATGAAATGAATGCTACCTTTTTCTCCCAGTTAAATTAAACATCAGTGGCAGTGGAAGATGCAGGCATTCTGCTGACTCACTGACTTCATCTCTATTACTTTGTGGGGTTTACATCATCTGACAGACAGCTGACACGGATCCAACCCATGACAAAGTGATGGATATATTGAGTGTTATTGATTGTTCTAAATGTAAAGGAATTGCTACACATGGTAGCATAGATGTAACAGTGAAAATACTGACAGGAAAGAGTTTGTCAGCAAGGTTTAGAAGCCTGAAAGTAACTGAATTATTCAGTGGCGTGGCTGCATTCAGTTTCTCAGGTATCCCACACCAGACTAACAGGTAAGTGCATTATTTAAAGGATGTCCGAGGTATGAGAGGGCTTTGGGCCAGGAAATGAGAAGAAACTATTTCACATTGGACTGTTAGAAGAAATTGTGAACCACTATCCTGGACATTTTATAAAGGACTGTGGATTGGTTGTTGATGGCTTGCGGCTTTGCTTGTGGGTTTGGTGTCCACAAGGCTCACAGCCAAGCTCTGTGTCTCTGCCCCAGCTGTTGCCCCGAGGGCATATTGATTTTCCAATTTTGTTTATTCTCCTGCTTCCCGAAGCTCAGTCTTGGCTTCAGCGAATGATTGTTGCTTTGTTACACCTGCTGTAGTGCAGGGTAGCTTTTGTGGTCAAGAGGTCAAGAGGTGGTATAGCATAATTTCTCCTTTATTATTTGAGATAAAATTGGGAATAACCAAGGTACTCTGTACAAATAAACACTTGCACACTGGTGCTACAGTAAATGGATGTGGCTTTTCTCCTGCCTCTCTAACTAATCCAACCACAATGAGGTCCTTGAAAGTCCTTCAGGTCAGAAAACCAGGAACCCAGCATGACCACACCAACCACTCATTATGACCCTCAAACAGGGAAATGAAAATAGACAGACAGATCAGTCGTCTGAATGGGAATCCTGACTTGCTCTGCTTTCTCTGTTGAGTCTCGACTCAAGATGGGTTTAGACAATCAGCCTGGCATGGTTTCAGCAAACAAGAGACGCTGCCAGTTGGAAAATGAGATGCCAAGTCTATGGAGAACGATATGGCTTGATAAGGAGCGCGCAAAAAAGACGCTAGCCTAAAAGGAACAGGATGCTGCATTTGAAAGGAGATCCAGGTGCTTCTTGAGTTTTGGTTTCAGCTGTGGGTGTAAGTTTACTCCACGCTGCTAGTCGCTGCTGAATAGAATGCAATCATAATGCAATCCAGGAATGGAGCTTCTTGTCTGGGGATAGATAGTGTTGCACTGGAGAACTTTCACACTTAGACTGGGTGATATCTTAAAAATAATTGATATCCTGTTGAAAAAAAATCGTGATAACATCACCCAAACTTTCCAGTCACATGCCCTGCCCTCCCACCCCCTTGTGTAAGCCTGTTTACAGGTTTCTTCAGTCTAATCATGACCTAAAATCTAGAAAAGTGTAAAATCCACAGATCACTTCATCTGCATGCCCGTGTGGGGTGTCGTGATCGCTTGCTTTTGTTTTGAAATTCCCAGTTTAAGCAGAAAGCAGAGGGGAAGAAGCACCAGGAAGAACACAGCTTATGTTCATTATGTTTTATTGTAATTTTGTCATCAATAAAGTTGAAATTCTGTAATATCTTACAGATTTTCAACTTTATTTCTTAAATAATTTTTTTTTCTTAAATAAATGCTTCATTAATATAGCCATCACCTTTTCTTAGTCTTGCTTCATGAGAAATTTGTTTTACCTGCCTGCTGCCTTTGCTAATTTATTTGTAGCCTTTCACACCAGTCACTAGTTATAATTTAGAGAATTTTTGGTAAGCTGCCAGCAAAATCTTATTTGTAGGGTATGTAAATGTAGATAATATTTTACAAACCATTTAAAAGTGTGCCTCTCTAGTTTTCAGTCCATTTCCCAAATGAACAGTTTCATGTCTGTGAAGGATTATTGCCGATTTCAAATACATTGTCCCATCATCCAGCTCTAACTAAGTCGTAAAGAACCGTGAGGCGATGACGCTAGCTTGGTACATTTAGTTTAGTATTACAGCAACTAGATGCATGTCTCTAGCTTTGGTAATAAGATGATGTAACCCAAGATAAACAACAAGAGCAATATACACATGCCTTCCTGCCTTATCAGTGAAGTGTCCATGTTTCATCTTGATAAATACATCTTGCTGTTTCCTTCTTGGGTGACTGTTGATACAATTCATGCAGCCTCCATGACCTTCTGTCCTAGTTTAATTGGGTCACCCAGAGACATGTGCCATGTCTGGATTTGTTGATTTATAGGATGCACTTAATTTGCTGTCCTTCATAATTATTGCCCTCCTCCACTCTGACTGTACTGGCTATAAACAAGACTCGTGCTGAAGCTAGATTAAGCTGTCAGATTCCTGTGCGTGCAGATGAGAGCTGACATAAGACCAGCCACTCTGGGTCTGAGTTGGATCGAGGGGCAGATATAAGACCGTTGTAGAATGGCAGCCCTTGGTGTGCCCTTACGTCTCTTGCTGGGCGGCAGGCACAACTCTGGTTTGGCTCGCTGACAGCCGTGAGCCACAGAGACCCAACACACAGTGTTCACCTCCTGTTCCTGCGGTAACCAGAAACACCTTTCCTCATCCGCTTCTACCCCAGGTACTGTTACACTGCTGTTTACATGGTGCACATTTCAGCATGATGAACGACCTGATAAAACACACACTAACGCTCTGAAACAGTTGCTATTGCAAATGGTGTTATTGCTGGCTTATTCCAGGAAATATGATGGTTCTCTGCACCAGGTTGGAGAATTAGTTTCACAAAATGTACATTTATCTTGGAACTTCTAAGTCTTTCTTGGTGTACCTCCCAGAATGCAATCGGAGCCTGGTCCGAGCTCCATTGATATTAGCATTGAGTTTATTAGACTTCCTCCTGCCATCGGAGATGCAGCTTTGGCTGCTGCGGCATGCCCAGCTCTTGCGAAAGGGCAGCTTTATTTGCGCAACCTGAGGAGCACAGGCCTTGAGGGATGAACGAGGAAAGCCCCTCCTGTGGTCTTCCCGAAGCACAGAGGAAATTGAGGTTTCCTTTACATAGTTAAAAGGTTAAGCGTTGTTTCCTTTGTGCTCCCATATCCCTCTCGACACACCTTTTTAGTGCTTGCATTCCAGACCACTGATGGAAGCCACCTGGAATCTATTGGCTTCCTTTAGAGGTCCAACAGTATGTGGAATGGGTCTTCAGAGCCAAAACAGTTCAGACAGACCAAGGATGCTGCAAGCCTAATCATATTGTATTCTCCCTTCAGTGTGGAAGGATGTAGCAGTGTTGACTGCTTGAGGAAAGGGTTTATGCACAGCCCCAGAGGGCCCAGAGCCAGGACAAGTCTGAGATCTGGTCTTTGCTGCTTCTGCATAAATCATAAATGCTTCTGCTTCTGCTTGCACCTCCCTGTGGAAGAAGCAATGTAGAGAGCCAGAAAAACCAGCCATGCCCCCTTTAAGCCTCATATCTGATAAAGGGGGCCTGGGCTGTGGTGTGGAAGAGCCTCTGACCACGAGAACCATCAAATATTCTTGCTTAACTCATGAACTTTCCACATGTATTATGCGTCTTTATTGCTAGGAGGAACCATCTGGTTTGGCATTTAGCCACTTCCTCTTTCTGCCAAAGTTTGATTGTGATTCAGAAGGACTTGGAAGCATACTTCTGCCGTTTGTATGAACTATATTTGATTTTACAGGCGTGTGTTTCTCAGCTCAGGAGTGACTTCTTTATAATCTCACTATGGGATTGGTGGAGTTACGCAATTCAAGGCAACTTGTTGGTTTCTTTTTCTGTCCCAGAAATTCTGTCTGTAATGCTAACTAGTGCAGTTTCAGCCTTCAGTTTTTTATACTCCTGTCTTGACACCCTTGGGTCCTACAAAGATAGTTGCATTTGCTCCAGTGAAACTATGCGGACAAATATATCTAGAAGTTCTTCATCTACATACCGTGCTAGAGCTGATTCTCTGTTCATGGTTAACCAATCACAATCATTTCTGCCCCCAGGCTTGTTCGGTTGTTGTCTTGTTGTGGTGTGTTTGTGTGCAGCATTGTACAGTAGGCGACAGGAGGCATTTGTTAGTATTTTGGGCAAAAAGAAATGCTTTGCTCCAGCGGCTGGGGCAGAACATGATAAAGGGAGGAAATGGAGAGGAGGAAATGAGTGTGAATGTGTGTGTGGGAGAGACGTGTTGTCCTCAGTGCCGTTCACTCATCAGGTGTATGGCTGATGGTGCGGAAGTGGGTTCAGGATGTGGCCGTTCTCTGAACCTTCCTCCCTGTTTCCTGTACTTATTGGGCCCCTACTGACTGACACCACACACACACACACACACACACACACACACACACACACAGGGGGCTGAGCTGTCTGTCTCACACCCTGCCTCTCTCTCTACATGATTATGCCAAACTGTGCATAGCTTTTCTTCTCTCCTAGGAGACGGAGCTGGTGTGGGGGCATGACGGAGACGCCTTTCACTGACCCACATTCCTTCTCTCTCTCTCTCTCTCTCTCTCTCACAAACTTTTTTCTCTTGATATTTTTCTCGTGTTTTTCTCATCTTTCTCGGTCTTTCTCTTCACACTTTTTGGTTCTCTCTTTCTGTTTCTGCCTCTCTGTTTGTTTCTCTCTTTTTATTTCTCTCTCACTTACTTGCTCTCTCTCTCTCTCTGTGTAACTTTCTCTCTCTATCTCTGTCACTCAATTCAGCCTTTTTCTTTGTCTCGCTCTCTTTCTCTCTCTCTCTGTCCCTTGCTCTCCCTCCCTCTCTGCTTGTCATCTTTTCTTCCTTGCTTCTTTCCTTCCTTCCTGATAATCTGTCTTTCCCTTTTCATAATGCATTTCTCTCTCTCTCTTTCTTTCTGTTCCTTTTTGCTTTTTTTTTTGTCTTTCCTTCTGTCTGTCTATTTTTAGGTCTTTCTCAGTCTCTCTCTTTGTCGGTCTTTCTGAATTTGTCTTGTTTTCCTTTTCTGTTTTATTTATTGTTCTGTCTTTCTCTGTCTTTCTATTTGAGTCGTACTGAAAGCACTCTGAGGCAGAGTGAGCAAGTGCACGATGGTGTATCCACAGCAAAAGGGGGAGGGTGGGGAGAGACAAGTGTTTTATGAAAGGCTTTATTGTGTGTGTGTGTGTGTGTGTGTGTGTGTGTGTGTGTGTGCGTGCGTGCGTGTGTGGTGAGTCTCCAGGTCAGCAGCCGTCCTGCTCCTGTATCACACAGGAAGAGTTGCAGGGCTCGGGGCTGAAAGCAGCTGCTGATCTCTGAAGAGGGCCTGTCCTGTGGGCGGCTGCTCTCTGTGCACTCATTCCTCTGTCTCTCTCTCTCTCTCTCTCTCTCTCTCTCTGTGTGTGTGTGCGTGTGCGTGTGTGTGAGACAGTGTTTCAGACTGACAGAGCACATTTTTGCGGTTGACCTTGAGAATGTTGTCTGTGAACCCTGTTCAGGCGAAACGTACAGGGCTTGGTGTTTGTTTCTGTGTAGTTACAAAGGGTTGTTGAGGGTGTGGTGGTTAAAAAAAACCCCACAACACCCGCTTCTTAACCCCTAAACCTCCCAGGGTATCAGAGTTTATTTATCTAAAAATGTATTATTCATTGTATTGTAAATACAGTGAAGCTAGTCGGAAAGGTTTTGACGTGTAGTGAAGAATGTAGGCCTGGACCTGCTGACGGGTTCGAGCTCTGAAATACCTGAAATAAATCAAAACTGAAAGTTTTTGCTCAAGCATGTGCAAAATTAAGGTTAAAAATTCAGGAAATGTGTGAATATCCTGGCCAGAGGCCAAAATATGGCGTGTAGTTTTATTTATGTAGTGCCTCATTTAGTCTTTTAGTAAAATAGTTTTTAGAACAAAGATTTTCCGCCAGATTTACAAATTACACGTATTCGTGTGCGTATGCTACTGTTGATAAACACCAATCAGCTGAGAGTATTCGCAGCACTGCTGATTTACACTACATTTAGCCACGCCTACAAAGCTCCATAAAAGGCAAAGCTCACAGAGAGCTGAAAACAACAAAATGGCGAACAAACGGTGAAAGAGTGACTCCTAAGCATGGCTTACGCTAAATCTTCCGGTAATACAGCTTCTTTTTTATAGGGTGCCATTACTTTTGTTCTGATCGAATGTCTTATTTCTTAATTTCGGATCAAAGCTGTTAATATGAAACGACTGACTTTCGCAAATTTAAGTAGGATACGAACGTCTTTCCCAATTTACGAATAAATTCCTTTTCATGTCACAGTTTGTGACCTTTAAACATTAGCAACAAGCTCAACAGAGATTATAAATCAGTCTGAATAATCTGGAGTTTTTTTTTCCCTCCCTTACCAAGGCGAAGTGTGCTTGTTTTGCCTGTGGATGAATACTTCACGTCATCGAGGGATTTAAGCGCAGGAAGCTCATGTGTTGTGTGCAGAAAAGCTCATGCAGTATGGTGTGTAGTTTAAAACCGTGCTGAGTCGCGTTTGTGTCCGTGTAGCACAGAGAGGAAAACGGCCTTCTGCTCTCGTCCTCAGACTTCCTGTTGTGGAAAAGCAGCTGCGCCTCCATGCATTTCTTTTTAATTGTGAACAGTATTTCTGCATCGCTCAACGTCGTTACTCTCATGGAGGGTGTGTGTGTGTGTGTGTGTGTGTGTGTGTGTGTGTGTGTGTGTGTGTGTAAAATGACTTCCTGGGCTGCGCTTCATCCGTGTCCGTGTGACACACCCACATGCTCAGAGCTCAGCTGATGATATAATCTCCCCACACATGTATTGTTTGTCTCTGAGCTTTAGCTTTAGTTTTTTTAGTGCTGTGCAAGCTGTGTGTGTGTGTGTGTGTGTGTGTGTGTGGTCAGGAACTAGACATTTAGAACATGGCCATTACTGGAGTATTTATTTATTTATTTATTTATTTTAAATAAAGGCGTCCTCTTCAAGGCCACTGAGTAACCAAATGACTGCTATTGAGTCACACATTTACTGGAAGAAGATTCTTTCCTCTCACTCCTCTGTTAAAAAAAAAAATATAAATAAATAAATAAATAATCTGCTTTTGTCTTAAAACAGCTGCATAGATCACTATGAAGTACTAAATATGAATAATATATATATAAATAATAATAATAATAATATTTACAGTACTAGAATGTATTTATTTGTGTTTTTAAATGTATTAAAATTGTTTACATTTTTATTTATTTGTATGTTTTTGTTTAAAATAATTAGAATTATGTTAAATATTAATTATTAACCAAAATATTTTGTTTTATGTATTTAATTTTGTATTTAAAAAACATTTTTTTGTTTTAGTTATTTAATTTGCACTTTTTTACTTTTATTTTTGCTTTTATTTAATTATTTATTTTTAATTTAGATAAATAAATAAAACAATTAATAAAACTCTCCCAAAATCATCCGATGAAACAAATGAAAACCCTCATTTGTTTCATCAGATGATTTTGGGAGAGTTTTATTAATTGTTTTATTAGTTTTGTGTTTTTAAAATATTAGGTTTGTTTTCTTTAGTCAGAATTTGTTTTATTTTAAATCTCTTTTGTGTATTTATTTATTTGTTTGTTCACGATAATGCAAGTAAGTCGACTGAAATACCAAAATAGCAATAATGGGGGGGAAAAAATAAATAAATAAAATGTAGTAATTTCCTGTCCTTACTGTGACTTTATAAAAGTGTTTGCGGGAAAGGGAAAGAAAGTTTGATAAATTATCAGACAATCTTTGTATATGTGATATTAATTCATACACATTTCACGGCTACCAGTTCTGAGATAATTAAGTGCGCGCGCACACACACACACACACACACACACACACACAGGCCGGAGACGGTTATGTTCATCAGTACAGTAATAACGTGACTAACCCCCACGTCTCGTATGCACGTGTTTCACACAGACTGCAGGAGCTGCTAATCTGGGCACACAAACAAGCTGCTAATCAGATTTAGCTCGGACCGTACTGAGGGCGTGATACACACAGCGTGGGCTGTAAGCAGGAAGTGACCTCAGAGCTGTTGCTTGATTGGACAAGCTGAGTTTCAGCTGCAGTGGTGTGTCTCAGACACACACACACACGCGAGCAGAGGAACAGGTGGTGTGCCATGTGTAAGATTGTGTACGGATGGGCGAAAGATTTAATTGCTGATTTTATAGATTATAAGATTTGCTGGTTTAATCAGTAACTCAGCCCCGAGGGAAGAAATCTAATCACCTCGGAAGGTGATTATCAGACAGAACCATCTCTAAAGGCTATCGTTAGAGTCGAGAGTTTAATATTCGGACATATTTGCAGTCTCGCTTAACGTCTTGCTTAAATCTGTTTTAATGTGCGAGTCATGTGTGAATATTCCACAATCATGGAAAATATGGAAATTCCAGGAATATTTACGGTAAAAACAAGGGGAAAGTAAATCCATTACCTTTGGACACGCCTTTATTTTCTGCACCAACACAGCGTCAGGAGTTGATTAATTTTCTAATCCCAGCAGCTTGTTCTAATACATTAGCACATTCACAGGAACTAAAAAAAAAAGGTTTCTGTATGGAGATGTACATTTAACATTCATGGAAGGAGTCTCCAGTGTCAGTGCTTTGTAACAGTCAGCGTTAAAGCTGTAAGGGGAGTTTAAGCTTTTCGTTTTTCGTTTTTTTTTTTTTAGTCATATTAACTTCAAGAGCAAAAAAACAGTTTGAACAGGAACTGACTTGATTTACGGGCATTCCACAATGTCAAATGTAACAATAAACGGATAAAAAGTATAAGATGTGTCAAACAGAGAGAAAGAATAACAAGTTATTATTTATTTATTCGAATTGCTGTGGTATAAGAGGAATAAACCACACACAGTAACACCAAAATAATCAACTTTGAGTTGGAAACTTCATCACACCAGCCTGGTGTTGATTATTTTCCTATAACAACATGGCACAGAGTGTGTTATTCCTTACTTATTGACGCATTAAACGATAAGCGCCACATTTTCGTGTTAGCTGTATTTTTGTTGATAAATATATAATTTTTTTAATGATTTTGAGACTAGCATTTCAAATGTAAAAACTAGCTTTCGTTTTTTTTTTCAGATGTAGAATTATAACAAAAGGCTGTAAAATGATTTTGTCCTTATTTGACTGAATATTATTAAAAATGGTGATTTCGGTATTGAGAGAGACGATCATATTTATTCTCGAAGCCAACAAAGAAATATTCGGGAGTATTATTCGGTATTATTAGAGACATAACGTGCAAATATTACCCTCTGAGCCGTGGCGTACACGTCTGTGTAGCACAGTTGTCTTCCAAACCTGTTCCACACATTTCATTCAGTCCTGTATGAGTGAGTGACTCATTACAGCGAAGAACGTGAGCCATTTTAATGAGTATGGTTAATGACGTGATGATTCAGACAGCCTCAACGCGTAGTGCCACGTGGGGTGACAGAATGACAGAGTCGGCGTTGTCAACCGATGAGAAAAGGAGAAAAGATGAACAAAATAAACATGACTAAATCCCCCGGCAGTGTAGTGACCAAGGCAGGGTGTGTTTATTATTGGTCAAGGAGCGATTTCCCCAGATCAGTAACAACGTATAACTCATCCACCGCACGTTTGTTGTGTTTACGTGTTTAGTGTTTTCACGAAATAATCAACACCTTCAAATACTGCGTTCGTCTTAACTCGGAAGCGGGAAGTCGTAGCTCGGAGTTACGCCATTTACGACCTCCGCGCTTTCAAGCTACAGAAGCACGGACGCCTCCTTGTTTGTCTTTTGAGAGCAACAAGCTATCCAGCTAACCGTGGTACAGATTTAACAAGCGAATATGTCTGTATGCTTATTTATCTAAAGTAAACACACGTTTATACAGTGTAACTCATTTAAAGGTAGGAAATGCCGCTGTGTTTACTGTTCATGCTGGGAGCAGCCATTTTGATTTGACGTCACTTGCTGAACTCAGAGTTCCGACTCGAAGTGGAGTTTTCTTTGTTTTTGTTTTTTTTTTTTTTTTCTAATCGGGTGTCACAGATTACAAGTTACGATGTCTAGTCAAATGCAGGAGAACTTTATGTCGCAGTTAAGCTATACGTTATTCATATGAAACCAGTACAGCAGAACTAAGACTGGCTACAAAATAGTTTTTTATTCCGTATACTTCTGTGTAGTTTCTTTTTTTTTTTTTTTTTTTTTTTTTTTTTTTTTTTTTTTTTTTTTTAAAGTTGGCTTTGTTTTGTTTGTTCATTCTGTCACTACAGTAAAGCCACTAGTGCAGCTATGGGATTTTTACTGTTGTCTTAGTACATTACCTCATGTTTGTGTATCTTCCTATAACCTTCCTGTAGCAACGTCTGTATTGAACAGTAAAATATTACAGTTTAATATTGCAGTATCTACAGTGGTTGTCTGTACAAACTGCATGACATGCTAGAGGAAAAGTCAAAATGTAGTTCTTGGACGTTTTTTTTTTTTTTTTTTTTTTTTTTTTTTTTTTGGGGGCAGCAAAATTTTTCTTTGAAGAAAAAAACTTTAAAAAAAAATTTTTTTTTTTCTCATAGCTAGATATGGGTAGATGGTTTGGTTGGTTCAG
>CM075021.1:15638549-15649552 GCA_037576675.1 Pangasius sanitwongsei
AAACGCCAAAAAGTGGGTAGTTCCACAATTAGTTCAGGTACTATGAAAAGGTTCCTGCGGTGCGAAAGGCCCTAATATACCACTCACATTGCCTGGCACAGCTGGGTTACATTTAGCCACGCCCACAAATCTCTGTACAAGTCAAAGCTGAAAATGATAAAATGGTGACTAAGTGAAAGAGCGCTTCCTAAATGCAGTGTACACTAAATGTTGCTGTAATGCAGCTCAGCCATTGACTGCTACCGTAGACACACACTAAAGGATGATTTATACTTGTCGTTAATTACGTGTACACAAGATGGCCGCCGCTCAAATCCTGCATTTGTTTGGCATGTCGCTTGTGCTCAGATCAAGTCCTCAGAAATGAATTTTAAAAGCCTATTAAACCTACTGAAAGTTCTGTTTTGAGTACTAGTCTTCTGGATTTACTAGATTAGTACATTTCTTTTGAATGCTCAGGAGGGTTTTTGATTTGAGACACAGATCATGACAACAGTCACGCTAATGGCAGAAAGTTTTCAAAAGAAACGGAGCTCGTCAGTCTGTTTAACGTCGTCGTGCGTAAAAATGCTAAACATTACAGTTCAGCTTGGAAACCAGATGGGCAGAGATGTTCTGGCTCCGATGTGCCCTCTAGTGGGCGCCGTTCTTAACCCTCCCGTTTGACACAATCCATGTAAGCGAGTATATGAACCATGTCACTCACGTAACGGCTGAGTGCGTGCACGGACGTGTGGGGAAAGTGACGTATATTTTCACGTTACTGTTTATGAATGAATGAATTCTTACTCAGTAATTTATGAAGGTCTCATCAACCCCCGAGCTTAGTTCGCTGTTTTGAGAATGCAAGTGCATCATAAACTCATGATCACTGAGTCAGCTAACTAGCTTATTGCTAACAAAGCACACTCTTTCATCTAGGCGTCCATATTTTTCCCCATGCTTTAGCTTGAAAATGACACAATTCTGTGTTTAGACTTCCCACTAACTTTTCCCTCCTTTTACAGGGTGCCATTACTTTTGTCTTCGTCGAACAGTTTTTATATTAATGTATGGATTTGTTTTGGATCGCTTTCTCTTGAGTTGTAAATATGAAGCGACTGAGTTTCTCAGAATCTTTGTTACATTGGTGTGCCATTGAAACAAATCGTAAATAAATGCATTAATGTCCTCTGTATATAAAATTGTGGATATATTAGCGGATACAACATCCAGAGTCAAGTAAAAAAAAATTTTTTTTTAAATTATGTTCTGACTTCCCCCGCAAAAAATCCATAGACTAGAACCAACTAGGGTCAGGCTAAGAATATGAGAAAAAAAAAGAAAAAGAAAGAAAGATATGACCCGTGAACTCGTCCTCTCTGGCAGAAGAACGGAAGCTGGACCTGGACGAGAAGCCCCTGGTGGTGCAGCTCAACTGGAACAAAGACGACAGAGAGGGACGCTTCGTCCTCAAGAACGAGAACGACATCATCCCAAAGGTGAGCGGTCAGAAAGCGCTGGTTAACTTTCCATAACAGCAGCTACAAATCCCAGGTTTCTATGAATCCGTTATTGTTTCTATAGTAACGACTTGAACTAGGAAGTGTGTAGTGGACACTCCACATAAACAGACATTCAGGACAGAGGAGTTTACACTTCGCAATTTCTCTTTAACATGATGAGAGAAAAAAGAGAGGCGGATGAGGGGATGACTGTTTATCGCAGCTAATAACTAGCTAGGAACTAGCTTGTTCTGCAAACATTAAATGTAACTATGTTTGTGAAATGTTTTGGTCCAAAGATGGCCGACAGCAAAGTCCTGGCAGTGTGATAGATTTCGGGTTAAAATCGCCGAGTCTGAGCGCTGATTCAACGCTCGTGTAAAATCCACCAATAGGAGGACGTCATAGGATGATGCAAAATGCACAGGATACCTACAAATATGAAAGTAGTGATGAAACACGCTAATAAACAGAAAACATATACTTATTATCTCAAGCTCACTTTTGAAGAATTCTGTTCCGTAAAAAACGCTGATTGATGATGTGAACAGAGCGGTCATTTTCATTACTCGTAGGTCCTACATTCCTTGTATATATATTTTTTTTCAGCAGCAGAGCTTAGGACGACGTGGACCCCTTTAACCTGCAGTCTGATCATGTCTAAGCCAAACTACGCGTCCTGACAGACGTCGAAATTGTCAAACAGCCCAGATTTAATGACAACTTTCACAAATTTTTTGATTCTGACCATGCTGCAGTCATCAAACCTTCACTCACTTCTCCTCTCTCTCGCTCTCTCTCTCTCAGAAAATCCAAAGCAACGGGCCTGAGAAAGAGAAAGAAGGCGTGATCCAGAACTTCAAAAGGACACTGTCCAAGAAAGAGAAAAAGAAAGAGAAGAAGAGAGATAAAGAGGCCTGCGCCCGGATTCCTGACGGAGACGAGCACGCACTGAACAGAGAGGACGGGTGAGAATCTGTAACCCAAAAAAAAAAAAAAAAAAAAGCATCATGTAATGTTTTGTCCTGGGAAGCTGGTGAATTTTCTATATCAAGAGCTCTGACAGTAGTTCCACAGGTTTCCGCTCATGATTATCAGGAGCTGTGTCTCGTTCTGTCGTTTAACGATTAGAGAGAACTCGAGACTGGCAGCAGAGGTGTACAAGGACATGCCCGAGACCAGCTTCACCCGCACCATCTCCAACCCCGAGGTGGTGATGAAGAGGAGGAGACAGCAGAAGCTGGAGAAGAGGATGCAGGAGTTCCGCAGCGGAGACGGACGGCCTGACTCAGGTTCACACACACACACACACACACACACACACAGAGTCAGAGCAACATGCTGTCAGTCGTACTGGGTCATCTTATATAGGCCATGCAGTTTGTGCATCTCAGACCTATGAATATGTAAACTAAATAAGTAAAATAAATAAAAAAAAAGCGAGCTCTAATGACGCCACAGCTCGTGATTCCGTAATGATGGGTTTGGTTTGCGTTTTGGTCAGTGCCCTCGGGTACAGCCAGACACTGGCATTTCCTTGGCGGACATTTTGTTCTGTGTGGGTTGGAAATGGCTGCCCAAGGCTGAAAGGCACCACAAATGAGCTTCCAGGAAATACTTTGACGCAAAAAGTATTTTCTAGCAGATTGGATCTTGTGTAATTGGGTGGATTGCCATGACCCTTTTTAATTTATTTATTTATTTATTTATTTATCTTTTTTTTTTCCTAAATAATTCCCATCTGTGATTTTATACGAACTTTCCAACATTTTTTTTAACCTAATCTCTATTTACTGGATGTGCAACTTGAACCTTTAATGCTGGAACAGCAGTACTTCTTTTTTTTCTTTTCGCAAAAGAGTCTCAGTACTTTTGTTCATTGTCTATAGATCTGAATGGTTGAGATACATTATACTTCCTTTTAGTTTTCATGTGACGTCACAACACACAACACATTTTCACAACACAAATGCTGCATATCCGTGAGAAGACCGCCACATTGTGTAGTAAATATGCCTTCTCTGTGATGTGTGTGTATGTATGTGTGTGTATATATATGTATAGATAGATAGATAGATAGATAAATGTTCCAATCAATCATGTGGACAAAACAAGTTAAAATATTCTTCAAGGTTCCTGAAAGTGATTACAATTCAGAACCTCGAACATAGAGATAAAATATATATAGCGAGCATGCTAGTCTTGGTCATGCTAACCATGACCGGAATCCCAGTACCACTGGGTCTCAATCACCAACACACCCCACACTGTAACAGTTAAAAAGAGCCATTCAGTAGTTTTCAAAAGTCATCAGCTTCATGTCTCTGTAATCCACCGTCTACGAGAAAGATGATGTGGAATTCAGGCATTTTAGCCGACTTTGGAGCTCTATTTCTGGCTAAAATTGCACCATTAGTTATTCAGCTAGGGAAAAAAAAATTGGCCAGTAGTTACAAACGCTTTGCATTCTGGGTGATTTTCTGGTTTTCAGTAACGAAGAAAAATAAAGGAAACTGTTCTTCCACATGAGGCTGACAACTTTGCAAAAACTGATGCTGATTATTTTCTCTGTTTCCGCTTGTCTCAGGGGGGACGCTGAGGATCTACGCAGACAGTCTGAAGCCCAACATCCCCTATAAGACCATCCTGCTCTCCACCACTGACACGGCCGACTTCGCAGTAGCCGAGGCTCTGGAGAAGTATGGCCTGGAGAAGGAGAACCCCAGAGAGTACTGCATCGCTCGGGTACAGTACACACACTACGTACACAAAACCCTACTCTGGTGCTAATTTGTTGCTTTGTGTTGTATTTTTGTTATTTCTGTGAGAAGTCACAGGGGACACAGGACATTGTTATTGCTAGCGCAGTTACAGTGGCATTTATTAGGGGGGGAAAAAAAAAAATGTTTCAACGATCTCAAACCTAAGGTATAATAGTCAGGTTTTGCTGTTTGCATTTGAGTTTCTGTTGTCACTCGCCATTAAGCTGGACTCAGTGTCCCAGAATGCAGTGCACCTTTACGACGCTGAGTTGCAGAAGAGACTCAATTTGTCTAGCTGGCGCAATTTCGTTAACGGTGGTATCGAATCTTCTTAAGCTGATTTGTTTGAGCAGAGTGCAGAACAGATGAGGAGGTGAGAGAGCTGGACAGATTAAAGGTCTAAAGCACCGCTGCCTCACTCTCTTTCAGTAGAGGTGAATAAATAAATGCGCCTCTATCAGTATGTAGTTGCGTGGCATTGTGGGTAATATAGGAAACCAAGTGAAAATAGACTAACGTCAGTAAAAGAGCTTTAAACTGAGAAAGGTCAATTAAAATAAAAATGAAACCAAAACAAAAATGGACGCCGTCGAAGAGTTCATGTTGATTATTTTATGCATTAACATGCAAGCTATTCAGGGTGAATTTTTCCTTTTTTAAAAAAGGTAGTGTGAAGCACATTGGTAGTGGTTTAAACTGTAAAAAAGTTGTCAAGGAAATGATTAAAATGGCCTTGGAATATCTCTACACCTTCCACTTATTAAATTACAAACTTTATGAATATGCATAATATGCTAATTGTAAACATCACTAATATCTAATATCCACCAACATTAGCTTGTTTAGCTAGCTAACCGTTAGTAAACTAGCTCACGTCTGTCCCATGTAGATACGAGTGGGAGTTTCATACAGTGTAGAATCATATTCAAAACTATGCATTTAATCACCGACATTAGCGTCTGTTGTAAATTGAAATACAATCTGCGCCGTATCTGTGCTGTGACACAAACACCAGTCCAAATAATCGAAAATATTCGTCTAACAGCAATTTAAAAAAAAACACTCGATTCTGACTTGGAGCTGTAAGGGAGGTGTGTGTGCCTCAGATTTTACAAGTGCGCATGTAAAATATGATTAGTAATTAATTTTAAAAGCTCTCCTGCCTGTTTTGTGTGCATGTAGTAAGTTGGCCAGGGCTTCAGCTTGCTTATTGAGCTGATGAAATGCTTCCAGCTTCTCCCTGGACAGATCCTCACTATCTCAGCACGTCTGAACGGGGTGTGTGCTGGACTGGAGCCAGAGTCTAATGTCAAGAGGAGCTCTTTGCCTCTGATTAATTGCTGTTTGGCTCTGCGATGGCAGCCCAGCATGTGTGGAGAGAAATATTACGCTTGCTTTTTGTTCTCCCTCCATCTTTCTTCTTCTTGGTGTAGCTAAAGATGATTTTTTTTTATATATAACCCTTAATAATAGTTCTTGTTATTTTAGTGGTAAATCTCGTCTGAATTGAGAGAACTGTGGTAACACTGATATCTCCTCTGCTGTCCTCATGTGACAGACATCACAAGCGTTACCCGAAGCACCTCTCAGCATTCGTACAGTCACTTTAAGAGCCTCTCTCTCGGGAGGTACTCTCAGCCTCCATGCCTCAATCTCCTACCCCGTCCACACCCACTTCTGCCTTTCTGCTTACCTTTTAATTACACACATACTTCATTAACCTTCACAGGTCTCTGCAGTTTTTCATAAATTAGGTTTATCATGTCCGCATCAAGTGGATATGTGGCCTTTTGTGCACTTCAGCACAGATAGAGTGACGACGCTCACAAACCTGTTGCTGAACGACAAGACTTACGATGGGCGTAGGGACTAAATAAGAAAAGTGCGTAATTGGCACAACAGAAGCGCCAGAGGGTCATGAGGTTGAATCCCCATGCTGCGACAGCCATCCATGCCCGGGAGTCCAAGAGCGCAACATTGTCCATGGTCACGGAGTGTGCGAATGGCGTACTCTGTCTCCTCTGTCAATCACAGCGACACCAGCCAATCCTGGCTCTCTATGAGCTCACGTATCCGAAAGGGGGACGGATAGCGCTTTCCTCCGAGTGATAGGGTTGGCTGGCTTCACGTGTCTCGGAGGACGCACGTGTAAGCCTTCATCCTCCCCTGACTGGTGGGTGGGAATTGACCAAGAATAAATTAGGGAGAAAATAGGAAAAAAAATTATTTAAAAAAAAAACGAACAGCAAATAAATAAAACCATAAGAAAACTGCAGGTTTATACCAACCAAACAAATTAAGGACAAAAACTATTATTTACTGCACACCTGTGAAGCTAGGAGTTGACTTACTCATCTTAAAATAAGTCTCTTCGCCAAATAAGATAAGAGATAAGAGAGAACTTTATTCATCCCGAGGGAAATTCTTGTGCCAAACAGACATATCACAACAATGTAGGAATAAAAGGCAATATAGTAATAAATGAAGTAATAAAAATAACCACAGTGCGTAATAGGATAGCAAAGAAAAGTAGTAATTATAGTAGTAATTATTATTCACAGATGTACTGTCAGTGATATTGAAAAGTAATAAATAGTAACAATAATGCGCATGATAGTGATACTGTTATTCTCAGCGTCCGATGCTACAACTTTAGTCCCTGCAGAAGGGGGAGGAGTTATACAGATTGACGGCCATTGGTAAAAAAGATCTCCGGTGGCGTTCTGTGGCACACCCCGGTGCTCTTAGTCTACGGCTGAAGGTGCTCCGATGTGCCTCCGGCGTGGCAATAATAATTCCTAAATCATTAAGCAAGACACAGACTTTCACAGCAATGGCGCTATCCCAGTCTTTTAAAGGTTAGTAAAGCTTCAGCAACTGGAGGAATCAGTCACCTTTGTTTAAGAGGTGAACTGAGTGGTAAGATGGTGTAGAATCTGCTCTTTCCCTCACTAGACGACGTGACCAGAGTAAAGGCCGGTTTATGCACGTGGCCGTGAGAGCGGCGTTGTTCATACACTTGCCTACGTACTTCGTGTACACCTGGAGGATTAAAAGCGACATCCACTAGATGGCATGTCAGACTCAGCGCATCCCTGTCTGTCAGGTTTCCATGTCGATCTATGAAGTGTTTAGCCATTTCATACACAGCAAGGTTGAATACGCTTTTTGACGAGCTCTTACAGCCGTCGTCGTGATTGTCGTCATGATCCGCGTCTCTAATTAAAATCTCTGACCTAACAATTTAAAAATTATTACGTACCTAGAAAATCCAGAAGACTGGGACACAAAACAGACCTTTTGTTTGATAGGCTACATGAGAGTTAGATGACACTAACTGTATTAGGAAAACTGGCTAGTGTTCTTACTTAATAATGATCCAAAATAGTGCACAAGTATGTGATTTGAGACACAGCACTAGTTGTGGACACAGTTTCACATGGTCTACATTTGTATTGCACCACCTGGGCATGTAGACTTAATATCTGAGGACAAAGACAAATATAACCTTGTCAGCTTTGACATGCCTGGAAATACGGCATGCTTGTTATGGTGATTAATTTGATGTTTCGTGTTCCTCAGGTGGTCCACTGTGACGATAAACCTGTAAAAGAGACCATACTGGAGGACTCGGAGTGCCCTTTACAGATCTTCAGAGACTGGACCAGTGACAAAGGTCTGACACGCTTCCAACGTATCCCCGTATAAGTGTTTATACGGGGTCATGCTGCTATAGGGAAATAATTAACACGGTTGTTGTTAGCATGTGAAGTCTCACAGCAGATGAATGAAGTAAGCCGTCGTCATGTTGTTACAGAGGCGTTAGTGTTCCAGCTGAAGAAACGTCCTCCTGACTTCATGCCTAAGAAAGGTCTCAAGCCGGGCGACAGGATGGGGCCGCTGCATGGGGCGCTACCTCCCGAGAAACTGCCCTACCTGGTCGAGCTGAGTCCAGGTGCGCTGCACACACACACACACACACACACACACACACACACAAAGGGTAGCAGTAAGTTAGCGTTAGTAGCCCTGCTTTCATCACTGACATCCACGGCTCAGTAAAACACGTCCTTTAAAAAATTCTATTCAGATTTTAACCATTTAAAAGATTCAGCATTCAAAACTGTCCCATTCTTAAGCTCACAAAGGAAGCATCACATCATATTTTAATCAGTAACGTGTTTTCGTGTTGCTGCTCAGGTGACGAGAGATCCACAAAGCAGGCTTTCCACACACCAGGCAGAATTCCAAATAGGTTTCTATTCACTACACGTGCTCACTGCCCTAGGGTTTAACCCAACAGCGTCCTGCACCCTACATAGTGCACGATATGTCCGATAAAATGCCTTTCGTATTGCTGTGGTGTAAGAGAAATGAAACGCATCAGGAAATGCTGTTCTGGGAAAATAATCAACGAGAAGTCGCACCACCCTTTTTGTTGATTATTTACCTGTAACAGCATGCCCCCAAGTGTTTTATTCTTCACATATATCTAATTAAAAAATCGATGCGTGGAAATTAAGTCGTGTTATAAATGACGTGTTGATTCAGACTTACTGACGTATCTGAGATGGGATGTGTTCAGGTCTCTGGTTAGTCAAGTGACGCCACTCCACAGTGCCAGACTTTTTTCTTTTTTTTTTTTTTTTTAAAACCACATCTGCTGCTTGCACACTGACCCTCTTCCTGCTGCAGTTCCTGTATTTCACTAACACTGTGTGCAGACGTGTATCTGTGTATAACCAATGTCCTAATGCTCTAAACAATGAAACGGGTGATGGAGGGTTAGCTGTGTGTGCTAATAATCAAGCTAATAATCTTCTTTCTCCTGCTACATCTCTCTCTCTCTCTCTCTCTCTCTCTCTCTCTGTGTGTGTGTTTGGCCACTTTGGCTCCTCTGTGCTTCTGGCTCCTGTGCATGTGTCCTCTCCTAGGGCGAGGGAATCACTATGCCTGCTACGCTTATCGGCAACACGAAGGTAACACACCTGTTTTCACCTGCTGCTCCGCCCCTCTGCATCTGTCTCACTAACATTTCCTCCCTCACCTGTCGCTCTCCACATGACCACAATAAACCCCAGGGTTTAAAAAAAAACACTACGCTGTAGAGCGCTGTCAAATATCTGCATGTCTAGATGAAGCATTTTGTAGTTAAAAAAAAAAAAGGTTGCTTATGTACGCAAGTGTTTTTCTGTTACAAATGTTAATCGACCTCTGAACTCAAAAATGTGTTTTGAATTGATGAACATTAAACTCCTTTCTCCTTGCATTCTGATTTACCAACACACCGTAAAAAAAATCTAAAATTTCTTCTGTTTTAAAATAGACGATTTCTCAGTGCTTCTCTATAAAGCTCACTGCGACACGGCTAAGCAAGCCACCTGGAATCTTTTCATGGCTTAGAATTAGCATGCTGGCTAGCTAGCTAATAAATTTGTGACTTTTCCAGTGATTTGCGTTGTCATTATGATGTATTATTATAATTATGTTATATAATTCTAAGCTACTAGAACTTTCCAGGTATGTGGTCATCTTTATCTCAGCTGTGATTGGACCAAAAATGTGGTCTGTGATGTCAGTAAATAAGCTGTGCACTTTTGAGCCAATCACAGTTGAGAAGAGGATGATCTTGTAGCTAGGAATTAGCTAGATAGCTAGATACTTTAGCTAAAGTCATTGATGAACATAATATGACATGACAAAACTATTATAGTAACTATTACTGCTATTATTAGTATTAATAGTAATAATAGTATTAGTATTAATAGTAGTAATAATATTATTACTATTATTATTTATTACTATTAATAACTTGTGATATTTTATCATGCAAATATCGAGTGTGTTGCTCATGCCGATGTTTTGGTTAGCCAGAACCCTAATTTACTCGGCTAAAAAGTGGTAGATAAAGTAAATTAATAATATATGATGAGCTAGTTAGATAGTTAAGTGAATTTAACGGAAATGAAAGAGTGTAAGATTGTGTAGCACATCATGGTTTTTTTTTTTTTTTTTACTAAAAAATCAAAACAAAGCAAAAATGCAGTTAAACAGGCTACATTCCAAATGAAAAGTTTTGTTTTGTGAAATTTGATAGGGAGCAGGGGTTAATTTTCTTAACTACTTGAGGTTACGTACAAGTTAACATCTAATAGCTCAGTGGCTAAATCTGCTCATCTCAGGCACCCGAGCTACCGGTTCGTCTACCGCTGAAAATCGAGACCGAAATCTCATATCTCTGTATAACAAGGCCAGTTTACTCGCAGTTAGCTAGCCGGCTAGCTAAGCTAGCTATATGTTAGCGATATCAGAATCAGCAGGAGGGCAAGGAGGTGTTTTCAGACTCGCGCATATTCACAGATTGTGGCGATTTCTAATCGGCATTTTAGGTTCATATGATCACACATGATTCATGTCCTGTACTGTAAAACCAGCTGTAGGAGAAGTGTTGAATCAGATTTTCTTTGGATGTAAAAGTGTCCGATGTGTGTAGAAGTTTGTTCTCAGGGCGTTTTGGATCAGACGGAGCTGTACAGAGGAGACTGAGACGTTTGTGTTGCTGTTGTCTGTGAACATTTTCTGCGTGTGTTGTGTTGGCTGTGAATAGAGGCATTTTTAATTTTCTGTATCTGGATGCATGTGATATATTTACATCATAGTGTAGACTGTGTGTTTCTCACTGTGTGTGTGTGTGTGTGTGTGTGTGTGTAGATGGTTCAGACTCCAGGGATAAGCCTAAACTGTACCGGTTACAGCA
>CM075021.1:15670223-15717088 GCA_037576675.1 Pangasius sanitwongsei
TATATATATATATATATATAATGTGTGTGTATATATATGTATATATAAAAAGGTGAAATTGTACATAATCCCAGGAGAAACTAATGAATGTAAAATAAAATATAAAGTAATGATGTGTTATTTCACAAAGATTATTTCATGTATTTCTTCTGAGCCATTTTCTTATAATAAGCAGAACAAGTTAAGTTTTAGCACAGTTACTCTAACTGAGTAAAAGCAGTAGATGGAATCCTAAATGTCACGTTTTTGGCCTTCCAGTATGTAAATATTATGGCTGTTCTGATAGTAATTGAAAGATGAAATTAGTTCTGACAGCACACGTCTAGACACACTGCAGATTAGTGTCGGATTCCCTCTAATAGCTTATTTTTTACTTTTAAGAGAACACACACACACACACACGTCGCCTTCACTGCCTTGAAGAAGTGTGAAAGAGTAGTACGTTGGCTAATGCAGACCATCTGTGAGCTGAGCGACTCGTCAGTGCCGAGTGTGGTTCGATAATTAGAAAATGATTTGTAGAATTGCAGGACAGAGGAGTGCCGAGCGCTAAATACGATCCAGACGCTTCTCACTAACGCTCTTTATATAAACCAGTGAACAGGAGTTCTTTTTTATTCTTGAATTGCTTTGTTTTTCTTTTTAATCCATATAGCAGTGCTTCTTTGCCCTTATCAAGACCTGGATCAAGGCGTCTAGGAGTAATTCCTGGGAACTTGGCTACTTTTAATCGGTCCAATAAAGAAACTATTTTAAGAACAACAACGAAAACAGAGCAAAATTGGCCTTACTCTTTAAGTGGGAGGGGCATACTCTCTCTCCCCTGTCAATCACAGCAGCGCTAGTCAGCCATGGGTATCTGTGAGTTCAGGTATGTGGAAGAGGGCAGACAGCGCTTTCCTCCAGGTGTGTTACGCTCACAGACTGCAGTTAGGAGTGATTAGTACCGCATCACGATCTCAGTTTGCTTCTTATTTGCATAAAGTTGTTGCGTCACTCACCCCGCCCACTTTGTTGCCCACCCCATTAAAGTTTGCTCAGTCTCCTATCGCCACAGAATCACCATGTGACATTAAATATACATGATTTTCATCCGTTTATCATGACGCATCATTGCCAGTTTGCAATAACTAACATATTTTAGCAGCTACATATTTTAAAGTGTGAATTTTTAAAAAATTCTGGTTGATGCTCATGTTCACAAACCTGCGTTTTTTATTTATTTTTTTAAATTTTTTTAAACTTCAGGTACCTGGTTCACTGTCTGCAGTCGGATCTGAATAACTATATGCCGGCGTTCCTCGACGATCCTGAAGAACAAAACCCACAGAGACCCAAGATCGGTGAGACACACACACACACACACACACACACACACACACACGGAGCAAAGAAAATAAAAAATTCTCTTTGAGCCAATTAGAATACAGCAAAGCAGTGGAAGCAAAAATGAATTAAGTTTCTGCCCAGGCAGAAGAGGTGAATAATCTGTTTAGTAATTAAGTATAACAGTAATTGGCAGGACAAATTTAGTATCTTTCACATTTGTGGGATTTTTTCAGATATTTTTTTTTGTTTTTCAGATACAGATTTCTGATTATTTTTATTTTATTTTATTTTTTTAGTTATTATTTGTTAGATTTTGATTTATTTTTCAGATTTTTTTTTTTTTTTTTTTAAACTGTTCCAACTGGGATTGTGTTGCTTCTCTCATTATGGCCCTCTGTGTGTGTGTGTGTGTGTGTGTGTGTGTGTGTGTGTGTGTGTCCACTCATCAGCCTGTTCACAGTCCTTCCAGAATACTTGACTATAAGATATAAAACAGTCATGTTGTGACGGTGTCTCCTTGTTTCTTTCCCACAGAGGACGTCCTACACACGCTGACAGGCGCCATGTCGCTGCTGCGGCGTTGCCGTGTCAACGCAGCCCTCACCATCCAGCTGTTCTCTCAGCTCTTCCACTTCATCAACATGTGGCTGTTCAACAAGCTGGTGACCGAATCAGACTCGGGGCTGTGCTCGCACTACTGGGGCGCCATCCTGCGCCAGCAACTCAGCCACATCGAGGCCTGGGCTGAGAAACAGGGCCTGGAGCTCGCCGCAGACTGCCACCTCAGTCGCATAGTGCAGGTATACGCGCACACACACACACACACACACACACGCAGTAACTGGAGATGTACATATTAGCACTCCAGCTACACCTCATGAAAGTAAGTGCCCACCCTCATAGAGCTGCTTTGATCATTTTTGGAAGTTTTTTGTGGGCAATCAAGTTTTATGATCCACATCTGGATCCTGGTATTTTTTTTGCCTATTTTTCTTGACATAATTGCTAACAATCGTTGGTATACAACAGTTTTCAGGTTCACGGATTGAGGTTTTAACCGAGCCATAATTATATAATAACATTAACATATTTATGCTGATTAAAATATCTCCAGACCACAGACTTGCACTTAAAGCAATATGGTTGGTGCTGAGAGGAATTACTGTACATCAAGACCTTGTAATTATAAATTATAAATTATATCTGGCAACAAATAAAGGGGTTTGGCCCAACAGAAATGCGTTCACCCTTTCGTTCGAAGATCTCGAGTTTCAATCCCGGCGATGCCTCAGCTATCCATGGCCGGAAGTCCAAGAGAGCAAAATTGGCCGTTCTGTCTGGGTGGGAGGGATGTTACGCTCTCTCCCATGTCAATCACAATGTCATTAGCCAGAAACGAGCATCTGGGAGCTCGTGTAGACAACCCTGACCAGTTCTCCAGTCCCTCCTGATGATGCAAAGCATCCCCACAATATAATGCTCCCACCACCATGCTTCAGTGTGGGGATGGTGGTGTCAGGGTGATGAGCAGTGTTGGGCTTCCACCAAGCGTAGCCCTTTGTACCAAGGCCGAAAAGTTCAAGCTTGGTCTCATCAAAACCAGAAAACCTTTTTTCCTATATTTGCTGAGTCTCCAATGCAAAATATTTCTATGGCTTTCTTCTCACCAAGATTCTCAATAGCACGATATCTCAAGAACGAGTGTTTGAATATTTTGTAGGATTTATGTGGAATTATCTTTGTAACCAGCAGATGAACTGATTCAGTTTAGGGATTGATCCAAAGAGGATCAAGGTCACAGCAAGATCAAAAGTCTGAAATAGTTTTTCTTCAAAAGCTTACTTTCATACAGAGATGCTATTTACACACACATGTTTTTAGGAACTCAAGGCCTATTGTTAGCGGTGGAGGCTTTTCTTGTTTTTGATGATAATAATAATAATAATAATTATAAAAAAAAAAAAAAACCCTGACCGATACTTTTCCAGAACTTTGCCCCGGACTTGTTTTGATAGCTCCTCGGTTTTCTTGATGCTGTTTTGTTTAGGTGTGTTCTCTGGGTTCTCACAGGAACAGGTGTATTTATACTGAGGTCATGTGACAGACCTTGACTGCACACAGCATCGATTCACACTAAAACTAATTTACAGGTTTCACAACAGCGCGAGTGAACACTTAGCAGTTTTTTTGGCGATTTGTATTTGTAAATAATTTTACAAAATATATATTTTTCTCTCAGTATTGTGGGTTTTGTGTAGATTCATGACGTATTATCTCAAGGTCAAGTCAATACCAGTTCCTGGGTATATCACTAGAAAATATCAAAAATTTGACATTTTGTCAATAGACACTTAGAAAGAGAGAATATAGGGATGTGGTGGCCCGCTGGAGAATGATGTCTCTAATATATGTGTCTGTGATGGTACTTAACTGATGATAGTAAGATTTGTCATCATGTTCACAGTCTTAAATCACAATAATGCCATGCTGTTCTGACACTCATTATCTGTTATCTCTTATCCGTTATCTCGTTATATCGTATATTTCCAGGCAACGACTCTCCTCACCATGGACAAGTACTCCATGCAAGACGTCCAGAACATCAACAACACGTGCTTCAAGCTCAACTCTCTGCAGCTCAACGCACTCATGAGCAACTACCACTGTGCGCCGGACGAGCCCTACATCCCCCCTGTGAGTGACTCTCCTGTCGTCTCACTCGTACTTATGAGCCATATAGAGCGCTTTATTCACTGAAGACGTAGCACCATTGTGCTGTTAAAAAAAAAAAAAAAAACACTCTCACGACTGAAGTAATCCCCGCAGGCCATTTCCTTTCACAGGAGCTAAATTTGAGCCGGGATTTCTTCTGCTTCCCATATTAGGAACACTGCACATTCACAAAATTGCAAATAATTACAGGTTCCTTGTGTAATTTTAGTCCTGTGTGAATAGAGCAGATAAAATCCGTTTTAATTCACCTGCTTAACGGTAATCAACGACTCTCTCTCTCTCTCTCTCTGTCTCTGGACTTTTGTTTTTTTTACTATATTATTATGGGAACATGCCAGAAATTTGGTGTGTGATGTCTTGAGATAAACTGTTCTCCAATCCCGGGTGTGTTCAAACCTCACACCACACCCAGTGTTCTCAGGATAGGTCAGGTTTCCGAAATCCTCCGCAACTCTGACTAGGATAAAGCATTTACTGAAGATCAACAAACACATATTTGCTTTATATTACTAATACTAGAATACTTAGATTATGTTAATAATATAAACTTGTGCTTTAAAACTTGGGGTAGATTAGAAATGAGCTATAGCTCAGTTCTCCTGGTTTCTCGCTCCGGTTTTGCAGTTTAAATGGCAGAGGGTTCCCCAAAGGGTTCCTCATTAAGTGGAAACTTTATCATGCCGTTGCCTGCAGGAGCTGATCGATCACGTGGTAGCCGTGGCGGAGAACACGGCGGACGAGCTGGCACGCAGCGACGGCCGAGAGGTTCAGCTGGAGGAGGATCCTGACCTACAGCTTCCCTTCCTGCTGCCGGAGGACGGCTACTCCTGCGACGTGGTCCGCAACATTCCCAACGGCTTCCAAGAGTTCCTGGAGCCGCTGTGTCAGAGAGGTAAGAGAGGGAATGATTTCTGCTTTCTGAACATTCCGGGAGCCAGTCGTGGTCAGCGCACGGTGACAGGGGAACGGGGTTGAGCTTGTTTATTTAACGCTGATGTGTGACCAGTGGAATGTGGTTGGTTAAGGTCTCGCAGAAAGGACTGTTTGTCTCAGATCAAAAACAAACAGAGATAAGCAAGGGAGCAACGTGACTGACTGTGTGTGTGCGTGAGAGAGAGAGAGAGAGAGGGAGAGAAGGATCTCCAGGAATTGGATGTGTATTGAGGGTGTGTGCTGACTTGCCTTTCCAGGTTTCTGCCGTCTAACCCCACATCCTCGCACTCCCGGAACCTGGACCGTCTACTTTGAAGGAGCCGACTGCGACAACCACTTCTCCGCGGATAACTCTGACCTGGTAGGTCACATGACACGATTAACACATGCACGCACACTGATAGAAATGTGACCCACATTTAACTAACTGATATATATAAAGACACTAAGTGCTCTGGAGGCTTTGTTCTGTACCGTAAGTCTTCTTCGTCCTCGCCACACATCTGTGATTAGATAGTCAGTCCGATTTTCAGAAACACAACCACGGCTGCACTTCTGCCGAATGATACGGGGTAACCCGAGTCGTCTCAGTGTTGTGGATGTGCCACAGACCTACCTCAGTGTGTTAGATTACAGTCAACACCGTTCCCACCACTGCGCCTAATTAGTGACCAGAAGCACTGTAAATGATCGCTTTCTACTCACCCTAATCTCACAAAAGCCCCCTGAATTGCACCGCTTCCCCTGTAATTGGCCTGTTTTTTCCTGCCGTGGTTTGCATGCACTGTGCCCAAACACAGAGGGCTGGGCCTCATCGGCTCCAGACCACGCTCGAGCGGGAGCCAGCTTTCAGCATCCCAGCGCCATCCAGCCTCTGATTAACACGGCCTGGCCACGTGCCAGACAGACCCACCCCCGCGTCTCAGACGACTTCTTAATGATCTCATTCATGCTGCGGTGGCGCTCGCTGCTCTCCGGCTTTCATCGGGGAGCTGAAACGGTGCTGTGTAAAACTGCAGCAGCTCCCAGAGGGGCTTTCCCTGTTTCCTGCACACACAGTACGCAAGCTATGCGTGGATTTTAAAAGGCATCAAGCAAGTTCACTTGAAATATATATATATATATATATATATATATATATATATATATATATATATATATATATATACAATACATAGAATGCTTTCCAATAATGAAAGAGACTCCAACAGTAGCGTATACACACACAGATCGCAGGTAATGCTTTGTTTTTGCGTACAGAGGTGCTGGAAAAAATATGGCTGGAAAATGCACACACCGGACTGATGACCACACTTTTTTGTCAGTAACTCACACAATTAGTCAGTGACTCTGCGTTCACATGTACTAAACAAAATAACTACACAAAATCAGAGTAGTTGATTAGCGCATATAAATGCACAAAAGACAGCTAATAAACAGAAGTACGTGTAGGTAAGTCAAGAATGCAACACTCAGGGTGTGCTGCAGCCTGACACAAAGTGGAATTAGCTTTACCACCTTGAAGTTGATTATTTTCCAGTAGCAGCATGTAGCAAAATGTTTTATTCTTCTTACACAATAGCAGTTTGCCAACACTTATCGTTTTTATTTGTTATAGAGCAATAAATCATAATTATCTGTTTATAGTTATGTTTAATGTTGTTGAACATCCATGAAACAAGGTACTTCCTGTTATTGCCCACGTTATAGCGGAGTTATAGAAACATTAGTTACCCTTTTTTAAAGATGATAAGCCCAAAAAAAAAGCAGCATATCATTTTACTGAGAAACCACAAAGTGAAAACATCCCTTTGTCCTGAAGACTTAAAGTTGCAGCTTTAAACCACTAGATTTACAGCTCTTACACTGGAGACTCCTTCCATAAATGCAAATGAACTGTACACATGTGCTGCATGACCTTGTGTTGATTGCAGGTTTCTTCAGAATTCTTGAAAGATATTGAATAATTTGATTTCAACACTTGAGTTTCTCAGAAGCATCACAGCAATAAGATCGAGAGTTAAATGGTAGAGCGAGCATTACATTGTACACTCTCTCTACCACTAACTCTTGAGAAGCTTTTGGGAGCCGGGCTCCAGATTATTAGCGTGTATGAACACACTCAGTGTCCCGAAAGCGTCCAGAGACTTTAACTTCTCATTGCTGCTCCTCTAGTTGTATTTGCGTTGTATTACATCAGCCTTTAGACCCAACAAATGAGCCTCAGAACTGAGCTATCTGCTGCTGTCCTGTGAGCACTGAGGTTCTCGGAGGGAGCGGCTGTGGGAAGCTAAGCTCTCTCTCCCTCTCTCTTTCTTTCTCTCTCCCTCTCTCCCTCTCTCTCTCTCTCTCTCTCTGGCCCATGTGGAAGCGAGCTCGGCGCTCTGTGGCGCTGACGCATGTGGCTTTCATTCTTGTCTCGGCTCCAGAAGCCGCTGTTTCTCCTTGTGGTCAGGCCTCGCTCTGAGGAACAACCGCTGCTCTGCGCCCTGCCCTGCCTCCTCCTCCTCCTCCTCCTCTTCCTCTTCTTCCTCAGCTCGGCCAGTCTGGTGCAGAACCAGCCACGAGACAGCGCCTGAAACCCAGGGCAGCTCACGTCTTGCATCTGTCTATTCAGCTCTAACTCCACGGTTTGCTCTTTGCTCTCTTCATAGCCAATGAGGAAGGAACCTGAAATCGTGACGGTGACGTTGAAGAAGCACAATGGCATGGGCCTCAGCATCGTCGCTGCCAAGGTAAGGAAGCATCTCATCAGTTCTGGCACAGTGGAGATTACATGGTGTAGCTGAGCAGCTCTGGTAAATATGACGTATAAATTGGTTTTAATTCACTTTGACGATTCGTAAAAAACATTTCTGTTCAGCGTCTCAGAGAGCTTCTTGTCGCGTAAACTCATTTATAATGGATACATAAGGGCAGATGTTGGATTCGGTCTCAAAAAGTTGTTCCAAAGCTGTTTCCAAAAATGGTGCAATATGTTAAAAAACTGAGTTATGTTTATTTTTCTGAAGTTTTTTTCTTCTTCCCATGTGACTAATTATACAAATCAGGAGTATTACTAACAGGAATCCTGTATCACATTAACATCTAGTTACAGAATTCAACAGCTGCCCATAGACCTCCACTGTATCCCTAGAATAAAGAGGGTGAGCTAATTGTGTGGAAATCGTGTATATATGCTAACAGATTTGGTAAAAATAAAAAAAATAAAAACATGCTGGAGTGTTCTTTTAAACAGGAGTTTCCATGCTCTCAGCAGCAGCACCCATATCAAATACCAAATATCAGCAAGTGTTTGAACAACAAACATTAGAAAGAGTGAGCGTTTCAGTCAGAGCTGAAGGAGTGTTTCCTCATCTGTGGGGTAGGGGCGGAGCTCCGGTGTGCAGTTGTTCCACTTAAACCAAGCACGAGAGAGTGTGTGTGTGTGTGTGTGTGTGTGTGTGTGTGTGTTATCATGTGTTTAGTCTACCATCAGCTCCTGCTTTATGGCTCTCAGTGTGTGAAAATCTCACTTGCTGGTGCCGAAAGGTTTACGTGTCGGAGTACGAAACAGAGATTAAGATCAAAGCTGCTCTGAAAGTTACGTTTGTATTTAACACTGACTTTTAGAGTTGTTTTAAAGAGAACAGAGCACTAAAACATAAATGAAATGCAAATGATTGAACCCACAAACACGCACATCTTTCCCCCCGAGGACAGGCCGCACTTTGCATGAGCAACATTTGCATCAGTGTGTGGAAACTGATAGGTTCGGGATAAACCATTATGGAGTGTGCAGTTACAGGGAGAAAAAAAAATCAACAATCAATGACGGGGTGGTGGGCTGCACCTCTGACGCCCATTACCACCCGGGGGTTGATTATTTTCCTATAACTGCGCACACCGGGTTGTTTTATGCCGATCATACCACAGCAACACGCCCATGATCGCACAACACCTCATTTTTATCGGTTTAAACTTTACATCACACCGTTAAAGTCTTTGATGCTGGAGTTTCCTTTCGTAAATGTTAAACAAACTTTGACCTTATCAAAATATTACAGCTTTTTGCGTAATGATTTGGTTGAACAGTACGTTTTGTTGTTGTTTTGTTGTTGCAAGGCTGCAGTGACTGATGTGGCACGACAGCCAGACAAGTCTCAGTGAGATAGCTGTTACTATAGAAACGGTAAAATGTTCCAGAGACGAGCGTGTTAATATATACCTGCGATTAAATACTACACGAAAATAATGCACACCTTCCGACCAATCAGATTCGAGAATACAATGCATGTTTACTATACGCTTTAATGATGTGTGCGCGGAATAAAACACGTGTTGGGGAAACAGAATCAACGACAGGTTGGCGCGATGAGGCGGAGCTACAGTTAGCATCCGGAAGTTGATTATTTTCCTGTAACAGCAAGTTCCAATGTGTTTATTCCCTTTTGTACAACAGGAAACTGCCAACAATTCCAATTTTTATTAATTAAAGAATAATAGGTCATACTTTTTATCTGTTTACATTTAATGTTGTGGAATGTCCTCAAAGCAGGTTAGCTCCTGTTATCACTTGCGTTATAGCAGCTATAAACAGTCATTCTCTCACTTTTAAAGATAAGACAAGAGATGCAACTTGTCAAACTCCTCTTTCGGAAGATATCAGAAAATGTAGTTACAGCTTCACCTCTGACACTGGAGACTCCTTCCATAAATGGTAAATAAACATCCCCTTCACCATATTAGTGATAAAAACATTGGATTTTAATTGTTATTATCGGTCTTAGGTGTAAAATGTTTCAGTCATTATCAGTTATTTCAATATTCAGTCCATTTCAATTATTATCAGTCTTGGTGTAAAAAGTTTAATGCTCGCTCTGATTGTTCGGATGCTGTTGTAGCAGCAGTGACAGTGTGAGCACCGAATTTAATTCTAAACACGTTTTATAAAGTTTAGGATTTTTTTTTTTTTAAGCGTAGAAGCACACAACTGTAACTGGGTTGCTTCAGATTGTCTTTAAGTTGTAAACTGTAAGTGTGGAGGAATGGCTTGACTGCAGACGTGACGGGGAAAAAACAGCTCCTTTGGAGGGGATTTGGAGGCCATGCGAGAACTCTAGGCCAAAAAAAAAAAACAAGCAAAAGGTTGGAGGCTAGCCTGAACTGTTTTTATAACTTCTATTTTGAAACTGTGCACAGAGAGGGAGTGAGGTGGAGGACGGACTGACGGGAGGGAGGGAGGGAGAGGGAGGAAACAGGAGAGGGAGTGGAGAGGAGAGGAAAGGAGAAGAGAGGTGGATCCAGCCGGAGCAGAGTAATGATAGGTTTGTCCCGGTGTGTGTGGAGCAGCACAGAAAGTTCACCCAGACTCGAGGGGTTCTTGTGCTCCGGGGCAATCTGAGGATTCGCTTCTCTGGGAACCGCTTTCGACTTTGGCATGTAGCGGCAGGCTGAGCTCGGACGACTTCCTCGGATCGTATCCAGCTTCACCTGAGAACGTGTTGCTCTTGGAGCAGCTGCGTGTCGCACTCAGCTTCTTCTCACAACCCGAGCGGAGTTAGCAGCATGTGGTTCTCTGTGGTCGGGAGGAAAGACCAGTCGGTAAGGCGCTGCTTGAGTTGGCATGTGTGTGTTTGAAGTGTGTGTGTGTGTGTGTGTGAGGAAACACTAGCAGATGTTTGGAGCTGGTGGACTCTGAGGGAAACAGTAGCACAGACTCCTATTCATTACAGTGATGAGAATTTTATTAACAACTGGAGGTAGTTTCTTCTTCAGGTGGGTAAACCGGAATAAACCAGATTATTTGATTTTAGTCGTCGCTCTTTGGTTTGGCTTTGTTTTGGATTTGTCGTGCAGCGGAGCGCGAAAGTTTGTATACACTTACGACAACAATTAAAAGAAGACAACAAAATTGAATTTATACCAACATGACATTGTTGATATAAACAATCCCAAAGTTGTTTATTTTCCTGGGAAATATTTGATTCCTCTTATACCATGCCAGTGATTTCTTTTTATCCATTTATAGTTACTTTTAATGTTGTGGAACGTCTTAAGTTAGTTCATCTTATCACTTAAGTTACAGCAGCTATGAATAGTTGTTCCCCTCACCAGCGTCTTTTTTTTTTTTTTTTTTTTGTCTCTCATAGTTAATAAAACGAATGAAAATGCATCTCGTCAAAACTTTCCTATGCAGGAAGACCTACTGTTACGAAGCGCTGACACTGGAGACTCCTTCCATAAATGTTAAACATCTCCTTACAGAAAACTTATATCAACTATTAAACAGTCTTAGCTCATTCGCTCTACAAGTCCCTGTGAGTGAGCTGTTGCTATAGAAACGATAACGTATTAGAACGAGCGCATTAAATTAAACCTGTGATTTGAACAGCTGCTTTTATAGAAAGTTAATCGACACATTCTGACCAATCAGATGTGAGAATTCTGAGAAACAGTGTTGTGGTAACTCGCTCAGATGTTATCCAGTGCACTATTTAAATAATGTTTGGAGACTGGGAGAGTCAGAGTGAAAGCGTCATTTTTAATCATTTGTTTTACATTTTTAGCTTGTTTTTCTGTGCAAACCTTTTATTTATTTATTTTGTTTAAAGATCATTTGTAAGATACAGGTACATTTTCTCCATTCAGAACCCTTAGGGAGGGGGTGCAAACTTTTGCACTTAACTCCCTGTTTCTCTATAAATGTGAAGATTTCCTTTTTCTTGATGCTTCATATGCCAGGTGCTCTCTTTAAAGGCTCCGTCCACGATTTGTTCAATTTTGCATCATTTTGTTTTGTTGTTTTGCTGCACATGTGCATCCACATTGAATTTAAAAAAAAAAAATAATTTATAGATAAATTGTAAAATACAAAGCTATAGTTATATTTTTGCCCATTCAGAACCCATGGGTTGCAAAATTTTCAGTTGTGTTTTTGTGTAAATAGCAAGATGAATGATTACGTGGTCATTTCTTTTTCCTGACGCAGCATGTGCCAGTCTTGAAGGCTCAAATGCATTTAGTTACACACACACGCACACACACACACACACACACAGAGAGAGAGAGAGACTCCATGTAATTCATTATTTTTATATATTATATAGGAATGTCAGGTTTTTGAGCTGCCTGTGTGTGAGAGAAAGATAATGGCCCCCATGGGACCATTTTATGGAACAGCAAAGGGAAATCCTATGACCACACACACACACACACACACACACACACACACAAACACATACACACAAACTCTCCTGTCAGCAACCCGGGAAGTGTCCGTCATCTCGTCCACACGTTCATGCAACCGTCTTCCAGAACTCCTGCTTGGAAATCTTTTCCCACTCGATCCACATCTCTGCCTCTTGTGAACACTCTTTGGACGTTTCTGTTTGTTTGTACAAAGTGCAGCACAATAGCACCGTGACTTCCCTCTCGGTAGGTTTGTCCGTCTCCTGTCCCCTTTTGTACACCTCACTAACAATAGCAGGATATGGCTTCATCACAGATTTCTGCACTTCCTGAACACTTGGAGAAAAAGAAAGACGAGAGCCTAGAAACCACTCAAACACCTGGACTGACATTTTTCTAGTCTCCTGGCTTTTTACGGAGAGTCACGAGATCAGTGTAATCACGAACCCTCTCCAGATGCTCGCTGCATGTGCATCGCTCCACGATGATTCACCCGAGTGGAATTTTATTTCAGCTGGGTGTCCTGTTCCGTTAGACCTGCAGCTGTAATTAGTCTCTCAGTATCTCCTGCTGTGCTCTTGTCTTCTGGGTCGGATTTCTGTTCTCACACACTTGGCTGGCGATAAGGTCTTTCAATAGCTGTTAGATGCAGCACCTCAAACTCGACAGCGCCTTAATCTTCAAACCTTGTGTCTGTCAGGGTCACATTTTTGACATTGCGTCCATTCCCTGTTTGACTCTGCCTGCCCAAGATGTGCTGCAGGGAGGAACAGGGTTAACTAGTCTGGAAAATGCTCTGCAAGTTGAAGCTGTAGTTTGTAATATTTAGTGCTTTATTAGCCGGTCCATGATCACGATGAGTAGCTCATACTGTAGTTACAGCAGCGAGACTCATCGCACCACTGTGAAGCACTTTAACTTCAAACATGGCCTTCTTTCCAAAGTAAAACTTTTGTTTGTTTGTTTTTTTTTTTGCAAAAGTCAGTAAGGTACAGGAGGATTTGTTCACAAAGTCTGATTGTTCCAGGCTACCGATTTGTCCATCCCTGGCAATTAAATCTGCAGGCTTACCCCTGCAGTCGCAGTAGAGGTAGAAATGTAACATGTTTACAACAGTAACAGAAAAGTAATAAACAGTATAGCATTTTAATTAGTATTTTGAAAACATCAGCAGTCAGATAACCATCCAATCGTATGCCCTGACCAGCTGTGACATCATAACAGCTCTAGTAATGATGCAAAGTTTTCACACAGAGGTCTCAACTTCCACTTCCAGATAAAGAATACGAGGTCCTGCCTTGCTCTTGTTGGTAGTTTTAAAGGAAAGGCGGATACTTGCCTGTCCCCACCACACACTCTAAGTCCTGTGATGCATGACAGACGTTGTTTGGTCTCTCTTAACCCAAGCCAGCAGCCCACAGTCTCCATCATTAAAGCCTCTCAGATGTGATGAATGCGTCTGGCTGCAAGCAGCTCATTACCAAAAGCCTCTTGTTCTGGTGATGACATTTTGCACCTGGCATCAGGAGCCGCACTAAAATGGCCGCGGCGGTCCATCTGTCCTCGCTTCATGATCTAGCTACAGCTGAAAGACTCCTTCAACAGATATTCAAGTTACTATTAGAGTTTGTCAATAAAGTATTTCATTTCTTCTTTTTTTTTTTTGTCATGTCACACGATACATAGGTGGATTTCAAATGGACGATGGATACTTCTGTTCAGCGAGGACTCACCATACAGCGTACACAATGCGTTGAGCTCTTAAAAAGATAGGTACAAGAATCTCTGTTGAACAATATAGGTCCCTAAGGAGCCCAGGCATAAATCAGAATGCTTCTGTCCATCGTAAATCCCAAACAGGAAGTGGATTTGTCTTGAGGCAGATGGAAAACGGAGCCTCGGAGCAGTGATGGAACAGAACAGGAGCCAACGTCAGCCTCCAGTTTCCTGCGACAGGTTGCAAAGCTCTTCCTCAGACAGGAAGTGTCAGGGTGCGGTTTTGATTCTCTGAATTCTGTTTGAGTGTTAAGTCTGCGCTGTTTTAAAAAAGAGCGACGCACCCACCTCAAAATCTCTAGTGTTTAGTCTGCATCACATTGAAACCAGGCAGCAGGTAGGTGTGATATGTGCTCTGCCTGCGAGATGTTTCTGTTGATTATAACCAATGAGATTCACGACAATCTGCAAATTGTTCCAGGGCCAGCATGTGAGAAATGGCTGACCCATATACAATAGTCACGTAGTCAGTGTTTTATTGAACAAGTGCTCTGGGTCCAATAAGCTACCCTTACAAGACAGGAAGGTGATCATTGTGGATGCAAGTTAGAGTCAAAATGATATGTAATCAGTGGGAGGGCTGGTGTGAACAGAAGCAGATGTATTATTTTTGAAGATGTTTATCAGTATAGTGAAGCGGTCACAAAAGGAAAAGCCTGAAGTCAACAAAGAAGAACAGGAGAAATGCCAAGTGCTGTTGGTTAGAAAAATGAAAATCTTTGTCAGAAGAATAATACAGTCCAAGATGCATTGTATGTCAGCAAATTATCAACAAACTATGTGAACATGGCATACAAAATAAACCTTATAGTGGTCATTCATTCATCTTTGGGAAGCTCTGTATCCTGATCAGGGTGGCAGTGGATCCGGATTCTATCCCAGAGTATAACACTGGGCGTGAGGCTGGAATACACCTTGGATGGGACGCCTAACACTGGGGCAATTTCATGTAGCCAATCCACCTACCAGCATGTTTTTGGATGGGGGAAGAAACCTGAAGAACCCCGAAGGAAACCCACATGGATGCAGGGAAAACATGTGAAACTCTACACGGACAGTAACCTGGGCTCATTGAACCAAGGAACCCTGGAGCTGTGAAGCCGTAACACTTCCCACTGCATCACCCTGCTGCCATGATAATGTTTAACAAGTGTTGTACATAATACACTATATGGTCAGAAGTATGTGGATACCTGAGTACCTCATCCATATGTGCTTGTTGAACATCCCTTTCCAGAACTGTGTGCATTAAGATTCATTTAGTCTCTCTTCACTGCTATAACAGCCTCCACTCTTCTGGGAAGGCTTTCCACAAGATTTCCACCGACACTAGATGTTGGGTGCGGAGGCCTGGGGTGCAGTCGGCGTTTCAGTTCATCCCAAAGGTGTTCACTGGGGTTGAGCTCAGGGCTCTGGGCAGAACACTCGAGTTCTTCCACTCCAAACTTAACACACCGTGTCTTCACGGAGCTCACTTTGTGCACAGAGGCATTGTCATGCTGTAATTTGGGCCTCTTATTTCCAATGAAGGGAAATTGTAATGCTACAGCATACAAAGACTTTGTATACAATTGTGCGCCTCCAACTTTGTGGCAACATTATGGGGAAGAGCCACATGGGTGTGATGGTCAGGTATCCACGAACTTTTTTGCCCATTTTGTGCAAGAGGATATTTATGGCATGTATGAATCTGTGTCCTGCTCCAACACTCTATGTAGGATTTCAAAAAAAAGTTCTTTTTTTAAACACACTACAAGCCATCATTCTCAACATCAATAGAGTCCACATGAGCTGACGTTGAAGTTGATGATGGGACTAGGGATGAGGTGATTGTCTACTCAACATCATCCAAATAATTTGTTACCGAACACTTTACAGACTGTTTACTCAAACAAAAACATCAGCTAGCGCTCATTGGCTGTTCAAAATGCCAATAAATTGTGTTGGACCTTAATAGCACACGAGAGTCAGCTTTTTTTGCCTGTAGGTCCTATTTAGGTTAAAGACTGTATTTATAAAAGCTTAAGTCAATCCATGTGTGTTTACGTCCACATTCGGACTTGCCACAGCATGCTTTAGTGTCGTGCACTCTGTAATTGTCTCTCTGCAGATGTTAAGAATCAGCAGTTTGACTCTGCAGTTTGAAACATGCATTTGGACGAAATCTGTGAATGAAGTTAGATTTTTCTTCGTCTCAAGCTTATGTTCAGTTAATAATTAGTTCAACTAAACTCATTCACGCAAACTGCATGGCTTGTTGCACCCCATAGCGAGGACTTGGCCCACCATGGCAGCTTTACAAGCTGAGAAGAAAGCCATATTAGCAGCTTTACAGACTTCAGTGTTTGAGATTGATTTGAAGATATCGTGATGATGGCGTGCTTCCTCCCAATAAATTCAAGCCTCATGCCTTCTCGCTGAGATTTTAGCTCAGTTATGAAACCACCTGCCAAAGACAAGCTTGAACTGCTTCCAAGTCAAGCTAAAATGCTCTTATTTACCCTCTCGGTAATCACCCACGAACCTCCTCTGCTTTGAACCTCACCTCATACTGCTGAGAAACTGAAGTAAATGTGCATCTGACTTTTACTGCGAGCTTCTATGTACCTACTAATTTTGTTTTGGGAAATGGCCCTTTATTATTGGTGCAAAGGAAGACTTGTTGTGTGTGGTCATATTTTTACTATTACTAATGTCCCTATAGGCCTAAAACAGGTTTAACAACCAGAAGTAAGGAATTAAACACCTGGAGGTGTGTAGTTATAGGAAAAAAGTCAACTTTGGGGTGGTGTGATGAAGCAGAGTTACTGTTACCAACCCACAATTAATTATTTTTCTATAACAGCATATCCTGAAGTGTTTGACTCCTCTTTGACACATCATACATTTTATCCATTTATAGTTACATTTAATGCCGTGGAACATCCATGAGTTCACTGTTATCACTTGTGTTATACCAAGTCTACAAAGTCGTTCCCTCACCAGCCTCTCTCTCTCTCTCTCTCTCTCTCTCTCTCTCTTTTTCTCTCTCGAAGTTAATGCAACAACAGAAAAAAAACAAACCCGCATGTCATGTTACAGAGAAAACGGAGAGGGTAAACTCATCTGTCCCGAAGGTTTTCCCATGTTGGAAAACTTTACTGTTACAAAGCACCGACACTGGAGACTCCTTCCATTAGTGTTAAAAGCTTATAGAACTTCCTTACAAAAAAAAAAAGTCACAATTTCTACAATTACACACGTTTTTAAATTTGATACAAGTCCCTGTGTAAATTGTTACTATTGAAACGTTGACATTAGAACAAGCTCATTAACATTATAATATAATATAATATAATATAATATAATATAATATAATGTGCAACTTCTGACCATTCAGAATTGAGAATTCAACAGCGTTGTGATGTAGTAAAAAATATATATTGTGTAAAATTGGTGCAGTAAACTGAAGGTTTGAGTTGTGTTCGTGTTACGCTGTGCTGTTGTGAGTGTTCTCTAGAGTTTCTCACGCTGGGGCTTTTCTCTTTTCGCTGTAGTAAGTTTGGGAAACTTGTTCTTGCATGTGACCTTCAGCTCTTTACCCGTTAGCGTGTGAACAGCTCAGCTGGAGAGCAGGTGTCAGGTGTCTACCTGCGGACAAATTCGAGGCACAAAAGGAAACGAATAGCTTCTTAGTGTTTAACGTGGAACCGTGATGTGATGGCATTAGTGGCCTTTCTCTCTCTCTCTGTGTGTGTGTGTGTGTGTGTGTGTGTGTGTGTGTGTGTGTGTGTGTGTGTGTATGTTCCAGTGCTCAGATTCCTGCCTGTTGCGCTGTAGGCCTTGTTGTGTTCAGAGTAACAGGATGCATGAACAGGGGGCCTTTCTGTGTTTGGCGTCTTTGTGTCCAACGAGCACTGGATGCTCCCTCTGGACTTCTGAAATGTCCCCTTGTATCAAAAATGCCTCATGGTAGGCGGAGCCTGTGATATTGTGTAGGTTGTGTAGATTTATAACAGCTTCTCATGATTTTGCGTCCAGACACAGAACAGCGTAGTGGTAGGTACTGATAACTTACTCTTCTCTCTTCGCTCCCTTTTTAATATTTTATTTTGCTCACTAACAGCCTTCATTTTTAAATCTCCATAGCTCTTTCATGGAATTTAAACTTCGATCCACTAGAGATTTGATTTGATTTAATCATCATTCCCAAACGCATGTGGTATGTATGGAAACTTTTTTTAGGCTGTATAAACGACCTCGCTCGTCTGAATATCCAGCCCTGAATACCGCCGCAGGCATCAATCATTTTTGTGCGCGCTCCGTGTATTCCATATGCATGCATAGCTTTACGTCCGGATTTTTTTTGCAGTGTGGTCGAAGGCTGCGTGGATTCCTGTGATGGTCAGTGCTGTGGGTGGGCAGCTGTGTCGGTGGTCTTTACTGAGAGACATTGCGAGTGATTCCCAGGCGGATTCTGTTTCCATCTCAGCCCACAGTCTGCTTCTCGCCTTCTTCCTTCACTTCCTAATAACATCAGCCGTGCTATCGGCTGCGCGCCGTTATCCCGGGCAGTAGATTACTCATTGAAACAATAAACAGCAGTTTCTCACTCAATTGCCATCTATCCACCTATAAAATGAGTTCCAGCGCTGTGCCTCCAGGCAGCACGACTGACTGCGTGTTTGGAGGACGTCCAGATGGAAGCTATTCCACCTGTTTGCTCTCGGGTTAGTGGTGCGAACGCAGCCCCATCTCCTGCTATATAGAAGATAGAGGAGCTCTGAAAGGGCAGGTTCACCTCACATGCCTTGTAATACGCTGCTCATTGTGCTGCATGGAAATGATGGTTCTGATTGGTCAGGAGGTGTTGCTGAAGTTTCTATAATCACAGGTTTATATTAAATGTGCTTGTTTCTATAGAGATTTGTATGGTGGACACGCCACATAAACCGATTCTAAATTATTGATATGGCGACGTTTTCTGTAAGAAGACATTTATTGAGCGTTATTTAGATGGAAAAGCTATTTTATGGAATACTTCTTAACTGCCAGCGCATGTTTTACATGTAATCCTCTGAGAAGTGACTTTTAAAAAGCGCTGCCGGCTTTTCTTTTCTTTTTTTTTTTTCCCCCCAAAGTGCGGAGGACGAAGTGGCAGGGAAACAATGCGTCTTGTTAGTGAGCGAATATTAGGCCATTTACAACATTTACATGTCGAATTGAAAATATCTTGTTTGCCATAATTTCTTGCTTTTATTTATTTTCATATTAAAATTTGTATCAAATAATTTATTCCAAAACTGAGCTGTTCAGTACGTAAGGGACATTTTTCTCTATGGTTCTGTATTGGTTTGACATCATTAGTTCAAAAGGTCACTGCCATTACTGACAATATAATTATGAATCTCCATATTAAATTGAATATAAAATCAGTGGAAAATATAGTCATTATAGTACATAACGGACATTTTTGTTAGTCATTTGACATCACTGATGCCATCAAGCCAGGTTTTATTGACTTGATGGCATCGTGTCAGATAGTCGTTAATAGATCTTTAATAGATACCTTTTTTTTTTTTTTTTTTTTTCCCAAATATATTTACATATTTAAAGCACACACAGTCACACAAAAGCAGGCTTTTCTTCCGAGAGCTTTTTCTACACCAAGCAACTGGAAGAAAAAGTTCATTTAGTCCAAGAGGTTAAGAAATATATGCTATTTTAGCGCAAAAGCAGCTTTAAGACTAACCCTGTGTTCACACTAGCAAGCAACAAAGCAACAGGTGAGCAGTTATTTTCTACGCAGAGCTGTGATTTCGGCGACGGCGCAACAAGCGACGTTTGAATTGATATTGAATTGAAATCCAAACGATGACTCCTCAGACCAACCCTGTGACCCGTGCGGTCCTCCGTTTCTTCAGTTCTCCTCTCACAACTTTATTTCCTACGTGCAGTTAGTTCCCGTTTACTGTTTGACACAGAAAAAGGGAAGGAAAAACTCATAATCGTGGTTTCATCTTATCCCGTCATATCAAGGACGACATCTTAAATGTGTATAGAGACGTTAGAAAGAAAAATAAAGCTTGGAAGCTTCCTCTGGTGAGTGTACAATGCTAGTTTGCTTTGCTAATCTGAGAACAAAGTTAGTACGATGCCTAGTAGACCCAGACGAAACGTAGAGCTAATGAGCGTGTAACAGCTATTACTATTGTACTATATAGTATATATGTGTCATAGAGTGTGTGATGGTCTTGTGAGGTGCACACACACACCAATCTGAAAGAACAACAGCTCTTTCTTCAGATCTACGAAACGCACGGAGGTTGAAAAAAACCACCCTGTTTGCTCTCGCTGTGCTGATTGCCTCCATCACACCAGTGCAGTTTCTGAGCCGCGTTTGTCCAGATGTGGACGTTACGCCGGCACACTCACCGCCATCCAGGCCGCTCTGGCTAGCGAGAACGTCAACAGAGTGGAGATTATCAGGAAGCAGATATGAAGCCTCGGCTTTTTTTTTTTTTTAATGCTTCTACTCAAATAGACACTCTGGCAGCATTTCACGTGGCGTCGTCTTGGAATGACAAATCCAGGCTTTTGGGATAACAGACATAACAAAAGGGAGTCATCAAAAGCAAAGCACAGCCTTGTAAGGCTCTGAGCGTGATGTTACTGTGCCGTTCCTCTTCTAGGCAGGAAATGCCGTCATCTGCTCCGAATTAAGCGTCTGAAGGAACTCGTTGTCAGACGTTGGATGTGTAAGGAAAGGGAGAATGGTGCAAGTCTGTGATGTCTGAATGCACAGCGATGGTGGAGCAGTGATCTCTGAACCGAGCTGAATAATTACAGCCTTTTATGGGGATGTTTTCTTCGGGGGAATGAGTGGTTAATCTTCATGACTGCGCCACAAAGCTCGCTTTCATCTGGTGTAAATTGATCTCATTCAAGTCTAACTTTATTTCACCACCAGCCTGTTTGGGTCAACCCCCCCAAAAATCCCAATAATCTAGGCTCCCTTTGTCATCCTGGTGTCTTTCCCTAGTTTAGGGTGTATAGCGTTTCACACTGGAATCCATTATGGAAATGGGAATGTAGGGGAATTCTGTCTTCCTTTTTAACTCTGTGTGTGTGTGTGTGTGTGTGTGTTTAATAGGGTGCTGGACAGGAGAAACTTGGGATTTACATCAAGTCTGTCGTCAAAGGAGGAGCTGCAGACATGGTGAGGACATAAATATACAAAGCATGAGCTCAGTGCAGGCAATGATGGGTTTATGTCATGTAGGTAAAATAACAGTGTGTGTGTGTGTGTGTGTGTGTGTGTGTTTCAGGACGGCCGTCTGGCTGCTGGAGATCAGTTGCTCAGCGTGGACGGGAGAAGTCTAGTCGGACTCTCTCAGGAGAGGTACTTTCATAACCTTAAGTGGTTTGTTTTTTTTGTTTTTGTTTTTTTTTACGTTGGATTTCTGAAGGAGCGTTAAAGCTTAACATGTAATATCCTGTTTCTCTGGTGGATAAGTAAGGAATAAAACACTTAAGGGCATGCTGTTATAGGAAAATAATCAACACAATGATGGGTGGTGTAATGAAACCACCTTGAAGATTATTTTCCCGTTGCGGCACGTCCTGAAGTGTTTTTTTCCTCTTATACCACAGCAGTCTGGCAATGATTACAATATTTTATTTATTAAAGAACGACACATCATACTTTTTTTTTATCCATTATAGTTACATTTATTGTTGCGGGACATCCGTGAAGCATGTTAGCTCCAGAAGAATTCATATTACAGAGAAACCACAAAGCGTCAACTCCTCTGTCCAGAAGATGACAGAAGACGTAAAGTTACAGTTTTACCTCGGAGTGTTATAAAGCACTGACACCGGAGACTCCTTTCTTAAACGCTGAATAAATGTCCCCTTCCAGAAAACGTCACCATATCAATAATTTAGAATCGGTTTATGTGGCGTGTCCACCATACAAATCTCTGTGTAAGCTGTTACTATAGCAACAAGCACATTAATATAAACCTGTGATTATAGAAACTTAAGCAACACCTCCTGACCAATCAGAACCGAGAATTCAGCAACACTGTGGTGTAACGTGAATATAAAGAAGACAGAAAGAAATATTTTAGTTGTAGAAAATGGACTCTAAATGTATATACACCCATGTGGGGTTTCTTAATGAACTCTTTCCCACATTAAAACTTCCGTCCTGATGTCAGTGCTTTAGCTTCAGCTCTGCTGTTCCCTTATTTCTGCAAACACCAGCACATTTCAAAACCTGAGCTGTTCCGTTCAGTAAAACACTCATTCGTCTGTCAATAAAATCTAGTTTTGTCCTGTCACAGATGTAATTATGGAAAAAAAGAAAAGTTAAGGTCCTTGACCTTTCAAATGGAAGAAGAAGTAGAAGGATGGAGGATTCATGTCCGATTAAAAGCAGATGGTGTTTACGCTTTTATAATCGTATTTGAAGTTATAAATCGGAGGAATGTGACAATCGACGCCAGTGTGGTTTTCTTGGTCGCTTTGAGAAGTTTGACATTTGGCCAGAAGTAAAGCGTGAGGTTTGTAGAAATGATCTCTCCTCTGCTGGTATCGGGACTGCTTCGTCGGCTTCGATTTCTCGCTTCCTCAGATATGCTGTATTTATTTATCGAGCGCTGTTTTTGTTCTGAGGCGTTTCTGTGTTTGTCAGGGCGGCGGAGCTGATGACTCGAACAGGCTCGGTGGTGACTCTGGAGGTGGCCAAACAGGGGGCTATTTACCACGGCCTGGCCACGCTGCTCAACCAGCCATCTCCCATGATGCCGCGGGGTGAGAGGAGTGCAGCTTTAACCCATATATAATCACTCTGAGAGTGTGAGGTGTACAAAATAATCTGATGATCAAATTATTTTATTTTATTTATTTATTTATTTTTATTTTTAATTTTTTTTATATTTTACTATAAATAATTATTTTGCGGAGATTACAGATACATTTCGTTGCTTTTTTTTTTTTTTATAAACGTGCTTTAAAATTACTTGTTTATTCACTTGTATGTAAATGTGCTGTATAATATGATTTTTATTTATTTATTTATTTATTTATTTATTTATTTGCATTGCCAAAAAATGACATTTTAACAAGTTAAAAATTCTTGAATATAGTCAAATTCGTCTAGTGCTTCTTATTATAAGATTACAAAAAACCCAAATGATTATTAAACTTGTTTCTAGACATTTTTTGCTAATTTCATGCTAGAAATTTAAGCCTTTATTTTATAGAAAGGAGCAAAATGATCAATGCCAATAAAATAAAAATAATAATAATAAAGCTTGAAACGTGTTGAACAAGCTGAATAATCTTGAGTTTGAAATGTGTTAATCTCATTATAAGAAAGATAAATTTGCTTATGTTCAAGATATTTTCGCTTGCTCTCTAACGCCCATAGTGGCTTTACAGTGTATAGAACACTAAGTAACAAAAAATACGTCAAGTAGAGGGTGAACAAAGAGTAAAGACATGTTTTCATTTTTTTTTAAATCTGATATTAGATTTATTAAATTAAATGTATTAAATTTAATAGCTGTATTAAATTATTCTTATTTTCTGAAAGCTGATTATGGCTTTACCCTGATCTAGAGTAAATATGGCAGAATGCTGTATACATGACACACAGATTATCCGAGTATAGCTGAAGTGAGATAAAAATAATCGGGTTTGTGGTGTACACACACACTGCATGATTAAAAATGCCTTTATGCTTTTTCTGAAGCCATACGTTCAAACTAATGCTAATGTTTATCCATGGAATAAAGATGACTTGTTGTTGGTGTGTATTTGAGCTCTTCCTCACACAAGGCTGTGTAGCTTTCGCTCATGTGCATCCCTGTTTGCCCCCTCAGCGTCAGACCGGGGCCGTATGGATAAAGGCAAGGCCAGGCCGAAGAGCGAGGGCTTCGAGCTCTACAACAACTCTGTGCAGAACGGCTCTCCGGAGAGCCCCCAGGGGAACTGGGACTCGTACCCCGAGCAGAAGAGGGACGAGAGGCTGCTGAAGAACCGCGCAGATCACCGCTCCAGCCCCAACGTAGCCAGTGAGCGTTCAAACACGCTAGGTAGCGTTAGAAAGGAGATGATGTACGATGGTTATCAAGCATGGGTTGTTTTCTTAAAGTGGGTTTTCACTGATGCACACATTCGAGACCTAGATTTTATTCATGGTGATATAAAGCCATAAAATGAAGTCGTCCATAGACAAAATGTAAACATATTCCCGAAAAAGTGCAGATGACACAGAAATGACAAGATGTTTAATATTTAGGTGTGTGTTAATATCTAGCTTGTGTATGTTAGGCGACGCAGCCCTGCTGGACAAAACAATTACAGCGTATGAGAATCTACAGTTCACGGTGTATAATGGCAGCATTTTAATTTAAATATCTCTCTATAGGAAACAAAACATTAGTTAATATGCCCTCCACTTTGTCTTCATTTTCTGAAAGCCGTGGCGGAAACGAACATTTTCTCTCAACTGTATTTACTTGTGATTGTTTTGCCTTCTTGCAGATCAAGCCCAGAGTCCAGGGGGAAAGCCCGTGTACCCAGGAGCGCCGGGAAAAATCACCTCCGTCTCCACGGGCAACCTGTGTCCTGATGTGAGTGAACACCGTTAAACACCATCACCTACGTTTAAATCGACTCAGCAACTCAGCCTTTAAATAGTTAATGACTGATTCTGATTATATCGAGTGGTGTTTGTAGTCAAAGTCACATTTTACTTTCATTTTAAATAAAACCTTTTCCGAGCTCAATTTATGACATCACGAAACTGCTTTTGACCAATCGCATCCAATATGCAAATTAGTAGTGGATGATGAAGCACAGAGCCTACATACAAAGCTAGATATGTAACTGACTTAAGTTTTGGATGTTATGGTAATGTTTTGAGCTTTTTACAGGATTATCTGCTGTTAAATAAATCGATGAGAAAGTGATGACGCAAATGACAGGACATGGAACGAGTTCCACGTTTTTACTGGACATGTATTACATAATTATACATTTTCACACATGCTGGCATTTATAATAAGAGTAAACCTGTAAAAGTTGTTCCCTTGACCAACATTGTTTGTTACACAGCTCCTCTTTGTCAAAGAAATTATCCCTATAAATAAAGTCGACTGGAATCAAATGATAGTTTTGATAAGGATATGTTCGACGAGTGGTTCAGAAATGGAAAAACCGACGCTGGCTACAATAAGTACACGTTTAAATAATTTAAGTTTGTTTCTAAGATAAAAATGCAATGGTGGTTGCATTTTTTTTTTTTTAAACAGTTAAAGAGGTCCCTAACTGTTAAAAGATCCCCTGCCCTAGGTCATTTTCAAACATGTTAGACAGTTTAATATAATGTAATATGCTACATAGACTCTCTTTTTATGGTTCTCTTTTATGTTCAGTGATGCTTTAAATGGGGTGCTCAAAGAAAATTCACTGAAGCTGTCACGGCTTGGTCCTGTGATGTCATCTGTTTTCAGTCAAAGCATCAGAAGTTTGAAAATCCGCTCATTAATTCCCATGTCTCTGTCTGGGAAGCCACATTAGGCTCCGTCCAAAACAAAGGCATTGAAATCTTCATTTCTGTGTTCACTTCTAATCAAGTTTCCAACCACTGTGTCTGATTAACTAACTAGCTCTGGCGGTGTTCTCTCTCTCTCTCTCTCTCTCTCTCTCTCTCTCTCTCTCTCTCTCACACACACACACGCACACGCACACACACACACACACTGGTTTCTCTGAGCAGAGCAGCCATTAGTCGCTCTGTAACTGAAACACTACAGGAAGTGCTCCGTTTTCATTAAATGCGGTTCTGCCCGTGGAGCCATCTGGATTGGAGCTGCATCTTCAAAGCCGTTAAACCGTTCTGTCGTTCTTATTAGGAGGAGCCATCCCCACCCCGTCCGGAGGCATACCCCATCCCCACGCAGACCTACCCCAGGGACTACTTCACCTTCCCAGCCTCCAAATCTCAGGACAGGATGGGGCCTGGACCCGGGCAGGTCTGGCAGGGCGGTGAGCCTGAGCCTCTTCCTCCCATGGACGAGCATCACCATAACAACATGGCTATGCAGGTTCGCCAGGACAACATGTGCACGCAGATGTACTAGGGATGTAACAGAATACAAATACATTATTCAGAGTGAACAGATAATGTGTTGTATGTGGTTTTTAAGGAAAGTTTACAGAGCTAAAATGTTCACAGGATATCAAATTTAAAAAATAATGACGTGAAGGGATTTAATCTCTACACAGCTCTAGTTGAGATTGATTATGAACTTGAGTGATATGGCTTAGGCCACAAACCAAAAATTTGGCAAGTTGCTGGTTTTCAAGTCACAGCAAACACGTGGTAGCTCAGTGGTTAAGACGTTGGACTCCTGCTCGGAAGGTTGAGAGTTCAAATCCCCAGCACCGCCAAGCTGCCACTGCTGGGCCCTTGAGCAAGGCCCTTAACCCTCAACTGCTCAGTTGTATAAAATGAGATAATTGTGAGTCGCTCTGGATAAGGGCGTCTGCCAAATGCCATAAATGTAAATGTATTATTAAACGGATCAAATGTCAAATGCATATTTTCTCATTAACTAACATTGTATGCAAAGTATATTCTATATATATAGAATCATGAAGGGTTGCTAGCTAAAGCTCATCACCCAGTAAACTCTGTCTGCCTAATGCATTTATTTTACCTTTGTTTAACCAAGAGAATTATATTAAGATAGGGTCTTGCAAAGAAACTGGCCACAAATCCAACACAGTCTGCTCAGCTTCATCTCCCTTCATCCCTCCTTCATACGAGCAGCAGTCTATACAGATACCACTGATGCACATACCAGGCTTCAACAGATTTACCTTTAGGCTGTTTAAATATAATATTTAGGCTTTACAGGGCTTGCATTTTCATAAAACCGACACGTATTTACTTTCCTACCCGTATATAAGACTATAGTAGGATAGGTTTAAAAATGCTAAATGAAATTTTTATTTAAGATACATCATTTTTGGTATTAAGATCTAAAATATATTTTTCTCATGTTTATGTCTATTCCTCCCGACTGAGTTATTTTTTTGTGGCCTGTGGTGCTGCATGCTTTTCCTACTCCCCATGACATGCCCATGACTTATATACAGGGGCCAAGGAAAAGGAGCTCCTAAAAAAAAAAAAAAATGACTCCAGTCTCTTGGTTTTCCTCTTTTGTGTTTGATCTTGAAAATTAAAAAAGCCTTATACTGAGATTTATTCTGATTGTGTGTGTGTGTGTGTGTGTGTGTGTGTGTTTTCTGCCAGCGGGTAGCACGCTCTCAGGAGGAGCTGTGTGACGTGCCCGCTAGATACCCGGCCGAGCGAGTGCGGCAGGATGACCTGCTCCACCTGCAGCAGCAGCAGCGCGAGGCAGAGTACCAGCGTGGTGGAGATCCCTGGAACCACCACGTCTCCTCCTCTGTGGAGTCCAGCACTTCCAGCCAGGAGCATCTCAACAACTACTCGTCCTCCAGCAAAGCCCAGAGCAACCACAAGAGCGCCGCTGGCCGCTGGAAGACCCCTGGAGCGCCCCATCCCGGCCCGGTGGGTGTGTCCCAACCCTCTCGTACAGACCTGCCTCCGCCTCCTCCTCCGCCTCCACCTGCACACTATGATTATGATCCGCAGGCTGACCTGCCCTTACCTCCACCGCCCTCCGTCACCCAGCAGCAGGCCGCAGCCGACCGCAAGAAACGGGAGGAGCAGCAGCGCTGGTATGAGAAGGAGAAGGCGCGGCTGGAGGAGGAGCGCGAGAGGAAGAGGAGGGAGCAGGAGAGGAAGCTGGGGCAGATTCGCAACCCTGCCATGCCTCCACCCGTCCTGCACAACAGCAGCCAGCACCAGCAGATGCCCCCACCTCAACAGATCCCCCAGCCCTACATGCCCCCAGCTCAGCCTCCCCAGACGCAACTTCCCCGCCCTGAGAAACTGCCCACTCTTCCTCGAGCTCCTCCTCCTCCCGCCCCTCAGGACACAGTGATCCGGGACCTGCAGCCTCAGCAGCAGCCTCGCACCATCGAGAGGCGCGACCTGCAGTACATCACCATCAGCAAAGAGGAGCTGTCTGCGGCCGACAGCCTGTCGCCGGACCCGTGGAAGAGGGATGCCAGGGAGAAGCTGGAGAAACAGCAGCAGCTGCACATCGTCGACCTGCTCGACAAGGAGATCCAGGAGCTGCAGGCCAAGCCGGAGCGCACGGCTGAGGAGAACGATCGCCTGCGCAAGCTCATGCTGGAGTGGCAGTTCCAGAAGAGGCTGCAGGAGTCCAAGCAGAGCGAGGAGGACGAGGAGGAGGAGGATGATGAAGACGTCGACACAGTGCTGATCATGCAGAGGCTGGAAGCTGAGAAGAGAGCACGGGTGAGGCGCTGTAGGACAGAGACGTCCATTACAGTCGGCAGGGCAGAAATCAGGCACTAGAAACCAAGTGTGAAGTCTGTTTTTTGTATGGACAGTTTAGTGATGGATGCCTTTTTTAGATGAGTATTACCGAGATGAGGGAGAAATGTTACGAGAAAGGGTACGTGCACACTAAAAGCCAATTCACCATCCGAAATTACGCTGCTATTCATTGTAATTTGGGACTAAATTCATAACCAGTGATCGAATAGTGAGTAAAGAAGACATGCTTTGATCAGTCGGGACCTAAAAAAAACAGGTCAGCGTAGATATTCTTGTCCACAAGTTTCCTGAGATACTAAATAAATAAATCACAAAAAGTTAGTCATAGCAATATCTGAGTTTATTGAGCTTAATGTGCATAATTATAAAGACAAACATAGAAGAAACTTCGCCTGACAGCTCTTCCAGTTTGAGTTTACAGCTCCTGGGTTCGATCCACAGCTCAGGTTACTCTCTGTGTGGAATTTCACACGGGTTCTCAGTCATATCAGCGTGGGTTTCCTCCGGGTTCTCGGGTTTCCTCCCACCATCCAAAAACACGCCAGTATTTGGACAGACTTCGGATCCACCTCCACCATGATCACGATAAAGCACTTACTGAGGGTGAATGAGTTGTAAAACAACCATGAGAACCCATAAAAGGCGTGTCCGTTAAACCACGTGCCGTTAAAATCCTGACCAATCAGAGAGCACCTTCTCATGCAGGCAGTTTAGTTGCCATATGAAACCAACTAATCCCAAAAAAAAACCCCAAAACACCGGTTTGGTTTAAAGTTTTGATTTGCGTATTGTATATATATTGTTTGTAAGCTCTGTTTGTAGCCCCACTCTATCAAATGCGCAAAAGACAGAGACACTTGCGTCACTTGCAGTGTGCACGTACCATAAGAGTGTATTGTTAGCTTGCAGCTTTTGCACTTTCATGCATGTAACATGGAACTGAATGCAGTCCAGATCAAAATGAAGTATAGTCTTTTCATAGAGTTGTGTTTTTTTTTTTTTTTTTTTTTTTTTTTTTTTTTTTTTTTTTTTTTTTTTAGTTCAGGGTTTGAGTGTTAGGATGAATGGTTTTTTTTTTGCGATGTGCACCTGCACCATGCTTATGTCATTGCTTTGCCATGCTGAGCTGCTGATTCCCGCTGCACTAGCGAGGGGGGGAGGGGTTTAGAGGCTGCAGGATGTCAAGCACCGCCCTCGACACCCGTGCTGATCCATCTCGACCTACCACGTCCGAATCAGCACGACCCCGACGCTCTCAAGAAGCGTCGCAACGTCTCTGATTCACTTCCATCTAGACCTCAAAGGCTTAAAACGTCTCATCACTGGAATCATACAGAGTCTAACTTATCATAGTTCGCCCACTCTAATCCTGATTGCCTTAACCGGTACTCTCCAGCACACGGCTGCTAACCAAGCATAATCATTATTAATAATCTCCTCATTAATGAAATGCATGTACTCAGTCTCAGCAGAGCTAGTTCTTTTGAAATCTAGTGGATTTTCTAGGATTTTCACGAATGCCCTGATTTAAAGTTTATCAGTTTCTTAAATTGACCAAATAGAATGAATGTTTTTCAGTCTAGTTGCTATCTACAGTATCTGTAGTGTATGTGTGTTTACCACCGACAAGAATTTCAACACGTTTCTCTGTACCGAGAAAGAAAAACAGAAAAACTCCACACTCGGTGATGATAAGAAGTCTAAGGGCAGTTGTTGAAGATAAACAGTTGCACAATATCTTTAAACTATGCGACTGTATTAGGAATGAGTCGAGCTTAGTTAGTATGACGGTGTTTATGCTCGTTGGACCGAACTGGCAGTTTCGAATTGAACAATAACGGTATTAGAGGCGAGCAGTACACATGAGAGAAAAGCTTACAGAACTGCTCTTGGAGAGGTTTTTTTTTTTCCCCAACTGGAGCAAAGCAGCAAAAAGTCATTCTGTTTACTTTACACGTTCTTAAAGGTTTTGTGGTTTCATCATCCTGTCATTCGGAAGTTGAGGCACTGCCATGTTTAATTTAAGCTTTGCACAACCACAAATATTCCAAACGAACAAATTACATGGATTAAAAGTTTGAAGTGAGCGGAATAAAACACTTGGGGACATGCCGGTATAGGAAAGTAATCAGTGACTGGGTGGTGTGATGAAGCGGAGTCACTGCTGCCACCCTGAAGTTCATTATTTTTCTATAAAAGCACATCTAAAGTGTTTTATTCCTCTTGTACCACAGCAGTTTATCGGTGAAACAAGTTCGTTCTTGTTCGCACTTGCGTTATAGAAGCTATAAAAGTCGTTCCCTCAACAACCTCTTGGTTTTTCTTTCTCTCGTGAAGTTAATTAGACCCAAAAAAAAAACAAAAAAAACGTAGCTTGTCGTGTTAACGAGAAAACGTACACTCGTCTGTCCGGAAGACTTTCCTGTGGACGAGAAGCAGTGACAGTGGAGACTCCTTCCGTCCATGTTAATGAAACGCCTCCTTATCAACAGTTAGACATTTATTATGTCACTGTTTTATTCTTTTCTTATCAGTCTTGGATTACGTAGCACGTCTGCTGTACAAGTCCCTGTGAATGAGCTGTTACTATAGAAACGATAACGTATTAGAGCGCTATCATAAACATATGATTCACGTTACAGCCAGAGACACCGTCAGAGCTCCTGTTATAAAAGTAATCGGAATTCAGCAGCTGCCTTTAGACCTCCGTTGTGAGTGAGTTGAAAGTACAGTGTAAATTCTTGTCCATGGTAATCATGTTGGATTAGGTTGGAAAACAGTGAAATATCCCAAACACCAGGCTAATCTCTCAGCCCTGCAGAGCGACACATCCTCAGAGGCTTACTCCAGCTGCCGACATGTCTGAGAGCTGTGCAGACGGCCCCGCTCCGCCTCCTGCAGAGAGCCCGCGGTAGCCGACAGCAGGAGCGTTTTACCTTTTATAGTCAGCCGAGCGCTGAGAGAGGAGGTCAGCTCCCGGTGTTTGAAGAGAAAATATTGCCCATGCTTGAGCAGGGGATGATGGGGAATGACGGGCGAATTCCTCACCAGAGCCCGTTCCGTGCAAGTGTGTGTTTGCGGAGAGGAAGCGGGCCGCGGGCGCTAATCAATCCCACTCTGCCCAGGAATGTCACTGGCAGCGCGGCAGCGCGTGTTTTCACTTTTATCTTCTCTTGCCCTTACACTACCTCCTCTTCATTTTTTCTTATTTCTTTGTTCTTTCTCACACCTTATAATCTTCTTCCTGCGCTCTTCTTGATGATTTCTTTCTTCCCCTCTCCTCCTCCTCCTCCTCCTCCTCTCTGCAGCAGACTGCTGTCCCAGCAATCTCTGTTCTAGACTTGGTACGTTCTCTATGCTGTTAATGACACTCTCTTCCTGTTTTTCCGACTCCACCTGTGTCTCCTCTCGCTCATTCTCTCCCCCTCATGTGGTCGTTTGGTTTCGCTCTTCTCTCTGTCCGAGGGTTCTAGCGGGAAGGGGGAGCTTCCACAGGGAATCCATCCTGGGGTGTGCGTCGCTGTCGTTCCATTTCCTAGAAAAACTTAATGTTTATTAAAGTTAATAGAAGACATGATGTAATTTAACCTTAATGTTAAGTCCCTGAGTGACACAATCAGATCTAAATTGAACAGGGACCTGCTCCTGGATTTGCAGACAACTGGATTTGTCAAGCTCTGTGGATTTCCGAAGCTCTCGTTTCAGTGTGGTTGAACGTGAGAAGGGAGGGCTGGTTGGTGCATGATCTGCTGGCCCCCTCTCTCCTGCAGCGAAAGCCTGGCCGCATGCTCAGGTCTCAGCGTCAAACTGCTCTCTCTCTCTTTCTCTTTCTCTTTCTCTCTGTCTCTGTCTCTCTCTCTTCTCAGCTTTGTCCATGCTGCTGTGCTCCTCATCTGTGCTGTGCTCTCTTTTCCTTTCAGTCTCCTACAAATCAGGGTATTGCGTTACAAAGTCTACTTGTGTGAGATTTTTTTTTTGTGATTGTTTTTGTGGTCAGTGAGTGTTAATGTCCGGTCTCTGCATGTATGTGAAATGTTGGGAGTCAGAAATATCCAGTTCAATGGCATGCCAGTGTTTATGTGCATGTGTGGCTGGTGTGTGTGTGTGTGTGTGTGTGTGTGTGTGTGTGTGTGTGGTGTGCGTGTGTGCGTGTGTGCGTGCAGTGCCAAAGGGTCCTAGTAGTGGCACACTTATTTACCCAAGAGACATGTTCCCAACATAAATAGAGAAATTAGAAGGTATGGGATGTGCATGCTTATTCGAATATCCATGTATCTCAACTCAAATAACATGAATCCAACATATAATGCAGCGTTCGTTGACTTATCCTGTGCTCACATCAGCCTCACATCTCTTAAATCACTCTACACTAGTCACTAGTGAACATTCGTATCTCTAGATTACTTCCAGTTGCCATGGTTACACTGGTAGCACCAGGCTACTGTTGGTAAAAAAAAAAAAAAAAAAAAAACAGCACAGCTGTGGTCAGTAACGTACATATTGACCATAGATTCGTTTGAAAAGATGTTTTACATTTTGACAGTAAATCAAATTCCTTCCTGCTAAAAATAGAAGTTCAGGAGAAATGACTTGTGTATAAATGTATACATACAGAAGGAATCCCAGTGTCTAAATGAGTCTAAAACAACGGTTCTGCTGTTTGATGCAGAGGTGCCAATATTTATGGTTTTGCTGTAGCGTTTTATGATTTTTGACCCCTTGTACAGGGGCATTATGGGAGACACCTGGAAATGGTGCGACCAAACATTCGCCTGTCAGAAAAGCTGAAGGGGAAGCGGGTCCTTTTTTGCGTCGTGTCAGCTTTATCTTTATCTAGTTGAACTTTGACCTGTGAAATCGTGAACTGCAGTCTTTGTCTGTGGTTTCTTACTGCAGCCTGATGTACTTCTGGACTAAAATTAGCCACCTCATTCACTGAAATATGTGTGAGAAATTGGCCCCGCCCACTTTCCCATCATCAGTGGTTACACTGTGTCCTGTTGCTGTTGTGATGTAATGTCACGTAACTGAGACACGGTGCAACAAAACGGTGGAAGACGTTCGTTTTCAGTCCACGTGAGCACAGGGTAAGTGGAAACTGGGACGTCTGAACATCTGAACAGCCCTCCAGCTTGTCATTTGTTTCTTAATAGCTCTGACGTCTCTGAGCGAGAATCCAGTGACGTTATTTAACACGTCAGCACCCACGGTACAAATAAGACCAAGAAACCATAGCATGTTCAAAGCCTTTCCAGCAGGCTTTCAAGTTTCTCTATTTGCGTATGATCGGCTTTAAGATCTCTAATTACAGGAGGATCGTTGCATAATTGAAAAGTGTTTTGTGCGAGACATCTTAATCAAACGGCACGCTTTCATGCTTGCCTACTTTCTAAATGAAGGAAACGCTAACCAAACTGGTCGTCTTGGCCGTTTTTAAAAGCTGTGTGAGAGGATTTTTCACAGAAGCCAAACAAGTGCGTGTGTGTATATACAGTGAGTACACAGTTTCTCCAGCCTCAAACAGCTAGAGGTCCCGAGTCAGAAAGTTTCCGATTTGTTACGAACGCAGTTTAAATATAAAAAGCTCTTATTTTAAACTGGGGTGTTGCATTAAAAAAAAAAAAAAAAAATTTTTTTAACAATACATCGCTGCAGAACTAGACTTCAGAAAGTTAAGTGGGAAGAGAGTGAAATTCAAATTTATATTAAAAGTATAAATCACTAGTAACGTGAACAGGAGTTAAAAGAGTATACTGTAAACAAAAATAATAATAAAAAGAAGAAATGAAACATTATTAAAGGACACAATTACGCTCACGTTCCTCATTTATACCTGGGTTACCGTCGGTCTAAAAATCCAACGTATTTTTCTCTATTTGATTCAATCTGTTTTCAGCTTACTAGCATGTGAGTGTGAAATTTAAAACAAAAGGTTTTAGGCTGAGCGTGTGACTTCAAACCACAAATAATATACCATCTTTTTTTTTTGTTTGTTTTTGTATTACTGTTACAATACACACTCCACGTCAAGGTCAGTTACTTTATGGCTGCATGAAAAAAAAAAATACTGTTCCATAAAGTTTATTTAATTTCCTGTTAAATCCAAGTTTGCTGAACAATGTGGATATTCGAAAAGCAAAAAAGGTTAAAGCACACATCCGAGCACATCACCTGTACAGACGGAGGATTGACGTGACTGCGTCTGAATGTTAGTGAAATAAAATGAGGCATTCACACCGTCCCCCGTAGTCATTATTTTTAATGTGTCATTAAAAGGACGGTAGGAAAGTAGGAACTGAAACGGATTAAAATGCACTTTGCCACTATTAGGATAAGTTCATTTGTTTGCTAAATACCCTAACAAAAAAAAAAATATGGTGTTAGGAGTGAAATTCATCTTGTGCGTGTGTGTGTGTGTGTGTGTGTGTGTGCACCTCGTCAGCTGCAGGACGAGGAGCGGCGACGGAAGCAGCAGCTGGAGGAGATCCGTAAGCGCGAGGCAGAGGAACGAGCCAAGCAGGAGGAGGAGAGACGTCGGAGAGAAGAGGAGCGAGCCAGACGAGAGGCCGAGGAGAAGGTACACCAGGCGGAGTGACCTGAGAGCGCTCGACACCCGGGAGAGTCACGCTCAACAAACATTTACCTTAATCACGCTATTTCACTTACAGCCTTTTCATAATGATAGAGTGGTGTAGGTATTCAGGAGAGGATCATGCTCTGTATTTTACACTTAAGAACAGATGATGATGATGATGATCTCTACTACACTTTAGGTAGGTTTTCAGTATCCCTTTATTACTAAAAGCCCAGTCACACTAGCTTTTTATCAGCAAAACCTTGGAAGTGGAATTACATTTACATATTCTATATGCGAGTCGAATTCATCCAGATCAACTGTGTGATTGCGGTTACATTTTTCGAGCTAAACCTGGGCTGTCTCAGATCTCTCGCTCTCTCACCCGTTCACTACTGACTGCTCTAGATAGAACACTGTGTAGGGCAGACGTGAGCAAGGCACCGGACTGAATTTATACAACATTGACTGGTGAGTGCACGTCATCATAAGTAAACTGCTGTTACATAATTAAACAGTCCAAACATTACAAACTACCTAGCAACGCAAAGCCCATACAAATACAAAAGTCTTAAAAGCTAATAGGTACCTGTTGACTTTAATGGTCCTTAAACACCTTTTTTTTTTTTTTTTTTCACTTTTATATGAAATGAAAGAAATCGCTATACATTGTGGTACATAGTGTGGATGTAGTGTGCATCGCTTAATGTACAGTGTACACGTGTTAATAGTATAGTGCACTATAATTTGGACATCATTACATCAAAAATATAGATAACTTTACCATTGTGCAAGATAGAACTTCTTGAAGTGACTAAAAATTATTATATTTAGTTATTTAATTTAAAAAAAACGAAAAACACTGGTACGCAGTCAGCCAATTAAATGATAGAACTGTGTTTTACATTGTTCTTTTTATTTGTTTTTTTAATTTTTATAAATACAGTACAAGTTCGACAGGATAGCTAGCAACCAATAACTTAACAACAAACTCCAAATTTATAAAACTGCGTTTTTAAATTGCACCTTTAGTTTATTTCATAAGCAAGGCTGCAACAAAATAATCGCCAGTCTTAAAGTTCACGCCTGTGTTGCACGTTTCTAACGTGACTGCGGCTTTAACCCGACTCTAAAAGCATTAGTTTTAACATCTGATCTGAAATTGCAACACTAGCGTGTTAGCAAATGCCAAAATAATGGTGGATTATCTTTGTAGGGAGCCTGATTTTATTGTGGACGAAAAAAAAAAAAAAACCAGAATGTTATGTTTCTTAATTTCCAGAAGGAGTTGAGTGTGTATCGGTATTAACGTTGACCTTTATTAAGGGTTTAGCGTAGTTTTATACAGATGAGGTTGTATGGCTAGAGAACATTTCAGCCAGAATGTAGAAGTTTAACAGGGTGTTAGCTCAGTCTGTGTAGCACCTCCGTGTTACATATCCACAGTCTCAACTGCTTATGAAATGTTGCACTGGGCCATTAAATTTACCAGCGGTCTGAACGTCCATCCTTCATCACAAGTGCTCAGTGAGAACCTCATCTCAGTGTGTGGCCATGCCTGTGCGTCACCTTCAGACCACCGGGAATTTAGCGCCCAGTTCTAATGTCCAATTGCATGTCCTCAGAGTGATCCCTGTCCTGTGTTTCTGATGTGTCCCCACCCAAAAAAAAACCCCTCAAAAAACGCATGAGTCACTTGTCAGGTTTTATTATAGAGTCCAACATTTCCTTGGGAAACCATCATCATTTCATCCGACATTGCTTTGGGGACGTAGTTGGGAATGGCCCGTCCCAGTCACCCCCATTCTGTCATCAGTGACGTCCCCATTGCACATTAACCCAGGGTCATCCATGTACAGAGACCAGAGCAGCCCTTCCTGTGAAAAACCTCAAAATGCCAGCCAGATCCTCAGAGACGTAAACGCCGCTCACTCGAGTCTTCCCACATCAGTTAAAACCAGGCCCATTTGTTTAAGCGCTTTAGCAGCAGCAGTCGTTGTACTCGTCTTTTCTGGCGCCTCCTAGTGGACCCACAAGGAAATGAAGGGTGTAGAACTGAAGATTTATCATCATCCAGCTCTAAAACCTAGTTAATAATTCCCTGAAGTTTATGTAGGCTTCAGGTTTTCTAGTCAAAGATCAGCAACAGTAATTTGACTCCGGTTAAAGGACATGCTGGTCTATAACAGTTTCTGTGTTTATCCTAAGGACCGCAGCAAATCTGTAATCATATTTCAACATCCAGATTTGAATTTTAATAGCGATAGGGTGTTATACCCTGTTTGTTCATCACCCTGGTCATATTGTACAAGAGTCATTATTATCAATCACTCAAAAGACAAAATTCTTGCTTTTCTGTAATTTTCCATCACAATGGAATGACTTCTCTGAACAGTGTCTGGTTTTGATGACTTCACCATGTATGCAGAGACAGAAAGAAAATTATATCAACCAGTAAGAATCGGACTAGCGTTTAGGTCTGATGCTGCATTCCACTGTTCTCTAAACACTGGAAAATGGAAAGACATTTTCCCAGTTGGAAACCTCGGGCCGGTTCCACCACCTGCTATAGCCCTTTTGCTAACCGTATTAGAGAATTTGCAAGTGAAGGCGTTAGAGACTGTCTAAATTTTCAGCACTAAGTGCTCTTGGAGGACGTTAAAAGGTCAGGCTTCACTCAGGTCCTCTTCTGATGCTTATCAAATTTGATGATATTCCATATAAAGCATCATTTTGCTGTAAGCATGCATGATTTACTGATCAGAAGCGATTCATTTCGGCTGAGAAAAATCTGATCTAATCCGACTTCCTTGTACGGTGGAATGCTGCACGACTCTATGTTTATTATGGAAAACCCACTTTTCAAAATCCAGTCAAATCTCTGCAGAAGCCATTGGGGAGAAATACGTGATTTCCTGCCTGAGTATTACACTTCACTCACTCGAAGAAAATGTCGCTTTAAGGGAAAAAAAAAAAAAAAAGATTTTGCAAAGTCGAGGAGCAATGTGAGCAAATCGTGCAAATCAGGTAGATGAGCAGGCAGAGGCTGGTTAGGCTAGCTGAGGCGGCTCTAACTGGCTCTTCCCCTATTCCCCTCAGAGGAGACAGGAGGAGGAGTACTACACCCGCCTGGAGGCGGAGAGGCGCCGGCAGCACGAGGAGGCCGAGCGCAAGCTGCTGACGCCAGACGAGCCTGGTCTGTACAGACCGCCTCTCCCCCGGGACTACCAGCCCCCCTCTCCTGCCACTAACACCACCACCAACACCACCAACCCTCCTCCGACCCCGCCTCAGAGAAACACCTCGTACCTCAAAACCCAGGTCGTCTCCCCCGACACCTTATACACTGCCAAGTTTGTCTCGTACAATGACGAGGAGGAGGAGGAGGAGGAGGATGATGCAGGCTTAGCAGGTCAGGTTAAGCTCTCTGCTACGCGGAAGTCCTATGGCGACCTTGTGCCTGCCCAAAAGCCCCCGCCGCCGCCCACTGCGCGCAAGCCCCGCCCCCTCTCGGACGGCATCTTTCTGTCCGGCTCATTCCAGCTGCCTGCAGAGGCCAATGCCAACAGTACTGCGCCCAAGGCAGGGCAAGTCCCTCCCCCTCCCACCAAACCCAAAGGTAGAGACGCCAAGGAGAGAGGAGGGCCCCATGTCAGCCCACCCCTCCTCTGTTCTTATTGGTGCATTCCCGTTCATGTTTTTTTAGTGTCCGTTTTTTCCTGTTTCTCTTTCCCCAATGAGAGGTAATTCTCTCAGGTTTTCCTCCTCTTTGTATAAACTCCGTAGATCTCCTATCCAGTCACCTACTTTATTTTGTCTTTCTCGTTTCCTTGGCACTTTGTGTTGTCTCACCTCCCTCTCCCACCTTCCTTGTTTTTCAGTAGACAATCCGATTTGTTTTTGTTTATTTTTTGATCACCTATCCAAATTTCCTCTTGTCCTCCCAAAGTCCTCTTCCTCCAATCATCCTGGCGGTGTAAAAGCAATCGATAAAGCCCGTGATTCGCCCTGTGCTCTAAATTCACTCCGGAGTACTGTTGGTTTTGCCAGCCGTCCCGTGTGTATGTGTGTGTGTGTGTGGGTGCGTGTGTGTGTGTGTGTGTGGTTTGCTTTGGGGAAGGCTCAGGCCTCCGCAGACTCCTGCTCGTCCGCTATCGGCTCGGGGGGAATGAGACACTGGCTTCTTGTCACTGGCTGTGGCGGGCGCACAGAAGCAGCCCTCCTCAGACTACTTCTGCACACTTGGCAAAAGGGGGAAAAGATCTGTCAAATGAGGCACGCACTTTGGGGCATGGCTGTTTAAAGATAAATTCGATTCTCGATTGGGTAAACTTGCATGTTTTTTTTTCTTTGCCCTGTAATGAAACTTAGATTATGATTTATTAAGTGACTAAACTGCTGGGGAAATTAAGAGATTTTTACCTTCAATGCTGAGAAGTTTGTGCAAAAAAGTATTCTTCAAAGTTCTACAAAACAACAAATGTTTTAAACAGCCACGCACAACAACAAAAAAACACCTATAATGCATCCCGGATTAACAAAGATGCCCAGTGTATTTGACCTTGCATGCAACTTGCAATCAGCTTCGTATTTCCCCCCCACCAAGTGGGACCTGCTGCGATCTGAGTGCCATTTGTTCTGATCAAGGGACAAATCACTAACCTTGCTTATCCATCAATTAAAAAAAAAAACCCAAAAAAAACAATCCCGCTGTGGCGGCATCCCTCCCTGCTGAGACTGACAAGATTAATCTGGCCGTGTATCCATTGCTGGTTACTGCCTGCGCTTTGCTCTGCTCTGCTCTGCTCTCCTAAATCTCTGTCTGCAGCGCTGCTCTTGCCTGCTGTCCGTCTGTCTGTGCACCGTCTGGCTGTCCTGTCCCGTCTCTGTGTGTCTGTACGTCTGTGTGTGTGTGTTGCATCATCACTGCATATTGCACTCCTCCTTCCGTCTCAGGAGCCAGCGAGCTTCAGGCGAACTCTCAGCACCTGAGGCTCTTGGCTCTGCTCATCACCTCCACTGGAGGACCATCCATTACTCCGCTGGCGGTGGCAAGACCGCTGAGCTAAGGGGCTTTCTAAACTGGGGAAAAGAAGTTGAAGTAAGGATTAAAACACTTAAAACTTAAAACAATGCGAAGCTGAGTTACTGTTACCCCCTCCGAGCTGTTGTTATTTTCCCCTAACAGCACATCCTCAAGTGTTTTATTCCTCTTATACCACAGCAAATTTGCCAATGGTTACAATTTTTAGAACTTTTTTTTTTTTTTTCAAAAAACTGTTTAAACTTTTTAACAGTGTATTGTTACATTTAATGTTGTGGAACGTCCATGAAACAGGTTACTTCCTGTTATTACTTACATTATAGCAGCTATAAACAGTCTTTCCCCACCAGCCTCGCTTTTTCTTACTCCTGAAATTAATAATCCAAAAGAAAAAAAATGCAGCTTTTCATGTTACCAATAAACTACAAAGTGCAAACCGTCCGTCCTGAAGACTTTCCCCTGACGAAGGAAGCTGACACTGGAGACGTCTTCTATAAATGTTAAATAAACGTCTCCAAGCTTCACCTTATCAGTGATTAAACATTTTTATTTGTTAAATGACACTTTTTTTTTCCTCAGGCTTAGATTACGTGGAAGCGTCAGCTATACAAGTACCTGTGAATGATTTGTTACCATAGAAACGATAAAGTATTAGAGCAAGCACATTAATATAAACCTGTAATTTGCCTTGTAGCCAGAACTAGTGTCAGAGCTGCAGTTAGGGAACAGTAATCAACACCTCCTGACCCAACAGCATAGAAGATTCAGCAGTTGCTGTGGTATGAAATAAATTAAGAGTTTCATTGCAGTGTTTTTTTTTTTTTAACCCAGTTTAATCTGAGCAACCATGTAGCCTCTTTGGCTCTGTGACTTACACTGTCAGCGGAGTGACTTGTTGGTTCACAAGCGTCAGTGTGTTTGTGTCTGCTCCACTCCCCCTCCCCCTCCCAGTCCATTTCATCATCCAAGAACCTCAACATGCATTTGGATGGAGGTTGTGACATCACAACCACCGTGCAGAGTAAGATTGATATCCAAAGGTTGTAGATGGACACACACTGTTCCTTGCCCTGACAGAGAGACAGACACACAGACACGTGAGCCCGATCGATGATGCCTTGAGCAGGTCAGAGGTGGAGGTCACTGTGATGGCTGGCGGCGTTCCATCTTATTAACCTAGAGAAATGCTCGCCGTCACTAAAAGCTTGGATTTCTGGCAAGAGGTCAGTAGAGAAGCACGGTTAAGTTTATTAGCAGTGATGCACCAATCCCATACTGAGAATTTTACCCCTCTGGTTAAAAAAAAAAAAAAATTCCCATCCACATGAACAGTATTTTTGTCCACACAAAAACAAAAATGGGCAAATTGTGTCCAGTCTTCTATGTTCAAGTGCAATAAATGTGTTCATGGCACGTACAGGAAATGTCAATAGACCAATCGCACAAAATCTGATTTAGTCTCGCAAGCCAGACTAGTAGCTATCCTTTGAGAGTCTCTCATGTTTATTGCCCTAAGAATAACATTAAGAGCAGAAAATGTTATCATTCAAAAAAAAAAAAAAAGCTTGTTTAGTGATTCAAAACACTGTTTTCAAGTGGCCTGGAGGGGGAAAAAATGCATTTTCAAAAATGTTCATATACATGTGGACAGGAGCCGAAACGTGGTGTTGGCGGTTCTTGGCCACGATGAAAAGTCATTATGGCGAGACGCTCTAGCAGTAGCTCCTAGTCTGGTTTGCGAGACTAAATCAGATTCTGATGAAACGGATGAAAATGTTGACCGGCAACACGTTTATGGCACTTGAACATAGAACACAGGACACACATTGTCCACATCCATCACACCAGTGACGTCTCGCCCCAAACTGGAACAGAGGCTTGCGGAGAGTCGGTCAGGGTTACCGAGAGTAATTTAAACTCGCCACCAAGAGCAAATCTCCCGAGTGCAACTGCCTTGTTTCCAGAATTAGCAGCAAGTCAGCGCCTTTAAATACAGCACACTGAAATCAAATATCAACAAAAGTGTCATGCCAGAGAAGTTTACTCGCACGCGTGCAGGAAGGAAACCAGCTACATCTCAGCTAACCTTGTTAAATAACGCAGACTCCGGTATCATCACGACTGCTTGATTTCCAGAAACGTCGGAGTCATCTCCGATAATGACTTCAGGTATTCGAAACTAATGGAGTTGATTCCTGAAAAATGTTTAGCCTCGGCTCTACAGATTAAAACCACAGGACAGGAAAGGAGTGCAAAATTGTTAACTAAATAATAAACTATTTTTTCAATATTTTTTTTTTCAGCAAATTTTATTAACATCATGTGCTGACACCTCAGTTGTTTCTCAGTTTAGTTATCAGTATCATTCGGACAGCTAACGCTAGCTGAACATTCCGCGCTAAACTTTAGTACTGGCGTGTCACGAAGGCGTCATTTCACATTGAATAATAAACTCTAAAATAAACTTCCGTTGATGTTGGTAGTGTGGAGAAAGACAGTGACGGGGAAAGCTCTTCTTTTTTTTTTTTTTCCCTTCCTCTGTTCATGAACTTTTACCCACTGCGAGAAATCAACTCCAAAGCTTCGTAAATACTTGAAATGCCTGATGTTAAACATTTTAAATATTTGAAACAATGTTTCCTTGGTTTCCAGGTATACTAGCATCAGGCGTAACTTCACAACCAGAACGTCTGTCGAACAATCAGATGGCTGATGGCTGATAAAGAAAACTTTCGATCGTATTGTATTAGAGATTGTAAAGAGTGGGATTGGTGCAGCCCTGTTTCTAGTCCACGTCAGTCCGAGGTCAGCGTGTATGTTAAAAGCTCATGTAGGGATGCAGTTAAAACGAGTAGCACTCTGTCAGTTGACCTCCACCGAAGACCACTGATCCACAGACCGCGCTTCAGAGCGCTTCAGTACTAACCCCGCCGGCGTATCCCAACTGCTCCGCTTCCGGTCTGTGGTAAAGGCAGCTTGATGAACCGCTACCAAAAGCTGCTGGGTTACGGATACAATCACGACTAACGATACGCACGTTCATTTTATAATGATTGTACAGTATGTGCTACATGTAAGGCATATTTACATGAAGTTTTCCAGTAATTCAGCGTGATTTAGAACCCAACAGCTTTTGGAAGACGTTAAAACACTGCATATGTCATTCGCGTGATACAATGTGATGTACACCCTGTAACTCAATGTGTATTCTATGTTTTTTTTTTGTTTGTTTTTTTTTTTTAAATCATTTACCAAAATGAAAACAGGGTTTAATTCGTACACTGGAAACACGACGGGAGTTGTAGGATCAGGAGAAGTTTACAAGGACCCACGAGAGAAATGGACAAAAGGGTGAGTAGCAGAAACAGAACGACGCCGAACACCTTCATTACAAGCAATAAAACCGTATCTGAGACTTTATCTGTGTCTCTTATTTCTCTCTCATTTATCAGTTATTTTCACTGAAGTGTGAAAACATCTTATCTTGAAATTGTGAATTAATATCAATTTCGATTTTTTTTTTTTAAATCTCACGTTCACACACATCTTTAACGTTTTTTTTTCTCGCAACTGCAAGTTAATATATCACACGTTTGTGACTTTTAATATCTCCTAATTGCAAGTTTTCACGCAACTGCAACTTTTTTTACGTAAAAATGTGAGTTAGTCACGCAATCGAGACTTTTATATCTTGTAATTGCGAGTTTTCATAACTGCAAGTTAATATCACACAATTGCGACTTTTGTAATCTCTGAACTGCAAGTTATTTTAATGCAACTGCGTTTTTTTTTTTTTTAATCTCGTAGTTACTTTCATGCAACAACCTTTTTTCTCGCAGTTGCCAGTTACCATCTTGCAATTGCGAGTTAATATCACTCAGTTGGGACTTGATCACCTAATCTGATGAGTTTTCACACAACTGTGTTTTCTAATCTTGAAATTGCGAGTTAATATTAATCGATTGCGACTTTTTTTCAATTGCAATTTTTCACTCAACTGTGAGTTTATTTTGAAATTGAGTTATCACACGTGCGACTTTCTCTTTTATCTAATTGCAAGTTTTCACGTAACTTTTTTCTCAAGTGACTTTGTCCTTTATGTATTGTACTGTAATTAGGAGGTATTTTCACGCAACAGTAACTTTTTTTTTTTTATCTTGAAATTGCGAGTTAATATCTCACAATTGTGTTATTTTTATACAACTGCAACTTTTTTCTTACAGTCGCGAAATAATAACTCGATATTTCTCGCATGTGGAAGAATCAGTCTTCCATATTACCTTATTTATGATGGCAAGAACAATAATACTATTAGTCAAGACATATTTACCTGTACAGAAATATTTCAGGGCTGTTTATTAATCTTTTGCTGCTTGTTTTCTCGTTTTTTGTTGTTTTTTTTGTTTCAGTGGACCAGACCAGGAGAACTCGATAGCCGGAGCGCCTGAGAATCTCACGTTTAAGGAGCGTCAAAGACTTTTCTCGCAGGGAAAAGAAGTTTCCAACAAAGTCAAGGCCTCGCGCAAGCTCACGGAGCTGGAGAACGAACTGAACACGAAACAGTAGCTAAGAGCTTTTTAGCGGGACTCAACACTAATCCCTGACCCAGCACTGGAAAGAGAGAGATTCAGCCGGAGCTTCCCTTTGTCTTCTTATTTCTTTTTTTTTTTTTTTTTCCAAATTCATTTTGATTTGTATGACATAACTGGACCAGTAAGTATAATTTTAGCATTCAGAGACAAAACTGCGTGATTTTCCCTCCAACGTATCAAATATATAATAAAGCACTGTACATATGTTTTAATTATATTAATGATGAATTGAAATGGCATATTTTTGGTTTGTGAAATATTAATTCTGAGGGGGAAAAAAAAAGCAACGTGCTCTCTTCATATTTTATTTTATTTTTTTTTTTAATCGTAATGTGGGATGTTTTATGGTGGTGTTTTATCTGCAAACTTTCCACACTTGATTTTTTTTTTTTTTTTCCCCCTTTTTCTGAACATTTCTGATTTGGACCAGTTTCCTGTCTCCCAGTACAGACATGTAAAAGAGCGAGTTCGTTCCAGATCATTCACCCGTTTGTTCACTTACACAGTCGGACTTTTTGGTGTGTCCCTGTAAACGTTTTAACACTTAGGCAGAGTTCATGAATCTCGTTGAATGTCGGTCTTCCTCTGGCTTCAGGATCGAGAAGAGGAGGTTTGTGTTTATGTTAGAATTCCAGAGAGAGCGAAAGTTTCAGTTTTATATTTTTCTATTATAATAGTTTCTATTATAATAGTTTTCTATTTTCCCACTTTTAGTTGTTTTATTATTATGAAAAGGATGTGATTTAAGTGAAGTGAACTGAACCGATGTGTGTGAGTTCAGCTGAGGTTAAAGATGTGATGTCAGTGAAGAAGTGAAAGGAAAAGAGACGAACACAGAAGCCTTGCTTTTGCAGGTGTTTATTCGAACATCGTAACGGTTAACTAGACATCTGGGCCACGCGAGTTGGAAATTGATTTAACGAAAAGCGAAAAGGATCATTTCATCTTTTATTTTTTTTTCCCCCTTTCTTGTATCATTTTCAGACCAGCCCTGATGTTATAACTTCATTCTGAATTTAGCTCCATTTCCCTTGACCACAGTATTGGAGTTAAAGTTGAACATGTGGTTGTATATCTCCATTGACACTCTGGACTTGCTGGTGTATGTGTAAATTATTTTTTTTTTCCCAACAATACACAAACTTTGTAAATTGAACCAATACATAACACTATAGTGTCAATATTCCTTCACCTTTTATTTCTGCTTCAGAAATGTAAACTGACATGTATACACACTCGTACGTTTATCACTTTAGGTTCAGGAAGAGTTTATTTGATTTCATTTTCATGGTTGTTACATGTTAGGCTTTTGTAAATCATAAATAAATTCAGATTTTACAAAAAAAAAAAAATTTGCTGTACTGTTTGTACGGGTGAAACACAATCTTGACTTATACACCTGCGTAGTAAGACAGGGCGATAAACACTTCGGGAGACGCACGTTATAGGAAAATTATCAACAAAAGGGTTTTGTTTTTTTGTTTGTTTGTTTGTTTTAAATAACAGTACATCCCGAAGTATTTCATTCCTCTTATTATCACAGCAGTGTGCCAACGACTACTATTTAAATAACCATGTTTTTTATCCGTTTACACTTACATTTAATGTCGTGGAACATCCACAAAACAAGCTGCGTTAAGACATTCCCTCACCAGCCTCTCTTTTCCTCTCTCTATTTAAGTTTATACGGCAAAAAAAAAAAAAAAAAAAAAAAAACAGCAAGAAAACAACAAGGCACTGACACTGGAGACTCCTTCCATAAATATTAAATAAACGTCTCCTTACAGAAAACCTCACATCAACGATTGCATGTTTTTGTTGCATGTTGTTTATTCCATTTATGCTGTTACTATAGAAACGATATGTTAGAATGAGCGAGTTAATATAAAACTGTGATTTGTAGCAGCTGTTATAGAAAACACCTGACCAGTGAGAGTCCAGAATTCAACAGGGCTGTGGTATAATTTCTATAATAATTTTCCTATATATATGTGTATACACACACACACACACATATACATACACACACATATACACACAGTACTGTGCAAAAGTCTTAGGCACCCTATTTTTTTTTTTTAAGTGCAAACTTTGTTATAGATTTTTATTTGATGATTTCTACATTACTGATTCAGTACAAAACATTTTAGATGCCAAACATTAGTTTTCCAGCACAAAATGAAATTAAACAGAAAAATGTTTGTATGTCAGTAAAGAAAGCAGCAGATGACATAAGAGACACTTTTCAGATAAAAACAGAATGAA
>CM075021.1:15724184-15734939 GCA_037576675.1 Pangasius sanitwongsei
TACATTATTGATTCAGTACAAAAACATTTTAGATGCCAAACATTAGTTTTCCAGCACAAAATGAAATTAAACAGAAACATGTTTGTATGTCAGTAAAGAAAGCAGCAGATTATATAAGAGACACTTTTCAGACAAAAAAACATAATGAAGGTATGAACAAATATATATATATATAAACCCTATGATGCTGGAGTAATGGGACACTCTGCAGAATAAGGATCAGGGGATTTCTTTTTTTCTTTTTTTCATTAAAGCTGCCAGAGGAGGTGAAGAATCACAATGTGACCACCAGAGGGAGCTGTGGTGTTTCACCTTCAACTATATTGCATATGTAATGTGATCTTGACAAATGCACAGAAATGTGTAGTTGTGTTTCAGATTTTGCATGCACGTAAAACAAAAATGCAAATGTGTGCGAGAAAAAAAATGTAAATCTGCCCTCAAGCCCACGAAAAAAGGATAAATACACTGTCTGAATAAATCATTTTAAATGTAGAGGAAAATATTTTTAGCTGTAAATGGCATGTTACAAGCGTGTAAGTTGTCAGTGCATGGATTTGTGATTGAATAAGAAAAGTTTTGGGTTTTTTTTTTCTTGTGTGACTCTTTCCATCCAATCAGTCTGATAGCCTTAATGTTAATTAACAATATAGAGTTATTTTAGATCAGATTAGTTCAGATTGCATGCACATTGCCTTTACAGTAACAGTTAGATGATGCTAGGTGACTAGCCAGCTAACATGAAGCCGTTATGTAAGGAAGAAGACACTTTGAGACATGCTACTGTAGGAAATTAATCAGTGCCGGGGTGGTGAGATGCACCGAGGTGAACCCCGAGGTGAAGCGGAGTTACTGTTACCGCCCCGAAGTGTTTTGTTCCTCTTATACACCACAGCAATTTGTCAGTGGTTACTTTTTATCCATTTATAGTTACATTTAATGTAGTAGTAGTAGTAATGTTATTACAACGAATTTAGACGATGAAAGCTTTCATTTGTTTCTATGCTTTGAAACCCCATTTTTATGCATCACAGATTTTTTGACAACATTTCTTTTTGTAAAAGCATTTCTTAGAAAGTAAAGCAGAAGTGAAAGCGATGATTTCTGCTGTGGAGCTACAAGCAGGTGTGAGAGTTTCCGCAAGTGACAGAGCTTCAGGTGGGTTTCTGAAGCTGCTTTGTAGATGAAGACATGTTCACAGGATGTACAGAGCAAGTTTTATTTTGTTCAGAAATAGGATTTGGTTTCTCGTGTCTGACACGGGTATGTGGTTAATGAATTTATTACTGATTAGCAAACAGACACGAGTCTGTGGCACTTTCTTGAAAGAGAGATTTTACAGGCCTGGATGTTGCAGTGTTTTTTAACTAACAGGGTGAGATTGTAAAAGTTCCAGGACTGTATCACATCCCTGTGAAGTGCATTAAGATTCAATATACAAACTTTTGTTTTCAGGGTTTATTTTCTTTTTGGGTTGTTGAATCAGCTTGTCCAATTGGCAACTACAAATAAAAAAACTAACATCCCAGACACAAAAGCAAAATTTTTCACAGTCAAATTTCTACAAATACACAGACGATGAAAAATGTAGATCATTTAAATTAGACCACAATCTACTTTTTAAAAAAAAATAGTCAAAAAAATTCAAACCAAAATTTAGTTTGAACTGACAGTTGAAACTTTAGACAAAGTAAAGTTGCAGCAGCAGCAGCACAGTTTAGATCTAACACTGATCAGATTCATCTGTGTTAGACTTAAAAGCTAGAGAAAATAGCTAGCAGGCTCGTACACAACTTCTATCATTCGGAACAAAAATCGACATTGATTTAAACCAGCGAATATCCTCTGATCAATCGTATACAACTGTGAGTCATTTTACTTTAAGTCTAACTGCAATCTGATGGAAAAAATCACATGAAGTGACTTTTAATAATTCATTACAATTAGATCGGTTTATTTTCTACAGCCGAGGTCTGACTGTTGTTTGGCAGGTGAAGATGCTACAAGAGGATCAGTGAGAGCATCAGTCCGAGCAGCAGGATCTCTGTACCAGCGCTCTGGATCTCAGCTCTGCTTCGTAAACAGCTGCTAGACGGAGACAGCTTGAGCTCAGGAATGTTCCCCATGTTGAACACGAGGTTCTGGGAGATAAACAAGATTTTACAGGAGTTGTTATACGCTCTCGCAAACAAAACGTTTCTCAAAACCTTTTAGCTTTCTTTAGTAGTTCTACTTAAAACTTTCTCCTTACAGATTGACAAAGAGCCCATAAGGGTGTCAGATGAACATTTTTTTTTAAAGAGTGTCGTTAAGAAAACCTAAAACTGTAAACTGAAATAAGATAATATACTGAAATGGAAACTGAAATTAAAAAGAAAACCTTGACTTTAGTATACATTTAGTGACACTTTCTTTCCTTAGACACACAAATAACTACAACTCATTAAAACTCATAAATACTCATTATGTTAAAAAGAGTCAAATGTGCAGAGTTCTCTGCGTGTTATCTGAATCAGAAACAGTATGAGTAAAGGCGGGCCACTGCTTAAAATATCAATGAGCAGCAAGTACCACTCAGTATGGCCGCTGTATTAACCTTCAGTCGCAAGAACCAATCACCTTGTTGGTTAAGAGATTAGCAGAAAAAGCCAGGCTCATCAGATTCTTACCCTGATATGTGCGGAAATAGTGCATTTTGCAACATGAAAATCCTTTTTTTTTTGTCTTATTTGCAAGCATGCAAAACTACAGCCTGGAGAAGCAGTGAGAGTGACAAGTACACAGAGAAACTATCAGTCACTCGATGCATCAGCCAATCATATAGGGGTAAAGTTAGGGTTAGGATAAGGTTTAACCAATTATATACCAGCTATTGATCATGCAACAGAAAAGCGTTCACTATATTCAGTCAGGAGATCATGAGTTCACATCCTGACGAGGCTCCAGCCATCCGTGGCCGGGAATCTAGGGAGCAAAACTGGCTGTGCTCTTTGGGTGGGAGGGGCATACTGTCTCACCTGTCAATCACAGAGATACTACCCAGTTTTGTGCATTGGTGAGCTCATGTATGAGGAAGAGGGCAGATAGCTCTTTTATCTGAGTGTGTTACGTTGGCCTGTGACACAGCAGAAGTAGTATTTTGAAAAGATTTGGTGGCTAACTTCATTAGTCCACACTCTCCATGGTTGGGGATAGCTTGCTGGTGGGTGGGAAATGACCAAGTTACCAAATTGTGTGGAAAATAAAATAAAAAAAAAAAAGGAAAAAATGAGTCCATAAACTATACTTCACAAATTGAGCTTCAAAAATGATCTATAAATGCTACTTCCTCTACAACCTTGTAATTTTGGAGAAAGAGAAAGCAATTAACAATTACAAATTAACAAAGGTGCAGACGAACACACATGCAATCCAGAAATGGTTACTATCAAGTTTGCTGCATCTTGACATTGAGATTATTGGGGATAACTGAGTGGAAATTTGAATGCAAACTCTGGCTCATGTGTTTGAAACGGCATCTTGTCCACCCGTTTCTGGTTTATGGTCTCTGGTCTCTCCTCATTTTACAGATCTTGTATGACTGAAAAGTAGTAAATCTTGCCAAGATGGCCTCTGAGTGGACCAAAAGCAGATTGGTTCATGTAACTCACCTCTAAGCTTCCAACAAGCACGTACTGTTGAATCCTCTTCAGCGTTTGCTGATACTCCAGGACTGAGTTGTTATCCCACACCTTTGTCTTCATCATGTTCATCCAGTGTCTGTACAGTGAAGAAAGCAAAGCAGTTTCAGATAAACCGCTGAAACTGAAAATCACGAGCAGGGAGACACAGTCAGAGTAATTAGCTGTGTTACGTGGCATTAGCGGCTCCCATCTCGGTCATGAGCGTCTTCTTGTTGGGGAGGCTGCTACAGGTGCTGAGGTCTAGAGCGGGGTAGTAGTAGAGAAAAGCCAAGCACATCTCATTATGAGTTTCCAGACCCCCCTGTTAACAGAATGCAGAATAAAGAATTACACCACAGCACTGGTTATTTCTCGAATCTGATTGGTCAGAAGGTGTTGATTAATTTTCTATAACAGCACATCTGCCCGTAGTGTAGCTACAAAGTTTATATTACTACACTTGTTCTAATACAGTATTGTTTCTATAGTAACAGCTTACACAGGGACTCGTACCATGGATGAACTACATAATCAAAAACTACTAATAAAAAAAGTTCTGAAAGGAGTCTCCAGTGTCAGCACTTTGCAACAGTTGTAAAAGTTGTGTTTATTTTTTTTTAATCTTATTAACTTCAAGAGAAAAAAAGACAGTCTGGTGACGGAACAACTGTTTATAGCTGCTATAACATAAGTGATAACAGGTTCCATGGACATTCTACAACACTAAAAGTAACTATAAATGGATAAAATGTACAATGTGTTGTTCATTGATAAATTAGAAATTATAATCATCAGCATGTTGCTGTGGTTTGTGAAGAATAAAACACTTTGCAGTGTGCGGTTATTGGAAAAATAATAAACTTCCAGCTGGTAACGGTAACTCCACTTTGTCTCATGCCACATTATTTTCCTATAACAGCAAGCCCCCAAGTGTTTTATTCTTTCCTTAAACAAAGTATTATTCTACATAGATTGCGTTGAATGGTTTAACCTGAGATGTTCGTTGTTACTAAGTTAGAATAGACCAACCCAAGTGAGTTCTGTTCGATTGCTCGTGTTATATGTGCATTCCACCAAGAGCTTGTCACCCTGTGAGAGGAAAAATGAAGTTTTATTTAGATTTTTGTCATTATTTGGAATGTTGCATGCATCTGAACGTACTGAACAAGTTTCAGACATTTCCTCCAATTGGATTTCTGAGAATTCGACACCTACCAGCTTAATGGTTTTGGTTTTTCCCAGGTGTGTCACCTGCTGGAATTCAAAATCATAGTGCTCATTCAGCACTAAGAAATCGATCTGCTCTCCATCCCTAAAGAACACAAAAAGACTTGAACTCAGTAATCACCGCCTGCCTGTACGTTTTCCTTTGTTGGTGGAAAAAGTACAAACTCTCTGTTCTTTCTTTTCATAAAATTTCTATCCTTTCTATTCTTAAAATGATTGTATGAAGCAGTTTCAGGTAACGCAACATGCAAACGTTCTCATGTTTCCACACCTTTTTTTTTAATTTTTATTTTGACAGTTCAGTCAGCAAAGCTTGTTTTCTGCCGTAGCTGGTCTCAGAGGTGTTTCAATTTTAGATTTTTCTAAATTTAAGACTTTCAGATTTATATGAGTTTTACGTGATAGACACAATGGTGTTAAAAAAAGTTACAGGAGTGACACATCTTTAAAATGTGTTACTCGCCTTTTAATGAAATGTAAACAGGCCTGTGATTTTGACACAAATTAGTTTTAAATAGTTACTCATAAACACAGTCTTGTTCATTTGTTTTGTTACAGCTACACAGTGTTTTTTTTTCTTACCTGAAGTGGCCAACTCGCACCTTCCTTCCTGTCAGGTGTGTGTGCAGGATAACTGCGAAAACCTGTAGGTCCTCTGGTGACTGAGAGAGGACCTGAAGAACAAAAAAGAACGTTTTACCACAGAACATCCTCAACTTCCATTTTCTCATGATTTTCAAAAAGTAAGGCATGAGATTGTGGTGCTGTATTGTTTCATTTGGCCTTATACCACTGTTTATAGCTGCTGTAAGTGATAATAGGAACTAATTTGTTTCATGGAAGTTCCACAACATTAAATGCAACTATAAATGGATAAAAAAAAAGTATGACGCTGTTTTTTTTTCCCCATTAAAAAAGTAATCGAAGGCAAACAGCGCACACCTGAATTGTTGTATTCCTTACTTACTTACCTAATACAAAAAACACTAAAACAAAAATATTGTTCACTCTTCCTACTTTGCATGACATCATTCCAACAATTTTCCGAGCTGCACATGATTACTTAAGGCTTGTTATTAGTGATCTGAGTAAATCACTCTGTGGCTGAGAGTGATGTTAGATTAAAAAAAAAAAGATGAAGTAGATTTTGTACCTGGGGAAAGTAGCTGGTGTCACACAGGCCGTATGTGAGGAAGGCTGAAGCATTAGGTGGGATTGCATATTCTAACCCGATTGTCACCATGAGTCCCGTATGCAGTACAGCAGCATCGAACTGCCGCAGCTGAGCCGTGTAGTAAAAACGCAAGCCTGAGTTATCAACAAGACCTACACACACACACACAGCAAAAGGAGATCTGAAAGGATCTGAGTACACACAAGAGCAAAAGTTTATATCACCGTAAGATACAAAAACAACCTCGTCACAGTAACAGACATTTTCTAACAATGTAATGTAAAATTGTTGCATGTGCTATTCTTTTGAAATAATGATGGCACGATACTTCTTTTTCTGTTCTGATACCGATACTGACACCGTGATATCAGCCGATATCGATACCCATGCACTATTGTTTTCTTTAAAAACTTTTTTTACTGAAGCACTTCACAGTTAAACTCTTTCGCACAAAAATCACCTACGTTATAAATATAATAAATATAATAAAGTATAAAGAATTAAATATAAGAAAATCTTTCCTAACAAAAGAAAAAGTCTCTTTATACAGTGTGTAAACTTTCCATTTCCAAAAATACATTTCTTTTCCAAATCCAATCTTTGCCATTTGCTACAGGATCCAATATCCGATATATTTTCTCCGATATCCGATCCACCGTTTTTTGCTGGTATCAGCCAGATACTGACACTGGGTAGCAAATCAGTGCCATCTCTAATGTTAAGATATTCATAGTAAATAGTATTATTAGTTAATTAATAGTAGAGTTTTTTTATTTTAATTTTGCCACTTTAACAGCTTTTGGATCCTTTCAGCTGTAATATCCGCTCTTCCATTCTTCCTGAACTATCGATTTTAATTCAGACGTCATAAACCACTTTCTTCATATCAATTCTGGAGACCAAGAGGGCAAAATTTTCCTTTCAAAATATTCTTCTGTTGAGTTTGCCTTGTTTTTGTTATAGGAAGTTTCATTGTCGTTCAGGGAAATTCAGCCTTCTAGGTAAAATAGAGGTTCCTTTGTTTATTTTTTCACCCAGAAATGATGGGGGATACAAACTTTTGCACTCCACTAGGCTAGTCATGTAGTATGCACTTAAATTCTTGCTTGGGTAGAGAGGGCTTTATTATAGTTGAAATATTGACACTGCTAGTTTGGCAAAACATATTGAATTCACACAATTTACTTAGTAATTCAAATTAGCAATTGATACCTGTCTCAGTTAAAATCTTCTCTGTAAATATCTGCGTGAATCTACGTCCAGCTCCTCAGTGATGTCACACAAACTTGCTTGATTTAGTTTAAGACACAGATCTGTTAGTTATGCGTGTGTCTGAAACATAAAGTCATTTTAAGGGTGTATTCTATAGAGAAGATTCCAGAGTGAAAAGCAATCTCAGCATTGAAATAAGATGAAACACTACACATGGTCTTGCATTTCATTAGTGACATGCAGAAAACATGCCAAACTGAAAAGCAAAGGCTTCGCTGCATTGCTTTCGCATCACTGGATTTCCTTAACGAAAAACAATCAGCAGGAGATTAATTTCTTTTAAAAATAAAATGCTGAGCTTGTGTCAGAAGTGAACGTAATTCTCTGTTGCATTTCAGTTCACTGTCATCAGTGTGGTGCAGTCATGCTGCACTGAAATGCAATCACTGTCCAATCCTAGCCCTAAGCTGTACTTTCGAGTGTGGCTGTAAACCGAGAATGTGGAGCAAGGCCTCAAAGTATCATTTTCCACCCTTTACAGTTTCCTTTTGCTTCACTGTTTTGTTTTGTTTTTCTTCATTGCTACTGCACTCAACCCTTAATCATACAGTTTTTCAGGATTATTACTAAAACATGATAAAAGTGTTAAAATGACTAAAAAAAAAAACTCATAGCTCACAGCAGGACCCAGGAGTTCCTACACATACCCCTGGAGATACCTTATAAGACATCTGACTTGTGTGACACATGCCAGGCACTGTGTTTAGCATCAAAACAGCAATAATGCGCATCAGTGTGTTAGCTGGCTAGGTCTATCTATCTGGGTATATTTGTACCTGTAGTCTTGTACTGGTTGTTATAGTGCACTTCAAGCCTGTAGAGGGTCTCATTTCCATCTCCACCCACAGGAAGTCCAGCCACTTCGGGAAATTCAAAAGCCTGAAGATGTTAAAAAAAAAAAAAGAGTTAGAATAACTCCATTGGTCTCTAGTGCCAAGCAGAGGATCTGCCCCCGTCTCAGAGAATCAGAAACATGCTCAGAATGGATGATTCTAGGTGCCATTTAGCCCTTATAACAGGAAAAAAAAATTTAAATCATTTTTCAGAATGTATTCTAAAAAAAACCATGAATTTAATGATGCATTTGTTGTTGAACATGTAACAGGCTTGAGGTTTTAGCACAGAGTTAGCAAATACACAACATGTGATTAACTAGCATCCATGCTAATGATGTGAGGACTTTAAGGACTGTCTAATGATTTACTTAATTTTTTTCGAACTATTAAATGACTTTTCGACGTCAAATCTATAATTCGGGTAGCAAGGTTGTACTTGTAAGTCAATATCACAATATCATTGCAAATGAAGAAAACAAATGAGAGAACTTCATTTTCTTCTTCCCATGATCTCCAGGAAATTCAGATGTGACTATTCCAAATATTTCAAATATTTCACACGATTGAGTGAATTATCTAAAATGTACATTTGTATATAAGCTATAAGGGATGAGTCATGGAAAATGATGTTCCTAGCATGAGATGTTGAACGGATTCACACTTTAATGCAAAAATAATTTTAAGTTCCTACATAAAATAACAAAAGAAATAACAAAAGAATTCAAGAAGGAAATGTTTTTTGTGCCAGGCTCCCTGATCATTTTTAAAAACTAGATTTTTTTGAACTAGTGTTGTTTTTGTACCTTTTTCTATCTCAAGCAAAAATCCTAAACTTTTTTATGTTCAGAAATGATATTTTCTTCTTCGTGAAATATTTTTGTCTTCAACATTACGTATTTTGACCTGAATGTTAAAAATTTTGGACATACAAAGATTTTTTTTTTTTTTCAGGCAGACAAAGCTTTAAATGAAATTTTCTCCCTCTTTACCTTTGGTGGACTTTAAAATGCTAGAACTTCTTGTTGATATATGTCGATATAGAAGAACTACAGGGTGTCCCAAAAGTCTCCATACACAGCGGTTTATGTTTGCCAGCCCCACATCGGTTGTGACATTTTGCTAAAAATGTATGGAGGCTTTTGGGACTCCCTGTATTTAAGGTAGAAAATCTCAAAAACTTGACCACGTGAAGGGTTTTCGCAGGCCACCACACCTGGTTTCAACATGTTATTCATTTTCATTTGGCCACGTCTTAATAAGCATCGAATTTAAAAACTCTGCAGCAACTCTGTTTGAAGTATTTAAATGATCGCATTTCATATCATAATCATTTATTGGTTATGGGTCAAGCAAAAAAAAAAATTCACAAAAGTTTTATGTTATTTATCTGAAATATGTAGGTAAGTTATTGTGAAGGACACTTTTCCTGTGTTTAAAATCTTTTTACGTTTACTTTACATACACGTTTGTAAATGTAATACCAGTAGGACACAAGTGACACCTCAGTCAGGGAATAACTGGAATGACCTATGAACCAGAACCCCGACCCTGAAAGTAAGGCATCACTCACTCCTCCTCCAACACCCCAAACAGCGACGACTGTGTAGCAGTCTGTTGGTTTCTCTCCACTGTAACAGGGTTCCTCAGAGGGCTTGGTCACTGATGGTGGACATCGGTACAGCAACATGTGATGCACGATGTCCTGGTTCTGGATCACTGGTTCTATCTGTTGGCGGCAACATAGTGAGAATCTCTGAGATACCTTTAGCTTTATGTAATATAAAACTCCATTGGCGCTACGTTTTTGAATAAATCAGACCTGCAAGCTCGGTCTAATTACCATGAAGCTACGGCATACGAATAAACACTGCTACTTACACGGTAGATGTGGTGCTTCCTGTCAAATGCTGGAAGGCTCATAATCTTGCAGTGGTAGTAAGTGACTAGGGCAGGTATTGTAAACTGCAAAGGAATAAAAAAAAAGAAAGAATCTATTTAATAAACAGATTTAATGAGAACAGGTTTAATAATAAACTGACCAAGTGTGAATCTTACAGTCTGAGGGTAGTACTCACTGCAGAACCAAAAGTCCAGGGGGTGAAGCTGGACATGGTCCAAATCCTCCTATAAACCTCCTATAGCCCCTTAACCACAACCCTAATCCAAGAGACACTGTACAGCACGGAACAAAAAACACGCTGAAGCACAGTGAGTTGTCTCCACCCCCTGGACTTTTGGTTCCACTCTGCGTTTAGCTGGATCAGATCTGACTCCACCCCCTGGACTTTTGGATCGACTCTGCGTTTAGCTGGATCAGATCTGACTCCACCCCCTGGACTTTTGGATCGACTCTGCGTTTAGCTGGATCAGATCTGACTCCACCCCCTGGACTTTTGGATCGACTCTGCGTTTAGCTGGATCAGATCTGACTCCACCCCCTGGACTTTTGGATCGACTCTGCGTTTAGCTGGATCAGATCTGACTCCACCCCCTGGACTTTTGGATCGACTCTGCGTTTAGCTGGATCAGATCTGACTCCACCCCCTGGACTTTTGGATCGACTCTGCGTTTAGCTGGATCAGAT
>CM075021.1:15747154-15795198 GCA_037576675.1 Pangasius sanitwongsei
TGAGCCCCTGAAAATGGAAGTACTTTGCTGAAAATGGCTGTAATTCCTAAATGGTAAATGACATATTTTTGTGGAACCTCTTAAAATAAAGTTGAAAGTCACTTCGATCACATCTTGATTGTTTTATTAAAAATCCATTGTGGTGGTGTATAAAGGCAAAATGACAAAAACTCTGTCATTGTCTAAATACTTCCGGACCTGACTGTGTGTGACTGCAGTGTCATTACCGTAACTCTTGTTGCATTATAAACCTGACAGCTGTATACGTGACTGCAGTGTCATTACCGTAACTCTCAGTGCTCTATAAACCTGACAGCTGTATACGTGACTGCAGTGTCATTACCGTAACTCTCAGTGCTTTATAGACCTGACAGCTGTATACGTGACTGCAGTGTCATTACCGTAACTCTCAGTGCTTTATAAACCTGACAGCTGTATACGTGACTGCAGTGTCATTACTGTAACTCTCAGTGCTTTATAAATCTGACAGTTGTATGTGCGTCATTACTGTAACTCTCAGTGCTTTATAAACCTGACAGCTGTATACGTGACTGCAGTGTCATTACCGTAACTCTCAGTGCTTTATAAACCTGACAGCTGTATACGTGACTGCAGTGTCATTACTGTAACTCTCAGTGCTTTATAAATCTGACAGTTGTATGTGCGTCATTACTGTAACTCTCAGTGCTTTATAAACCTGACAGCTGTATACGTGACTGCAGTGTCATTACTGCAGTTGCAAAACCTGACAGTTGTATGTGTGTCATTTCTGTAACTTTCAGTACATTTCCTTGTTTTTCTCAGAGCATAGGTGGAGGATGGATCGAAGCGCAGAACAGCAGGGGAGAGGTCGGCCTGGTGCCTGAGGACTACGTGGAGGTAAAGTGGACTGAAAACACACCCTGGGGAATTCACACACAGCCACAAAGCTTGGCATTATACATACACTCACATACACCCTACACACACACGTTCATGAATATTCACTGTGTGTGTGTGTGTGTATGTGTGTGAAGTTTCCTGTGGAGGAAGGAAACTGCCACAGTGAGGAATTAGTAACAGGAAACGCTTTCTCTCTTCACATGTTCACACATGACATATTTACTGATCTGCGTGACCTCTGGTGCCAGTTACTGTTGTGCCTAACGATGTGAGTTTACTGTGTATACAGGAGTGTGTAGGAGAGTGTTGGAGAGTATATGCACACGGGTGTGTGTCTCTATTGTCCTGTAACACATTAATTATAATGTTAATTATGTCTGAAAAATAGCTGTAAAATTACTTCAAAAACCACATTCAAATTTTAGAAAATTAAAAGTTTAAGTATTCAAATGCATTCTTTTCCGCCATAGTCCCTCCAGCAGAGTGACATCACCACTCTTTATGGCGTCGCTGCTTTTCTGTACTTTGAACAAAACAGAAGTGTGTTTTCCTGTGAAACATATGAACATAAGTTTGTTAGGGTATATCACTGAACGTCCTTTTCCGAAAACCATGGGCATTAATATGGAGTTGGTCCCCCCTTTACTTCTATAACACCCTCCACTCTTTTGAGAAGGCTTTCTGCTAGATGTTGGAGCGTGGCTATGGGGATTAATGATCATTCAGCCGCAAGAGCATTAGTGAGGTCAGGCCCTGATGTTGGGCGAGGACGTCAGGAGAGCAGTAGGTGTTTAAATTCATACAAAAGGTGTTCAGTGGGGTTGAGGTCAAGGCTCTTTGCAGGACACTTGAGTTCTTCCACTCCAACCTTAACACACCAGGTCATGGAGCTGGCGTTGTGCACAGGGGCATTGTCATGCTGGAACAGGTTTGGGCCTCTTATTTCCAGTTCAAGTAAAGATCTTAAAGCAACAGTTTGGGGAAGAAACTCCTATGGGTGTGATGGTCATATGTGCACATACTTTTAGCCATATCGTGTATAAATTTATAGGGATTAAAAAATATGAAAATTGTAGCAGATTTGTAGAAAATTGTAGGCGATTGTGATCGCCTTTGTTAGGGGAAAAACAGAGTGTTTTAGAAACACACTTTAGTCATTGGATGATGTCAGTCTGTAATTTTGTACTGTTATTAAATACTACGTTGCTTTCTTAAGCAATGAAAATCATGAGAATTTGTATCATAGCTTTATCACACACTTTAATATTTTTGATCTGTTTTATTTACAGTAATGTAGATGCCTACACAAACAGAGTAAATGTTATCACCTCAAACTTATCAATGACATCACATCCTCTAATATCACAGCAGTTTACAAATTACAGTTTACAATGACAAATCTTTGTTCAAAAATGCGGCTTTTCAAATCACAAATTCCTCTGTCCTGAAGACTCTCCCATGTTGGAAAACTGAAAGTTACAACTTTACCTCTGACTGTTACAAAGCGCCGACACTAGTGACTCCTTCCCTAATGTTAAATAAGCATCCCCTTAAAGAAAATTTCACTACATCAACGATTGCTGTCATTTTTATCCATATAACAAGTCAGAGCTGCTGTTATAGAAAATTACATCTTCTGACCAATCAGAATTGAGAATTCAGCTGCACTGTGATATAAATGACATTCATCCAGGGCAAAAGAGCTGTTGGAAATGAACTTGTATCCCCTTCAGGACACACTGTTCAGCATCTAGATTTCACAAAGCTGACACACACTTTGCTAAGGCTAGACCATTTTATTTAGTCTTTTTATGCCTTAAAATACACTCACAACACTTTATTAGGAACACTATACTAATACTGGGTAGGGCCTTGCTTTGCTCTCAGAGCAGCCTCAGTTCTTTGTGGCATGGATTCCACAAGATGTTGGAAACATTCCTCAAAAGATTCTGGTCCATGTTGACATGACTGCGTCACACAATTCCTGCAGAGATTTCAGGTGCACAGACTTTCATGCTGTGACTCTCCCGTTCTACCACATCCCAATGGTGCTCTATTGGATTCATATCCGGTGACTGGGAAGGCCACTAAAGAACAGTGAACTCATTGTCATGTTCATGAAACCATGACTTGAAACCATGACTTTTGCTTTGTGGTATGTTACATTATCATGCTGGAGGTAGCCATTAGAAAATGGGTAAATTGTGGCCATGAAGGTATGCACATGGTCAGCAGCAATACTTAAATAGTCTGTGGCACTGAATCGATAATTGATTGTTTGGTATTAACAGGCCAAAAGTGTGCCATGAAGACATTCCCCACACCATTACACCACCCCCACCAGCCTGGACTGTTGACACAAGGCAGGTTGGGTCCATGGATTCATGCTGTTGGTGCCACATTCTGACCTTACCATCTGTGTGCCTCAGCAGAAATCGAGGTTCATCAGACCAGGCTACGTTTTTCCAGTCTTCAACTGTCCAGTTTTTGTGAGCCTGTGCCCACTGCTGCCTCAGCTTTCTGTTCTTGGCTGTTAGATGTGGAACCCAACTTGGCCTTCTGCTGTTGCAGCCCATCCGCCTCAAGGTTCGGCATGTTGTGAATACTGAGATGCTTTTCTGCTCACCACAATTGTACAGAGTGGTTATCTGAGTTACTGTAGTCTTATTGTCAGCTCAGACCATTCTGGCCATTGACCTCTTCGTTGACCTCCCTCATCAACAAGGCAGGTCTGTCCACTTAACTGCCGCTCAGTGGATGTTTTTTTCTTTACTGCACCATTCTGACATTCTGAGTAAACTCTAGAGACTGTTGTGTGTGAAAATCCCAGGAGATCAGCAGTTATAGAAATACTCAAACCAGCCTGTCTGGCATCAGCAACCATGCCACGGTCGAAATCACTGACATCACATTTTTTTCCCCATTCTGATGGTTGATGTGAACATTACCCGAAGCTGCTGGTCCGTATCTGCATGATTTTATGCATTGAACTGCTGCCACACGATTGGCTGATTTAGATAATTTCATGAATGTAAATATTATAGTTCAAGTTATATTTGAACAATGAAATTAATTCTGCCAGTGAATGTATGTGAATGCTTTTCCTTGTGAAACAAATACCTGAATGTGGCATGGCAGAATTACTGTCCTATTACAGATCGATGATGGATAATGGAAAGTATGTAAATGTCACATGCCTACATTGCTAACAGGTAGTACATCTAGCTCATCTGATCTCCGTCGGATATTGTTCAGCTTCTCTCTCACTGAGCTCTGAAGGGTAAATAAGATACCAGGTGTTGTAATGTGTACTGTGGGATTAACAGGTGATGAAAAGGAGCTGTCTCACACATGATACCATTTGGTACGTACAGCTTAAGCCTATCTGTGGGTTATGATCCTTTTGTATTACTTCCTGTTTACAGCTCCGCCCTCTCGTTGGATAGACAACCTGCAAATAGATATGACTCATACTGTGTTCACTGGCATACTGTAAATTGCACAGGTTTACTTTATATTACACATAGTTTTTCTTGTTTAAAGCATTAATTTTGTCAAAGAATGCAAATCCACTAATATAGAGGGAACTGATATATGATATATAAAATGCTTCCTGAGGGATCCCTAGTGGTGCAACAGAAAAAGGTTCGCCCTATCCTCCAGAGATTGAGGCAAGAGAGTAAACCTGGTCGTGCTCTCTGGGTGGGAGGGGCATAGTCTCTCTCTCTCTACTGTCAATCGCAGCAATCTGTGAGCTCATGTATGCAGAATAGGGCGGATAGTAAGTTATGCACGTTTCTCATGGGATAAGTAATCTCCGTATGAGCCACAAAGATGGTACACATGCTCGTCACACTAAAAAAAAAAATCCATTCCTGCTACACACCCCTCATTTTAATACAATCACATTGTTTTTACCTTTAATATAATCATTTTGTTGTAGGATTTATAACGTTGCAAGTTGGCAAGTTAGGTCACATGACCACGATGCATGTAGACTATGCTCATGCTTGGAACACCGTACTGTACTTAAATCCCCCGGACATGTCGCTTCTCTGTCAAGTGCTTTTAAATGTCATCTATATTTTATTATTCTGCGTTTTAAACTCTTGACAGCACTTGGTTTCGTTTTAGCTCCAGCGGGAGATTAGAGAAAAGAGCGAACGCATCCTGGAGTGTGTTTGCACTGACGAAAAAGCGCAAAAATCAAATGGCAACACTTCATTTATTATTATTGTGGTTATTTCTACTGGACGTTTTATAGAATACACAATACAGCGTCATCTTTTCAGACACAAACGCTCACAGTCTGTAAAAGTTACTGACATGACTGACTTGGGCAGGACTGAAGTCCCAATGATACGCCCCTAAACGCTACATTACGTCACCCCTCCTCTCCAGGTAAAACTAATCCAGCCTGAATTGGGCTTTACAGGATATCAGGAGAAAATCAGACAGTCTCTCCTGTACACTTAGGGAAGGGGAGCGAGGGGAAAAAACAGGAATGTGTATGATTGTATGGGCTGAGGCCTGAGCATCACTTCAGAATTCAGAATCCGCTTCTCTTTCAATCTCTTTAGCTTCTTAGTATCCACATTTGAGATAAAACATACAAACCGACAAAAAGGCATTCAATCTTATTACCAAAATCCTTTCCAAGATTAAGGCCAAATTTGTTTTTATAGAGAAATCGTTCCTCTTTGACTCCTGGGATTGTTCAAATGAGAGTACTTCCTCTATTTGACTACGGTGACACAGTCTATAGATTTGCATGCAGAAGTGTATTATGGCTATTCGATTTGCCACAAACACTCTGTTCGTAACACATTAATACTCTGTTTACTCTGTAGTTAAATGTCCCTCCTTACAGATTTGCCCTAATATCCATTCTTTCGTTTTAATTCATTAAAAAAAACTCTTCACAGCCAGTCTTCTCATAACTTATGTCAGTTCCTATGACCTTTTCAATGAAGAGTTCGTAAACCTTCATCTTTCGGTTCTCATCATTTTAGACCGCAAATGATTAGAAAAAAAAAAATCAGCTTAACTGGATAATTCATTGCTATTCTGTTTTTAAGAGTTCTGTTAAGGACATTTTGTTCCTGCCTTCTCTCTAAGTAAACACTTTTACAATTTCTTTTGTAAATATGAACTTGTTCTTACCAACTTGCCTGATTCAATTAAACGATAAATATAATTAAATTAAAAAAAAAAAAAAAAAGCCAATTAGATCAAAGTCTGTTGGTCAAAAAATGTAGGGTTTGTTTCAGGCCTGGAAATTACCATGGCTGGAAAAATATCTATAGATATGTTTAATAATCTTTGAATCATTTTATAATATTCTTATAACATTAGATGCGCTTTAATAGGAACACCTTTGCACCTGCTCATTTTAGACAGTTATCCAGTCAAGCGATCATGCATGAATTCATATAGATACACAGGTTATGTTCATATCAAACATCAGAATGAGGAAAAAAATGTGATCTCGGTGACTTTGGCTGTGGCCTGGTTGTTGGTGAGAGTTTGAGTATTTGAGAAAGTGCTGATCCGCTGGGATTTTCGTACGCAACTGTCTCTGGCACAGAACGGTGCGTAAAACAAAAAAACATCCAGTGAGCAGCACTGAGAACGGCCAGACTGATTTGAGCTGACAGGAAGGCTAGGATATATCTCAAATAACCACTTTTTACAGCCATGGTGAGCAGAAAAGCATCTCAGAACATACGGCATGTCAAACGTTGTGGTGGATGAGCTACAACAGAAGAAGAGCACTTTAAAAAAAAAAAAACGTTTTTTTTTTTTTGCGATTTATAGATTTCTATGAAATGTCAATAAAAATATGTTTGGAGATTGTCACAAAGCAGCTTTACAGAAATATATCAATTCCGGATATAAAGTTGATATTTATAAATTTATCCCTAATGAGCAAGCCAGAGGCGACGGTGGTGAGGACAAACTCCCTGAGACGATACGAGGAAGAAACCTTGAGAGGAACCAGACTCAAAAGGGTGACACCGGATAGTGCAATTATAAAGAATTTCCTTCTATAACTGTATACTGTAGAGGCAAAAAGTGAAGCACACTTAGGGAAAGGGAGCAGGGGAAAAACTGGGAGATCTCAAATGATCTCAAAATCGGAGTCCCTGCTTGCGCTCTGCACACAGTGTACAGTTCTTTAACCATTACGTTTGTACGAAATTCTTTGTTCCGGGATTTCGCGAGACATTTCCTTCTGAAAGCAGACTTCTGAGTCACTGTTATTTGGATGAAGGACATGATTATAAAGTGCAGAATTGTGTGTGTGTGTGTGTGTGTGTGTGTGTGTGTGTGTGTGTGTGTGTGTGTAGAGGTGGAGCAGATGCAGGTCTGATAAACAGTTCAGGTTCAGTGTAAACTCTCTCTGGGCTATAACGAGGCTGTTTGATCTGCGCTATTTACGGAAGTTTGGCTCCTGCTATCACTCCCTCCAGCACAGACACACACACACGCACGCACACACACACAGATGAAGGACCAAACATCTGGATGACTACGTGTTAGAGACTTCTCGATAGTTACATCCTGCTTTGTGTGTTTTTTTTTCAAGGCTCTCTTTCATAAATGTTTTTCTGAGACACTCATTAGGGACCTGCTTCCAGGAACATTCCTTCTTATACCACAGCGCTGTTGAATTCTCGATTCTGATTGGTCAGAGGGTGTTGAGTAATTTCCTCTTCCTGACAGTAGTGCAGCTGCACTCATTATGGTTTCTATAGCAACAGCCTAGACAGGGACTTGTAATGGTGGACACTCCACATAAACAAAGACTAATAATGAACAGACTTTTTAAAACAAGTCCTGTTATTTAACAAAGAAGATATAAATATAAATATAAATGTTGATAAGGCAAAGTTTTCCTGTAAAGAGACGTTTATTTAACGGTTGTGGAAGGAGTCTCCAGTGTCAGTGCTTTGTAACAGTCACTATGTTGTTTTTTTTGCCACATAGGAAAGTCTCCAGGACAGACGATTTTCTGTGACACGATATGCAAAATTATTTTGTTTTATTAACTTCAGTTCTTTTCATACAACAGTTTGTTCTGGTCCAGTAATCTGATTGGGCGAGCTACGTTCCAAGAGTGCTTATATTTAGCATAACCACACTGGGGCGTTTCACCGTGCGCATCACTCCACTTGTCTGTGTTCGCCATGTAAAATTCCACTTCCTAGTTCGAAACGGTTACTACGGTAGAGCTAGCCACATCATCAGCGCACATGACAAAATAATACTTTTCAGGAATATAACTTATGGCTTAAAACATGAAAGCTCATCAGATGAAGATGAAAACGAAGAAGAGAAGCCAATTTCACCGGAAGCACCTTTAGTGTACAGATCATTGTGAGCTAGCTAGCCACGGAGCCGACGTGCTATAAAGTGAGCGTAGCTTCTTCAGGATCTATTTCTGCTAGCGGAGCAAAAAAATAAACAAAACATTCGGCCATATTGTGTCTGAAATGTCACTTAGTATAAATTATTGCATTTATAAATGCAATATCGCACTCATAATCATGTGGTTATACTGAATATCAGCACGGCCGGGATTAGGCGCAGACACGAGTCCTTGTGCTAATGGGCTATTCCTTAAATAGCTGCTACAACGTGAGCGATAACAGGAACTAACTTGTTACATGGACGTTCCACAGCATTAAATGTAACTATAAACGGATAAAGAGTGCGACGTTTTGTTCTTTCATTCGTACAAAAATTATGGTCAGCAAATTGCTGTGGTATAAGAGGAACAAAACATGCAGTTATATGGAAAGTGATTAACTTCATGGTGGTAGCAGTGACGCTGCTTCATCCCACCGTGCTGTTGTTGATGATTTTCCTGTAACAGCATGGCCCCAAGTGCTTTGTGGTACATTTTCTCTACATGTAAATGCTGGTGTTTGTGTCTCCACAGGTCAGTAAGCCTCAGGCTTTTGCAGCAGGAGGAAGTGCACCCACGCTTGACCTGTCCTTCTTTGACAGTCATGCCACAGCAAGTACCACACAAGGCCAGGTGAGCTGCTACACACACACACACATCACTTCCTTCCCTTTTTCCTCTCTTCTTTAAAGGGCAGCACCAATGAAAGTGTTGAAAAATGAACACAAACATGATCTGAAACTATCTCTTATTCTGGTCGTGTCTGAGTCTAGACAAAAGTCCCTTGAGCTTTGTTTTCACTCCAGGTGAAAACACTGAAAAACGCTGTACCAGTTAATCTAACGATTAGATTGTCTTTATGCTCAGCACTGGAATATCTACATCGTCTTATATTTGCTCTCTATCACGACTGATATTTTTACCAGCACTGTGTCCTCCATGTTGGTTTTCCTCCATGTTGCGAGCTGATTGTTCGGACGTTATGAAAGCATCTGACTTCAGACAGATTGGTGTTTCTGAAACACTCCACTATGATGACAAAATGTGTGTTATTTAAAAAATTTTTTTTTTTTATCCACCTTCCACCCACCTTCACATGTAAAACCTAGCGCCCTAGACATTGATCTAGGGGGTGTGGCTTATTTGATCGACACGGTCAAGCCACGTCATTCTGCTCGTCCGTCCGACACACAGATAGCTAGCGAGAGAACACCAAATATAATCGTCGTCATCCGTTTAAGGCTGTTTATTATTCATTTTTTGTTTCCTCTTCAGTATTTTAAATAGTATGTTGTACAGAGGTTGCTGAAATTTGACGCGAGTGGAATAAATGTGCTTTTGGCATTGTTCGTGTGAAATGGAGTTAATAATAATCTTTATTTTTCTGAGCAGTTCAGGCTCTTCAGTTCACACTGCACACATGGATTAAGGAGTTGTGTAGGAGAAGCTAAATAAAGAACTGAATATAACCTGCAGATATCAGTACCGGTCTGTCACTTGTAATAATAAGTAATAATAAGTGTGTTGCCAGTATTTATGTAAGGTATAATACACTTGGTGGTGTGCTGTTACAGGAAAATAATCCACGACAGGGTGTTGTGATGCAGCTTGAGTTACTGTTACCACCCCGAAGTTGATGAATGTCCTAGAAAAGCTTGTCCCGAAGTGTTTTAATCGTCTTATACCACAACAATTTGTCAACGCTTATTTAAAAATGCCATACTTTTTATCCGTTTATAGTTATGTTTAATGTTGTGGAACATCCATGAAACAAGTTTCCTTTTTCACTTGTGTTAGACCAGCTATAAACAGTTGATCCCTCAGTTAGTAATGCAAAAATGCTCATTTTTACAAAGCACTGACACTGGAGACTCCTTCCATAAATGCTCAATAAACATCTCCTTACTGAAAACTTCACCATATCAACAATAATATATTTTCTTTTTGTCAAATAATAACATATTTTTACAAACCCGTTTATTGTTGGTCGTAGATTATGTGGAGCGTCTGCCGTACAAGTCTGTGTGAATTTGTTGTTACTATAGAAACGATAACATTGGATTTGAATTACAGCCGGAACTTCTGTCAGAACTGCTCTTATGTAAGGAGTAACCCACAAGAACATATGAAAATAATGCACGCTAGGGTGGTGTGATGCAACGTGACGCGCAAGCGGAGTGCCGCTACGCAGACCCAACCTTCCCCACCCCCCGTGTGTTAAACAAGACCGCATTTTAAACTCCATTTACTATTAGTCTTAGATTATGTGCAGCGTCTGCCGTACAAGTGCCTGTGTATGAGCTGTTACTATAGAAACAATAACGTATTAGAACGAGCGCATTAATTTAAACCTATCGTTCACCTTACGGTCAGAACTAATGTTATATGAGCTGTGCTGTTATAAAAAAAATAATGTACATCTTCTGACCAATCAGATCCAAGCATTCAGCTGTGCTGTAGTAATTAATTAAGAAAATTAATCAACACCTTCTGATCAGTGAAATTCGAGAATTCCAGAGCGCTGTGGTATAAGACGGAAATAAAGTTTATTAGCCCCGCAAAGCTACTTTTGGCACATCTTGTATAAATGTCCACATTGATTTAAGATGGTATTGAACTGCACACAGCACTGTTAATTAGGGCTGCATAATATATCGGAATTATCGAAATATCACAAATGTAAATATCGCGATATGCATATCGCAAGGGCTTGCGATAACGGAATGATCTTAATACTTCAAAAAGTTACGAGAAATTCACAGTTTTTGGGCGACGCAGACAGCAGAGATTGCTTTCTTTTCCTCACAAGAACATGAAACATTTATGGTGGTTATGTCATTTTCAATTTTTAAATATATATATGTATATAATTTAAATTGATTTTACACACTTATAGCATTATAGTACCGCATATCGCATTATTTAACAAGTTATCGCATCTCGCGTTTTTCTTCAATATCGTGCAGCCCTAGTGTTAATGAACATGATTGAGGGGAAAATAACGACTTGAGACGCACAAGACAGGCTGTGTTCTACAGAACAAGTGAGCACTTCATACACTGTAGATCCACTCCTAAGACATATAAGCAGTCAGAATGACCAAAGTGCTCCTTCCTGTCTTCTACTGCCAAGTCTTCTGGTCTGTCATGGGTTGACCTGCCTGGGATTATGTCACGGTGTCCAATAGTGACGCAAAAGGAGCTTAGAGAAGAGCGATGTGATAACAGTGATGTTTAGGCCGCATTCAGCTTAACTCTGGGCGAAGTGGGAAGTCTGACCTGAACAAAGTGACCTCCAGGAACGCGTGTGTTTTGTTAGCAAGAAGCTAGCCAGCTAATATTAGTGATCGTGAGTGTGTACGATGTATTTGCTTTCTCAAAACTGTATGGTATGTCTCTGTTGACTCATTTAAAGTAGTGAAGCGATCTGAAGGCTGTCGTAGGCTGAATTCATGCTCAAGGAGATCTTCCTGACTTTGATGGAGCATCGTCTTTGTTTTTTCCCTAACTGTCGGAGGTCAGAGATTCCAAATTTATAAGTTTCATGAGTCAGACGCAGCTCAGGATAAAAGATGAGACCAGTTATGATGAATGGAGTCTCAGGATGGAGAAGATACGCTGTGTTTCTGACTCAGTGACTGTTCAGATTTTGTTAGGATGCGAGTCAGCAGAAGAGGAAGGGGGACTCTTTACTTTAGAAGCATGTGAAAATGTGCATGTCAGCTGGTTGTGGTAAAAGGAGTAAATTTGTAAGATTAAACAGCCAGTCAGCAGAACAAACAGCACGGAGACACAGCAGTGGGCAGTTACAGTGACTCGTATACTTTTTAAAGCAAACCATTACAAATTAACTTTGTAGAACTGAGTTTTTGGGGGGTTTTTTAATGCTCAAGAAGCTACTAAAAATGGCTCAGGAAACATTTCTACCCCTTTACCCTCATTATACATACCCATAATACACATAAACATTCAGTTCGGCTTTATTTGTATAGCGTTTTTAATGATATTGTCACAAAGTAGCTTTGTAGAAATCCCCATCATATCTTACGCAAGTGACAATATCTTGAGTTATGATAAAAGTTGTAAGGCAAAATATTATGAGGTTGTTATATAACAAATAAGACAATTAATTATTAATTTCAAGCTTAAAATGGTCTTCTTTTGTTAGCAGATAGTTTTGTTTCTTTCTAGAAATAAAAAAAAAAATGCTTAATCCACCGCAAAAAATGTCATCTTACCAAGTGGAAATATCTTAAATATAGTCAAAGGTATCTTGTATTTCCTGTTATAAAATTACAGTAAACCAAATATAAGATTATTAAACCTATTTCTAGCCATTGTTACTAATGTCAAGCTTGAAAATAGTTTTGTTCTATTGGCATTGCATTTTTTTTTTCCGGCGTATTTTGTAAATTATCTGCATATAATTTCAAACTTGAAATGAGTAAAAACATCTAGAAATAAGCTTAATAATCTTATATATGTTTTAAAACTCTAATAGAGACATATGAGTGGAATTTTTCCTATATTCAGGATATTTTTACTTGCTAAAATAGCATTTTTTTTGCTAATATCCTTAACATTAGCTAGCATGCTGGGTAGCTGCTAGTAAACTAGCTGGCGTTTGTGACACCAGCGGGAGTCTCGTCTCGTTTTTATGTTTCGTCATTTTCCCAGCTTTCTAACAAAGCGCTGTTTCAACAGATCTCCTATTATGCAGTAAACACGAAGCGTTGATTTGCAGGAAGTGCTACAGGAAGCTGGGAGTTGTCTTTCCTGTAGGACAAGCGCAGCTGATAGCACGACACATTCTTTTAAACAGTGAACTCATTCTCTGCTGCAGTATCGCCACTCGTCACAGACCACGGTTTGGATGGGTTGTGACTAACTTGATCAGGCAATCTCTCTCTCTCTTTTGTTTTTTTTTTTTCTTTCAGTGTTTTTTTTGGCAGCTTGGGATTTAGTTTCTGTCTTCTGAAAACACATAGCAGTTTGAGTCATTTATTACTTGGCTGTTGTTCAATTTAGTCCAGATTTAGCTGACAATAAAAAAAAAAAAACCTACAGCAGTTTTAGTTACTAAAACCTCACTGTTTTAGCCAATGAGTTTGTCTTTTTTTTTTTTCCCCCTCACATTTCTCCAATAATTTATTCTTACATTTCAGTAATTTCCCAAGTTGTAATCCCTTCCTCTAATAGAAGCTTACAGGCTAGTTATGTAAACGTCACTTGTATCTTCCACGCGATTCGGTAGAATTTCCATTCGATATTTGACGATAGCATTGTATCTGATATGATACGATACGATACGATTTACTAACCTCCAAACTTTGAATGATGCTGACGTAGAGAAGGACTATTTTAAAAAGTGTCAGAGTTACGGTAAAATCACCTGCTAGCCTTTAAAATTATTTAGACATCAGTTTAAAAATCATTTTTACTCACCAGTTGTTTGTCCTTTTTTTTTTTCTTTTCAAAATTGTCAGATGGTTACACCGTTATTATGGTTTTCCTCTGCTTTTAATGTACTTTGGCTGCATGAACAAAAAAAAGTAGGTAGGTAGGTTGAACGTTATTGCTATCATACGGCTATGACAAAGTCTCTAACAGCTACGCATTTAGCAGCATTACTCTAGTTCGCGTGTTTATTACACTGTATGCGCTTAATCAAATGAATTTCAGTGACTTTGATGATCAGGTATGCTAGTCCAAGCCAGCTGGTATTATATTAGCTAGACACAACCAAAAGCAGTTTTTTTTTTTTTTTCCCCCCAGTATGCAACAAAGCGTTTTATTAGAAAACTAAAGTCTCTGAAGTCAAAAAGGTTAGCTAATGTTACCAATCAGGTGTGGAGTCGGCCAGCGCCTCATGGCCGAGTGCACAGCGCACAGCACGTCCTTGTGCGCATAAAAGAAAAGTTTTATTTGTCCGATCGACAGGTCCTGAAATTTTTGTTACATTTCGTCACAGATATATTGTGAGTGGAACGGTGAATTATTATTTAGTTGCCATTTAGCTTTTGTCTTCAACAAAATTAGCACTACTTAGCACTACGACAGCACTATAACACTACTTCTGTATTACTTACAGTTTAAAATTAGAGCATCACACTGGGAGGAACCCTTAAAATCAGACACCGTAAGCACTTTGGTTTCATCATAGCTAGTTGAAAAAGAACAGAAGAAGAAGTAATATCACTCAGACATCTAAAGTACAAATTCAGTACAAATATAATGCAGCAATGCTTAAAACATCCCTCTTTAGCTCTGGTACCAAATATATCTTGATTTATTCGCCTTTTCAGGCGGAGAAACAAAACTGGACGTTAGCATCAGGTTCATATTTTAAGACTAAAGGTTAGTTTAGCACGTCTCACACGAGAACATTAATCCCACTAACCCTATCCAAACAACCTTCAGGAAATGTAATCTGAAAATACAAAAATATTCTTGGTTTCTCTTTGAAATGAGCTTTAAACAAAAGCATTCAGTCACTTTTTAACTATTATAGGATGATAGTTTCACGTTTATTTCAAAGTTCAAGCCATAAAAATCAATATGATCCTCATAAGATAAAGAAGCACATACCGTGCATGTGATGTCCTTTATGTTTGTGAATGAACATGGACACAAACATTCATTATCTAAAATCATTATTCTGTAAATGTCCAAATGTGTCGCACTAAAGTTTTTTTTTTTTTTTCCCCCCAATTATAAATCTTCCTGCCATGTCTTTGTTAACACGTGTGATAATTACTGTCACTTCACATCATCATATACGTCCTGGAACCCACTAGAAGAGAAAAACATCTTATATTCTGGCAATTTTTTAAAGAAAAGTATATAAATAGACAAGAAATATTTAAATTCCTGTTACAGATTTGGCATGTCTTGATGAGGTGTTAGGTCACTATAGTTCTTGGTATAGCAGAAGTTGTTGGTTTTATCTTCTCAGAAGTTCTCCATCTGGTACAGAAGTGAAAACAGCTGCATTGCCAGGCATTTCTCAGCACATTTACATGCATGCTGCAGAGCATGCTGGGAGCCTGTGGTCCACGCAGAATGAACTTTTGAAGTCTTCTATAAATAGTCCATTTAAAAAAAAAAAAAAAGTTTGTGAATCAGTGTTGTTTTTGTTTTTTGTTTTTTTTTTAAATCTGTATTTACCAGCCCTAGTCCAAATACGCAAAATACTTTGTAGGAAATTAATAAAGCATGATTGATGGCTATTTTTGCTAGCAAAGCCAGCGAGTTAAGCGTCTTTATAGCAGTTAAGATTCTTAAGAACAGCCAGAGAGCCGCTGTAGTGCAACTTAATACGTCGCATTGTTTTAGATTTTAAAAAAAAAGACTAGCTAAACGTTTGAAACTATAGAAAGGCATTTTGCTAGTTACTTTGCATCATCACACTGTGTACTTGCCTGCATTCTCCAATTTATTAATTGTTCTAAAGTGATGAAATGTGCAGTGTGATGTTCCTCAAGCTCCTGTTTTAGGCTCGCTTTTCTTTCCCCTGTATATTCGGCCTATTAAACTCCTTGCATATGATGATTAATGCACTAAATAATCGACTTCTAGCGTATCTTTGCTGATCTCCTGAAGCAGTTTAGCCCATATCACGCACTTTGCTTATCACATCACCTTTAAAACTTTGGAATAATATTTCAGAAGAACATCAGGAACATTCTGGAAAGAAATGAGATTTCACGATACCACTTTTTCTTTCCGATATTGATACTGAAACTACTACTACGCTTGTAAATGATTTTTTTTTTTTTTTTTACTGAAGCATTTAGAAAATACGGTATAGCTGAAAACACGACTTGCACGAAACTGCAGCTGTTTTTATTTAACATTTATTTAACTCTTTCACAGATAAATCACTTACATTGCAAATATAACAACACGTAAATTAGAAATAGAAGAAAAATCAGTCTGAACAAAATACACAGTCAAGTCACTGACTCTGTTCTCTGAGGTGATGTGGTAAAATACCTGCTTGTACCAACTACAGTCAAACCTGTCGGTCCATCTTTACAAAAAAAAACAAAAAAAAAACAGTCATTTGCATTCATTTGCAAGTTCTGTGCTTCTAGAAATTTCCAATGTAAAAAAAAAAAAAAAAGGCTGTATTTGGGAGGTTAACCCTTTCCTTGCAGGATGATGATGATGATGATGATGTTGATGTCGACTCTCTTCTTCAAGGTGGATGTAGTTCAACCGGAAACCCCACTCACCCCCATCACCCCCATCACCCCTGTGCTCCCGGCCCTGTCCTCCCCTGCTGAGGTAACCGGAGTGCCGTGCAGCATGGTGCCGTGCATGGAGGCTCTTTTTAGTGTCATTGCTGCAATCTGAATCTGAAACCCCTGCCCCTGAATAATGCATCACACGCCTACACACACACACACACACACACACACACGCACGCACACAGGACACGCAATGACTTCAATCAGACCGATCAGCACTGTTCACACCAATCTCTCAATATCACACGATGTTTAAAATGTTTTATAAAATGATTATTTGCACATGTACGAAGTATTGCTTATGAGTTTTTAAAGCTCTTGTGTATCTTGCTGATCTCCTGAAGCAGTTTAACCCATCCCAGCCATGGCAGGTCTCGGGGATCACGCACAGCTCAGATGATGGATGTTTATTACTCCTAAATATCAGGAACATCCTGTACCATTTTCATGGAAAAGAAATGGTTGGAAATCTCGAAGCATGTTATCTGCGTCCTTTGAGACGTCCTGTGTTTGTCTGAACTCTTTAGACATTTCAGCTTTACTGCAGCAGGATGAGCGTGATCATGGAACAGGCTGTGATCATAGAATAGGCTGTATTACACTAACCCTTTCCTTGCAGGGAGATTATGATGTTATCCTGGTCTGAAACATGCACGCACACACACACACACACACGTCGTACACATTCCCAGCATGGCGAAGACCCAATCCGGTGCATTGCATGTCAGCGTTTTTTTTTTTGGTTGTTTAATTAAGAAGATCCAGTGAGTGAGCGAGCTATTCTTGTATTTTCCATTTTGTGTTTCCGATGAACTCTCATCGTATCGAAACCGGTCCTTTGTCTCACTGATTAGAGCACGTGTGTGTGTGTGTGTGTGGCTGTCAGCCTTTCTGCTCTCTTTAGCTCTATTATCAGCACCCCCCCCCTTTTTTTTTTTTTGGAAAGCTCCAAAAATTTAATTAAAAACGTCATAAACATCAGTGCTGTCCATTTCGAGCAACACACTGCGGCTCCATTCTCTATTGAACCACTTACGGGTTTTTGGTAAGAGGGTTTTAGTGCACGTGTTACACCTGAAACTGAACACACACACACACACACACACACACAGCTCGCTGCTAGCAAGGACAGAAGATTCAGAATTTTGGAAAATGTACACGTGATGATTTTTGGAATCTCCATTTAAACAGCTCTCCACAGTTAGATGATCATGATTTTTGGCTTCATCAATTAATTATGATTATGAGCTCCGATAAAGTGAACTGATTAGCTAACGTGACATATCAGTGTTTATTATAGTGCATATAATCTATCTATCGATCTATCTATCGATCTATCTATCTATCTATCTCTTGATCTTTCTATTGATCTGTCTGTCTGTCTAAATGTCTGTTTATCTGTAAGTCTTTCTGCCTTCCACTGTCTGTCTGTCTGTTTATATACAGTATCCATGTCTCTGTCTGTCTGTCTGTCTGTTTATATACAGTATCCATCTCTCTGTCTGTCTGTCTTTTTGTCTGCAGTATCTGTCTTTTTGGTTATCTACAGTATTTGTGTCTGTCTATCTTTCTTTCTGTCTGTCTATCTTTCTGTCTGTCTATGGTATCTATCTGTCTATCTGCTATTTCTGTCTATCTGTCTACATTATCTATCTGGCTGTCTGGCTCTGTGTCTTTTTTTCTGTCCACCTGTAAGCTTTTCTGCCTTCCTCTGTCTGTCTGTCTGTCTTTCTGTCTGTGTCTATTTTTCTGTTTGTTTTTCTGCCTCTGAATGTCTTTCTGTCTCTAGTTTTCTTTCTCTCTCTCTCTTTCTGTGTCGGTCTCTCTGTTTATCTTTCTGCCTTTCTCTCTGTCTGTCTGTCTGTCTAGATTTCCATCTCTTTCTGTGGATCTGTCTCTCTGTCTTGTCTAATCTAATCTAATCTAATCTAATTATCTCTCTTTGTTCATGCATCTGTTTGGTTGTGTATATTTTTAAGCCTTTGTAAGACTTATTCGGATTCAGAGATTTTAAGATGTACAAAGCAAATGAGAAACTTTTAAACCCGATGATAAAGTGCAACAAAAATATTTTATGAATATGTGGCTAAATAATTGTGATGAATAATGATGATTGCATTAATGAACAAATGAATTGTGATTATCGGTTTTAACCGTGAATTTCTACACTACTGCAGTTTGAGCAGGTCTGTAGTTTAATGAGCAGTTTCTAACACTGCAGGAACCTGATGTATCTGAGTGTGTGTGTGTGTGTGTTCTCTTTATAACCTCCACGCCTTCACCATGTGCTCTCTCTCTGACAGACGAGTAACGGCAGTGACCCGTGGGCCGTGTTCGACACTAATGCCTCTGGGGGCTTCTCCAATAACTGGGCCGCGCAGCCTGAAGGCACAGAGACGGGGCAGAGCGGCAGCAACGCGTGGGGATCTGGAGGACACGGCCACCCTCACGCCTACCCCGGCCCAGGTAACTGCTCGTACAAGACGATTAATGAGTGTTACACAGACATGGCCATCAGAATGACATGATTCACCCATTTATACAACTAGGAATGTAACTTGGGCTGGGAGGCTATTTGTATGTGTTTAAATTTCCTATATATAAACTCTTTAAAAATAATTATCATGCAAGTGTCTGGTAGCTTTTTTTTTTCAGCACAGTTTAGCCAGTATGACCTGATATAATTTTTTTCATTTAAACATAAATTTAAATGTGATTTTCTTTTTTTTTTTTTTTTATTCAAAATGACAAAAAATGGCAAAGATGTTCCAATAAATGCGGAGTGTCCCGTGTCAGTTTGACAATTTTCTACTTCTGCAGTTTTCTCCTTTTCTACATAGTCTCAAAGTAAAAAAAAAAACACACAATGAAGTTTCAGGTCAACAAACGTTTTTATCAGAAGCTGTACACTGCTTAGAATGACGTGAAAAACGTCATGACTTAATCACGTGGACGTGTATCAGATAAAATCGGATGAAATTGAAAAAGGACAAAATGATATTTAAAGATTTAATTCTGGTTCCACTGAAAGACAACCCGCTTCCTCTACATTTATAACCTACTCCCAAATTTTAACGAATTGTAAGTGAACAGTCAGCAAGTTCTGACTCTGATTATCAGCATCATCCACGTCACTCTGTCTCATCGCCTGAGGTAAAAGTCACTCGCGGCGTTTAAACCCGAGCCTCGTCGTCATCTCTTCACACCGCTGATCTCTGTTCACGCGAACATCGGTGTGGAGATGATCTCTGCTTCATTCACTCACTTCTGTTCCGTCAGCTAAATTTCTCACTGTATTTTTATTAGGCATTTAAACATTTGGAAACGTTGTGTGCTGTCATCTCTGCAGAGTGTATAAGCGCTCGTCTCTGTTTTGATGATGATGATGATGCTGATGATATGACGGCGGACGTTTTGACAGCCGGAGTCTGATTACGATCCATTAGTCTTATGACAACACAACTTTCCTCTCACTGAGCTAGCAACCTTTCAGTCATATTTAGACTGCTGTGTTTTTACCGCCGTGTTTGTTGAACTTGATGTTTACAGGTCGACACCAAGGCAAGGTCAGAAAGCAGCCTAAATATAAACGAAGCCAAGTTGTTTTGGTAAAATGCGTTTGTTCTCTTGAAGTTGAGGTGAGCAGAAAAACCCAGTGTTGGTCAAAAGCAGATGTTTCATCATTTTTTTGGCTGGTTGCCAGAATTTATCCACAGTGATAGCCGATGGGTTTCCACAGACCGCCACAGTTTTACGTAAAACACACACACACACACACACACACACAGAGACAACTATGTGATGGAATACAGACATGGAATATGGAAATAAAACAACTTTACGAGGTGTTTCTGTTGTTGTTGCAACTGATGTGGCTTTTCTGAGTTCATTTATTCCAGTCCTTTTAAAGCAATGCATTTTTTTTGTTTAATAGCAAAAAGCGCACGATTCCGTGTAATCCAGAGAAGGGAAAAAAAACCAGCTTATTTTGCTGTAAGAAAATAGCTCTGTATTGCAGATTTCTAAAGATACTGAGTAATTCCAAGTAAGTCAGACGGACAGGAAATGCCTGCTGACCAGAAACATGCAGTGAATTCATTCAGCGCGTTCAAAGACCTTAAACCTGACCAGTTAAAGACATTAAAATTGAAATAAATTATTTCCAAATGTCAGCACATCAAGCTGAATAAATGCTGAAAATATTGGCACCCTACGTTAGAAAACTTTACCCATCTCTTTACTTTACTATGACTGTTAGTCGGTCATGTGATTATCAACTGTGTGTTAATTCATTTATTTAAATAATCAGGGGGGGAAAAAAAGCTAAAAAAAAAAAAAAAAAATCCCACTTTTTTTTTAAAATGATATTGTGTGTGTGCACGTTTCCATAAACTATCATCTGAGTATTATTTATTTTCAGTACAAATAGCAATAGCAATTTTTTTTAGTCTGTCAGTTACACAGCATCAGTTCAGATTTGTGAAGAAATGATCATTTCATCATCATCATCATTATCATTATCATCATCACATGTCTGATAATCTGTGACGGACATGTCGTAATGACACACTCCTATTTTGCAAACGCTTCTGTCATAACCCTGTGATGTGATGATGTAAGACGGAAGACCTGAGATTGAGATTTGAGCAACTTTGTGTCAGATGTGGTTATTTATCACTGCTATCCATGTGTCACATGACTACAATTATAGCGTTATCATTGTGATTATCTTTCTTCTTAATCAAAATAACACATGCATTCCTTTCAAAAGTATTTCAAATGTCTGTGCTTTTGGTGTGCAGTGTAAGGACTGTATGGACTTCCTTTCAATTAAACGTCATTTCTTCCTTCTTCTTCCGAAGATATTTATCCATATCCGTACCTAATCGATTACACAGGTACACCATGCATTCCTCATGAGGTGTTTATAAGACGCTAACAAGCCGCATGGGTTGAACTGAGCTCCAAACTCACAAGCATGAGCCATGCTGTTGGATAATGGCTAATTTTAATTATGTTAAATTCATTTCTATAGATATTAAAATAATATTTGTGTATTGGTTTTGCATTTTTAGGGCCTCGTTTAAGCATGTAAACCCAGTAAAAACGTTCAGAATACGTTCGAATTGTGTGTTTTATATCATAGTATATTAGGGGTCGACTGATATCTCAAGACATAATCGCAGGTTTATATTAATGCGTTTGTTCTAATACCTTGTCGACGCTATAGTAACAGCTTACGCATGGACTTGTAATTTAAGGCTAGTAATAAATGGATTGAAAAAACTTAATTAAACCTGTTGACACGGTGAAGTTTTCTGTGAGGAGACGTTTATTTCACGTTTATGGAAGGAGTCTCCAGTGTAAAACTGTAGCTGTAGGTTTTCTGACATCTTCAAGACAGAGAAGTCTGTGCTTTTTTTTGCGGTTTCTCCTTAACATTTTACGTTCAAGAGAAAATAAAGAGAAGCTGGTGAGGGATTGAGGGATTTTTCACAGAGGTTCCACATCATTAAATGTGACTATAAATGGATAAAAATTGTGGGGTTTTTTTGTGTTTTTTTTCTTAATAAATTAACAATCGTAATAATTGGCAAATTAGCTGAAATGCTTCGGGACGTGCTGTTATAGGAAAATAATCCATTTTCGGCTTCGAGGTGTTGATTATTTTCCTGTCACAGCACACCCTCAAGTGGTTTACTTATTCCTTGCTTAGTAATCAAAACTGATGCGTTTTAAATTTATACGTTCGGAAGTCACAGGAAATCCTACTTACAGCTTCCACTGGAAAAAGTACCTTAAGCTTTATACAGTGTAATGTTTGATAAAAATTAACATAATATATTTTTTAAATTAACTTTAAATAACTAAAAATAAACCATTTAAAAAGGGAATATTTCACAAACAAAGAGAAGAGAGTTTAAATTGGATTTATTCGATACCCGGGTGACATTTTGACCAATCCATTACCACAGTGGGCGGGGTTACTGAGCTTTAATACAGAAGTGTGTTATTCAGACCTGGCCAGAGACGTGCATGCATTACATCCAACACTCTTATCAGCACGTAAATACACCTCAATTCTGATAAAATACTGAAATGACGATTATCGTATCTGCTGATAATCAGTCGACCCCCTATAATAATAATAATCTGTACTGGGTTACTTGAACGAATGCGTGTGTGGGTGTGTGATAATATATTAGATATAATTTTTTTTAAAAAACAGGGGTGTAATATAGTAATGTGGTTAAAGGTGCCGAGGATGACGAGTGGGACGACGACTGGGACGACAGGAAGTCCTCGGGCGGGTTTGGTGAAAGTGAAACCGGCGACAGCGGCGCCATCACCAGAGGAGGAGCTCACGGATCCTCCATGAAAATCACCCTCAACAAGTAAGACGTCTCATATTTACCACAGGGCCAGTTTGCAAAACCTCAGCTCGACTACAGGGTGATGTAATGGATATAATCCACCCTTTACCCTGTTCCTCTCTGTAAAACTCTTTCTTTTCCATGTGCAGATTCCCGGGCTTCTCCAAATCAGGCCCTGAGCTGTACCTCCTGTCCAAACAGGCCTCCAAAGGACCCAAGCTGTCTGTCTATGTAAGATACACATCCACTTTTCATTACTTACAGTATTAGGGAAGAAAAAAATTAAAACTGAACAATAAAATGTACACATTTTTCCTTTTGTTAGCATGAACATCCAAGACGCTTTTTGCTTCTTTCGATTTCCAAAGCTAATGTAACTAATGCAATGGAAGTTTAACCTAAAAGTTTTATCTATTTCTACCAGACGTTTATCTCAGTTTTGATTAACTCGCTCATTCAAATACGCTCCTAATCATTTCCATAGTAACAGCTCATTCACAGGGACTTGCACCGTGTGGTGGACGTTCCACATAAACCGATTAAAAACGTATGGAATCTTTGACGTTTTCTGTGAGGAGATGTTTCTTTAGCAGTTTAATGAAGGAGTCTCCAGTGTCAGTGCTTTGTAACAGGTAAAGCTGCCATGAGGAAGCGTTCAGGACAGAGATGTTTGTGCTCTGGGCTGAGAGGCTGATGAGGGAACGACAGCTTATAAATCTTGTTTTTTGCGGGCGTTCCACAACATTAACTGTAGCTGTTAATGAACAAAAAAATATGAGGTTCGTGTATTGCTTTGGTATAAGAGGAATAAAACGTTTCATGCCATGCTGTTACAGGAAAATAATCAACAGTCACTCCAATTTATCGGCTTTAGCACACCATGCTGTTGTTGTTTATTTTTCTGTAACAGCACACTGCTCAAGTGTTTTATTCCTTACTTAGAAATATAGGTCACATTTCAAGAAATGGCCTCAAGTTAAATACGCTTGAAGAAATTGAAGAATTAAAGTGAATTGAGTAACTTTTTTAAATCTAGCTGTACCTGGAAAAGGCCAATCTGGATCACTGTAATTAGACACGTGTAGCACATAACCATATATTTGTGTTACAGTTAATACTAACACTCATTTAGAGTTGCATTACAATCTAATAAACAAATAATTAAGTACATTTTACTGCATTTAAATAACATTTAGGGATTTTGATGGAAGGCATGTTTCATTTTGTTCATTATTTTACTGCCTTTAGTAGTATAATAGTAGATAACTGCAATAATAATAATAATAATTAAAATAAAACTTACCTCTTGCTCACTGCTATTTTAGATTGTGAAGCTTAGAAGCTGTTGATTAGTTTTCTGTAACAGCAGCTCGGACAGTAGTGCAGCTGCAGATCACGGGTTTATATTAACGTGCTCATTCTAATACGTTATCGTTTCTATAGCAACAGCAGACACAGGGACTTGTATGGTGGATGCTACATATAAACGGATTAAATAATGTTTGTAATTATTTAACGTTTAATGGAAGGAGTCTCCAGTGTCAACGCTTTGTAATAGGCAGTAGGTTTTCAGAAAGTCTTCACTTTACACAAAGACTTGTTCAGCAGATGCTCCACATAAACGGATTAAAAACATGTTATTGTTGATAAGGTGAAGTTTTCTGTAAGCAGATGTTTGTTTAACATTTATGGAAGGAGTCTCCAGTGTCAGAAGTTTTTTTGTAACAGTCAGAGGTAAAAACTTTCAGTGTTCAAAGACTTTTGAGTGGTGGTTCTTCAGGTTTGATGATGTGGTTTAAGTGTAAACTAGCAATAAAACAGTGTTAAGTTGAACTTGACGTGGCAAATACCCGACTCTCACTGCTGTTTTAGATTGTTGGAGCTTAAATATGTATAAAATGAGCAAAAATGTCTCGGCTAGAAAATTGTGTCATCATCATAATCATGATTATTGGTGTATGAATATTGTAGATCAGGGTTATTGTGCAAGTTTAGAATTTAAAAGGATTTTTTTTTTTTTGCTGAAAATGTTTTTGAAAAAGTATAGATAAGTACAATACGAGTAATGAATAATAAACTCCAGATGCTAAGGTTCTAAACCCGTTATCATTAGACTTTGATTTATTTTCTACACTAACACAGCCTCCCTGTTGCCTTCCACCCATTTACTGCTTTTTTTTCCTTTTCATGATCCAGTTCATGCCCTTAAACTTATTCAGTTGTTCAGTAACTACTATCAATTATTCAGTAACTCCAGTGAAACTAACAAAGGTATCTAATGAGGTAGGAATTTCAGTCTGGACCCAGGTGGCTCGCTCTTTAGCGTTTAAGGGGTTTTAAAAAAGAGACCCTGAACATTAAGAGTCGTAAAAAGATCAGAATCTTTTCAGAAGGAAAGGGCGAGACCCCTGCAGGAGGCGTCAGTGTGGTGTTTAATGCGTGATGTGTGTGTGTGTGTGTGTGTGTGTGTGTGTGTGTGTTGTGTTGCAGAGTGGTGAGGTCGGCCCAGTGTGGGAGTACACTGAGCCTCAGCTGGACTGCGTTGTAGCAGACCCCAAAAAGGGCTCCAAAATGTACGGCCTCAAGAGCTACATCGAGTACCAGGTCACCCCGAACGTGAGTCCTGCAGCGTAAAACATCTCAATTAAAACAATCCAATAAGTATTATTTGAACACCTCAGCACCTTGAAATTGCTATTTTTCCCTCCTAGACCAGCAACAAACCTGTCAATCATCGATACAAGCACTTTGATTGGCTGTATGAGAGACTTTTGGACAAGTTTGGGTCAGCCATCCCCATCCCATCCCTGCCTGACAAGCAGGTCACAGGTAAGCTGAAAAAACCTGTGTGTGTGTGTGTGTGTGTGTGTGTGTGAGAGTGTGTGTGAGATTACCACAGGTCAGAAGGTGTTGATTAATTCTCTATAACAGCAGCTCTGGCAGTAGTGCAGCTGCAAATCACAAGTTTATATCAATGCGCTCGTAGTAAATCGTTATTGTTTCTATGGTAACGGCTTACACAGGACCACTGACCCTGAGTTTTCTGTTAGAAGAGGTTTATCTAACATCTGCTTACATTATCAGAATACTCCTGTGCAATAGAGGGGTTTTTTTTCTTTCTTTTTTTCACTATTTACTGTGTACTGTACAGTTTGTTTACTTTACTGTTTATTGTTTGGGTTGTAGTTGATTGTATAATTTCTTGTCTGTATTTACTGATCCTCTCTTCTGACGCTGTCTCATGTTAAGTCTAACACCATGATTCCTGAGGAAATATATTTAGTTCCTAACATTACATCTCTCTCGTGATGAGAGGAATGACAATAACGATAACAGGAAGGAGTCTCCAGTGTCAGCGCCTTGTAACAGTCAGAAGTAAACCTGTAAGTCTTCCAACACATGAAAGTCCTCATTTTAGAAACTACTTTCTCAGTAACGTGACAAGCTGTGTTTGTTTTTTTTTTGTCTTATTAACTTAAAAAGAGAGGAATAAAGAGAGAGTGGTGAGCGAACGACTCTTTATAGCTGCTGTAACGTAAGTGATAATAGGAACTAACTTGTCTCGTTGACGTGTAACTGTAAATGGATAAAATGTGTCACTCTGTAATTGCTGCTGTTCTATAAGAGGAATAAAACACTTCAGGATGTGCTCTTCTAGGAAAATAATCAGTTTGGGGGTGGTAACAGTAACTCCGCTTCATCACACCACCACATCGTGGATTATTTTCCTATAACAGCATGTCCCCAAGTGTATTATTCCTTACTTGGCTTGGATAAGCATTTCATCATGTTTTCCTGTGCTGAGAAAAGAACAGAAGACATGTTTACTTCAGGTCACCTGGGTACTAAGATGATATTGTGTCCATATACCATCAGAATAACACCACTATACTGGTAACACATTAACACAGATTCTCAGCTGAGAATCTCACACACACACACACACACACACACGGTAGAATAGGTTGTAATGGCAATAAGTGCTAAAGATTGTGTTATGTAAGGAATAACACACTTGGGGACGTGCTGTTTAAGGAAATAATCAACGACTGAGTGGTGTGATGCAGCAAGGTGCAAAGCGGAGTTAGCGTTACCAGCCCAAAGTTGATTATTTTCCTATAACAGCACATCCGAAAGTGCTTCATTCCTCTCATACCACAGTGATTTGCCAACAGTTACAATTATTTAACGTAATAATGAATGACACATTGTAATTATTATCCATTTATAGTTACATTTAATGTTGTGTTTAATGTCCCTGAAACAAGTTTGTTCCTTTTGTCCCTTTATGTGAATTTCTCTTTTTTTCTCTTTCTTGAAGATAAGACAAAAATAACACCGCTTGTTGTGATACTGAGAGGCCACAAAAAAAACGTAAACTCCTCTGTCCTGAAGACTTTCCCGTATCTGAAAACTTACTGCCTATTACAAAGCGTTGACACTGGAGACTCCTTCCATTAATGTTAAATGATTACAAACATTATTTAATCCGTTTATATGTAGCATCCACCATACAAGTCCCTGTGTATGTTGTTGCTATAGAAACGATAACGTATTAGAACGAGCACGTTAATATAAACCTGTGATCTGCAGCTGCACTACTGTCCGAGCTGCTGTTACAGAAAATAAAACAACACTTTCTGACCAATCAGAATCGAGAATTCAGCAGCGCCGCGTTGGATTTAGTAAGGGACCGTTTTGTCGATGCTGTGTGTCTCTCTCAGGACGCTTTGAGGAAGAGTTCATTAAGATGCGTATGGAGAGACTTCAGGCCTGGATGTCCAGAATGTGCCGGCATCCCGTCATCTCCAACAGCGAGGTCTTCCAGCTCTTCCTCACCTACAAGGATGAGAAGGTATGAAGTGTAAAGGATTAAAAAGATGATCAAGCTTGTAGCTTTTAGAAGGATGTGTGATCAGATTTGTTTCCGTCATGCAGGACTGGAAAACGGGGAAGAGAAAAGCAGAGAAGGATGAGACGGTCGGGGTGATGATCTTCTCCACGATAGAGCCTGAGGGACTGCCAGACCTGGACGTCCTCGAAGTGTAAGTGCACACATCACGCTCACTGGGCATTGGTTTAAACCAAAGGTTCTCGCATCTCGTTTCCTTTAAACACATGGGGTCACCCACAAAGTGCTTCCTTTTCCATTTCATAACTACAGCTTTATTTAGTTTAGAGATTTGATGTAAATTATTTTGTGGCAGAAACCTGTGTTTTTCCAGAAGTTGACTTCACAGTGAAATCTTATGGGTTTTTTTTTTTGGTGAAATCTAATGTTTTTTTTGGACTTTTCTTCTCTGATTGTTTTCTACTGTCATTTATTAGAAATCCGAAAAACAACCAGACCTTTTTCCCTAAACAGCAAACCAGCACCTTCAAAGTCACACCCATATAAGACTCAGAGCAATCAGAAGGCTTGTTAGTCAATCAAACCTCAGGTTATTTAACCCAAATGCTGCTTTAAATTTGAATGCACCATTCTCAATCATGTCACATCATGTTTAGAAAAAAGGTTTTTTAGCTGGTATCAGGGAACTGTCTTAAAATCTGTCATAAAACAGATGCTTCTTAAAGAATAATTGGCAAAATAGCAACGTGACACAGTTGGAAATGAACTGACATAAGAGCTTCCATGACGTGTTTGTGATAGCCTTATAAAGCTGGGTTCAAATAAAGAGTGGATAAAACTCCTCTACACCAGCCGCACGTTCCTCTTAACAGATACGCTACAGAGTGTTAATGTTTATAATGTGTGTTTTTAGCGAGCAGAAATGTGAGCAGTTCAGTCGTTTCACCAAGGCGATGGATGATGGAGTGAAGGACCTGCTGACTGTCGGCAATGAGCACTGGAAGCGCTGTACAGGCCGTGAGTGAGAAACTCCAAGATCTCCTAGAGTTATATTTTTAGAGTATTTAGCACTAAATATCTGTCTTTCCTCCAACAGCTCTGCCGAAAGAGTACCAGCGGATTGGTAAAGCCTTCCAGAACCTGTCGTCCGTCTTCACCAGCAGTGGATATGAAGGTCTGGTCTGCTCTCCGCTCACTCCTGTGGATATTGTGCTTGTTCTAAAGGCTTTGTGGGTTGGGCTGAACCATAATGAAAGGGTATGGCAGAGTTAAGTGTTTGTGTGTGGTTTGACATTGTGAGTGTGTGGTTGTGGTGTTTCCTGCAGGAGAAGCTACGCTCACTGACGCTCTCACAGCAGCGGGGAAGACCTACGAGGAGATCGCTCAGATGGTGGCTGAGCAGGTACGCTGTTAATCACAGCACAGGGACCAAGGCCAAACACCAGCGCTGCATGTAATACTCAGAGAGTTATCAGTGCCGGCTTTTAAAAAAAAAGAAGTTAGGGTATGTTACTGGGTCTTTTGCAAATTGATGAAACGCCTTGAGCAGGGGTGCTCATTACGACGACCACAAGACAACCACTGGTCAGTCTTCTTAATAGGTCAGTGTAGGGTTTGTACGGTGTGTGAGAGTGTGGAGGAAGACTCAGGAGACAGGCTGAATTTTTGCTGAGCTCCAGGTTTGCGTTTATTCAGTCCTCGCTTTCGAAAACTCAACAAAACCAAAACAACTCGGTAGAAATGGGTCCATCCAGGACTCACAGCTTTTGCTCCGTCAAGTTGAAGTTCACGCTTCGCAGCGTGTGGATGTGGGTGTGTGTGTGCGTTCGTGCGTGTCTCGCAAGCTCCGACAACTATATCGCACGCTCTCTCTCTCTCTCTCTCTCTGGTTACGGCAGCTACTGAACGCACAGAGAGACACAAATAAGTAGACTCAGGTGACAATCATCATGCATCACCTGCCGGTTTGACCCGCCTCCTCTCCATCCACCGCTGCCGCTCGACCACCATCGAATAGCAGAGAATTCATGATTTGAGTGCATGAAGTAATCTCTGTTTCCTTTATGGGAATGTGCTTTTTGATGTCAGACTATGGATATCGATTGAGCACAGATTCATCAGTCCTTACACTCTGCACTTTCATAGCTGGAATGTCCCGTTATATATATCTATGTTTGTGTTACCTTTAGTCTTATCATGTAGTAAATATACAGAGGCTCAGGATGAGAGCCTGGGAACAGGATTAGCTCTGTTTTCCCCGTCGTCTTCCCCTTCATCCCGCCCGCTTTCCTGTCCTGTTTATTACCTCACACTGGTTTAAGCTCTGAACATTATAATGTATACTTACACAAAACCTGATTATTGCTTGATGTGTGTGTGGAAGTCAGTCAGGATTTCAGGCCCAGATGGAGGTTTCGGCACTAAATAGTTCTGGATTTTATAATTATAGTGTTGTTTTATTTCCTTTGGTTCAGTAGTGCAGCGTGTCATTGATTGAGGGTTGTATAAAATGTTCAGGGACTCTCTCTCTCTCTCTCTCTCTTAATTTACTGACTGAATTAGATTGAGTTTTTTTTTTTTTTTATTATTTCAAGAAAGAAGCAGGAGATAAGCACTGATCTGAATTACATTTTATGTTTAAATCTATGGGCTAGTGTCCTAATTGGGGTTGTCACAACACCACAATGGTGTGACATTATCCAGACACTGGCCAAAAGAATAAAACTTTTAAAATCACTTATTACCCGGCGAAACTGCTGATCATTTTAAATGGTAATGATCCTGAAAAGGAAATTTGTTGGCAGTTTTCCAGTCAAGTTCCAGTTCATAACTTGAAGTTCTAGTCTCCCTAAAACACCTACATCTGTGTTTTGAACTCGAGTAACACACATCCATCTGATTATCGAACTCATTTAATAGAATAATAAACTAGATTCAAGTAATTAACTTTTGATAAACAGTCCATGTGCATTACAAGGTCAGCAATCCATGTGTCTCATAATACAACATCTAACAGGCTAACAGATGAGAAGGCATTGAAAGGATTGAGTTGTTTTCCACATTATAGTATTGAAAATATTGTCCATCCGCCGTGCAACACTAATGACCAGACGCGCGTTGAAAACAGCAAATTCTATAGCAAATTTCCAAAGAGCATTTCAATTTCAGGTGAAGAGAGCCTTTTAAATGTAGCTGTGACTCGTGCAGGAAATAATCATTCGTTTTCTTTTTCGCAATCATTTTGTTGACTGAGAGCTTACCGTGTGAATGTGGAAGTGACTTGTGTTGTGTGCATAATAACCTCACATCTGTGTGTTCTTCATTTTTAGCCTAAAAAAGATCTTCACTTCCTCATGGAGACCAACAACGAGTACAAAGGGCTTCTGGGATGCTTTCCCGACACCATCGGAGTTCACAAGGTACTCTGAATATGGAGAACTTGCATGAATCAGGAAAGCACAGGGGTTACTTAAACGACAGTGGTGTTGAAACGACAAGAAGTGTCGATCAGATAGAGTTGTGTCTTGAGGACATTGTGTGTTCTGTTTGGATTCCTGCAGGCCGCCATAGAGAAAGTAAAAGAAGGAGATAAACTGGTGGCCACCAGTAAAATCACCCCTGGAGAAAAAGTCACTATGGGCAAGCGAGTCAGCACCATGTCTTATGCATTACAAGGTACACACAGCTTAAAGGGGCAGTTCGTAATGTTTAGAGTCCTCTGCTAGAAAATGAGAAATGGAAAATAGAAAAAAAATAGCCATGGCAGTATTGCAGGATCCAGGTTTGTCACTGGTGTATTGACATTGATATAAATATAAATATATATATATCATTATTAATGTGTAATTCTATCCTGAACCTGACTGTAACCTGATATGTGGGTGATTCGGTCCTGCAGCGGAGATGAACCATTTCCATAGTAACCGCATCTACGACTACAACAGAGTGATGCAGCAGTACCTGGAGCAGCAAGTGAAATTTTACGAGACGGTAATCTGTTCTTGCACCTCCTGCATGTTTATACAGTTAGAGGAAAATTTATATATATATATATATATAAAAAATGTTTTGTGCTGTTGAGCAAAGATGCATTGAAATAATAAATACCTGATGGTCAAAGATGAAAAAAAGAGCTTTTTAAAAAAAAAAAATTATAATAATTAATAAAAAAATAACAATAATAAGGAAATGTATATTCACTTCATGGCTATATGTTAGAAAGTTTCCTGTACAATTTTATTTTATATATATATATTTTTTTAAATATTTATTATTGTGTATTAAGTAAGTAATCAAACACATTTTAGGAAAATATTCCATGACCGGGAGGTGTGATGTGGCCCCAATCATACAGTAACAGAACGTCCCGAAGTGTGTTATTGCTCTTCTACACAACACGGCATACATTTCATATCCGTTTGTAGTTATATTTCATAACCTAAGCCTAATAATACATTTATGGAAAAAAAAAAAAAAAAAACAGGTTGTAGAACTTTTGATAAGCTAAAGGTTTCTGTAAGGGCATGTTTAACATTTAAAGAAGGAGTCTCCAGTGTCAGTGCTTTGTAACAGTCAGAGGTAAAGCTGTAACTTTAATAATCATCCGTCCTGAAGATGTCGGAAAACTTAATGTCAAGAGAATGAAAAAAGAACCGGTAAGGGAACGACTGTTTGGACGCAGCTGCTATGACGCAAGTGAGAACAGGAACTAACTTTTTTCACTGATGTTCCACAACATTAAATATAACTACAAAAGGATAAAAAGTATGGTGGTGTTTGATAAGTAGGAAAAAAAAATGTGATCGTTAGAAAATTGTTGTGGTGTAAAAGGAATAAAGCACTTCAGGACATGCTGCTGTTGGAAATTAATCAACTTTAAGGTGTCTCATAAGGCATCTCTGATTCGTTGTGTGTGTGTGTGTGTGTGTGTGTGTGTGTGAAATGAAACGCAACGCTGTTTTGTATTTCCAGATTGCGGAGAAGCTGAGACAGGCTCACGGTCAGTTCACTACCATGTAAAGCAGAGGACTGCACTGAATCTCACAGGGCTCTCTTTCGCTCTCTCTTTTTCTTACTCACTCTCTCTCTCTTTCTCTTTCTCATCTGTATTTGTCTATGACCTCAGTGCCATAAAAAGATTTTGTTGATCTCAGACCAAAGGAGGTTTGCTAAAATATCACATCCTCTCTTTCTACATGAAACATCTGCCTGTAATTTTCCGTTTTTAAGCCAAGGTCTTCATCCCAAACGGAGCGAGGATGTAAGAGGTGGCACTCTGAGTACCCCTGAACACCATCACTCGGTGTGCGTTTCCTTAATGCTAATTCCGTCCAGTGTTTTCATTATGGATATGATATTTGTGCCACTAGGAGGATCAGTCTGAATTTTTATGCTTTGAAATTGTGTCTAAAAAGTTTTAAAACCTCGATAAATAAAAATCACGTTGAATTTGCATGTAAATGGGATCTCGTTTAATTCTAAAATAATCCGATTCAGCAAAATTCCTGCTCAGATTTTAGTGCCACAAATCATTTCATATTGACTTTAGGAAAGTCGTTTCAGCCAATCAGCCGTCAGGAAATGATTGTGTGCCTCATGATGAACAAGAAACTGGAGCTGGAGCTGGACTGGATCTGTGCTGCCAAAGTACGAACGTGAAATTTAGGTAATGCTTTATTATTTCTGCTTATGTGTATTATTTATACATTGGGCATGCATAGCACATTCATAATTATCATTAAAAAAAAAAAAAATCCTCTACTGTAACCTAAAGCAGTGTTGGAGGAATAATGAGAGGCTTCACGCAAAACCGGTGAGGTGACATCACAACAACATCTGTATCATTATAAGCAGACAGTTCAAGATGTGTTACTTTTATAGCTTTTGTTGTTGTTTTTTCCTCTCTAAGTGAAGTTGTAGAAGGTAAACTTGGGTGCAGCAGTAACTGTTACCGCCCTGAAGTTGATTATTTTCCAATAACAGCACATCCTGAAGTGTTGTATTCCTCTAACGAAACATCAGTTTGCCAACTCGAGCAAGTTTTTTATTTATTAAACTAGATATCATACATTATAGTGATTATAGTTACATTAAATGTCCACAAAACAAGTCACTGAGGTTGTAACGGCTATAAACAGTCGTCCCTTTACTTTAATTAGACAAAATGTTGCAATTCTTGCCGAGAAATTCCTCTGTCCTGAAGAAACGATTGCAGCAAAAAAACTTTACAGAGCGCTGACACTGGAGACTCCTTCCATAGTGTCCTAACCCTGACCCTAAGTCGACGACGCTGTAACAGAATTTATAAACAGAAATTAAAAACTTGCTATAGACAGATGATGAAAATGTACAGTACGTTTGACCTATACTAATACTAATAATAATAATAATACTAATAATAATAATAATAATAAATCACTATGTAAAATCATACTGTGTAAAAATCTTTACATATGCATTGCTTTAGATAAGATTTCTGCAATGCTTAGGAATGTTTTATGAAGGCCCAATGTAGGAAATAAACTGTGACCAAATGTTTTACATCAGAATTCGTTAAAACTCAATTCAATACAAAATTTAATTTTAAAACTTTACCTACAAATTCCTTTTTTTTTTTTTTTTTTAACAATATCAAAATAAATATTCCAGTGGCACAAATGTCATGTCCTATGGGACTGTGATTCAATATGAAAGAAAAGACTCGTGTAGAAAGAACGACGAGGCAAACGAGTGTCTTACACCCTTTTTTCCTACAGTGTCTTTTTTTTTTTCTTGTCTGTTTGGTTTGTTTTGGAGTCACAGAGGTTTGGCCTCTTCACTGTGCCTTTATGTGCTGAGGAACTTTTCAGCATGCATCATATGCTATGCACTTTCCATTTACAGTGCCAAAATACAACAAGCAATGTGTATAACCTGTCTATAATCTCTCTCTCACTCACACACACACACACACACCTGATCACAAGTCTGGTTTGCAAGCATCTAAAGGAGGGCTGGTCCTTTTTGCACATGTATTTTTATCCGATATCTTACAAATGCTTTTTTTTTTTTCCTCCAAAGAAAGCCACGTTTCCATCTCTGTGCAATCTTTTCTTTTTCTCAAGCACTTCTTTTCCTCCTCACATGAGCGCGTGTATGTGTGTGTATACACACACACACACGTTAACAGATGCATGTGCTTCAGTTCATGATGTATCATTTAATGTATAGCGATGTCTGCAATGTTATTTGCACCATGAATGATATGATATTAAAAAACAAAAAAACGCCACAAAAGTAATGATTTAATAAACTTCGATTTGTATTCTCTTAATGTGGAATTATTTTGTGAGCAGGACAGCTCTCTCGGTGGTGTGTGACTCGAGTATTAATGAGGAGGGATGAAGCAGTGTGTTGTTTTTTATCATGAATGTAATTCATGTGCCACGGTTCGCTGCAAGTCACAGACGCGAGTGTTCTTTTCAGCCAAAAAATATACAATTTAAAGTAATTTTGCTATACTTTTTAAGAGTAACCAAACATTTCAGGCTAAGAAGAAGATGATCCTTAACAGGTATATAATGAACAGTAAATTGTTGAAAGGCTGAATGGATGAAAATTATTTACTAGTCTTTGTTTGAGGCCTAAAACCAAAACTTTTTAGTTTACTCCTATGACGCAGAATAGGAAGTACCACAGAATCCTCGCCTTAAAAAAAAAAAAAAGTCTACTTTCACCATTCAGTCCTTCAGCGTCGTCTCTCCCGTCAGGGGGATAGGTGTGGGCGGAAGGTGCGTGGCCGTATCATCATGGTCACTTTGCGCAGCGAGTAATAGTCCGAGTCCTTCCAGGTGAACCAGACGATGCCATTGGGTCCCAGCGTATTTTTCCCCTTCGGAGAGTAGCGTCCACCCTGAAGAGCACACAGAAATACTGTAAACACGTGTTATGTATGTATGATATTTAGTCATGTTTTCTTGTAAAAGGTAACATTGATTACTTATCTAAAACCTTTAGGAGGTGATTTTTGTTTTAAAGCAACTATGCCAACATTTGATCATCTCTATAACTTTTGCAATATTGAAATGAGTTAAATTAGCTAGAGTGCGATTTGCTGCCTAGACAATTTATCTTAGCTGCTGGACTCGATTCGAGTCTCACTTGGCATCAGCAAAGAAATCAGGCTGACATTAAAACAGACATAGCTAGTTAACTTTTGCAAAATTTGCAGAACTTACATCAACATGGTTTGAGGTAGGGTACAGAGGTAGGGCCAGGACACTCATCAAGGTCTGGTGACTTATCCATCTTCAGACATGCGCAGATAGCTATAGCGCTAACTACATTGTGTAGCATGAGAAACTCAAGGCTGGTGACGAACTGGCGATTACTGAAAGATTTGTTTTATACATCGTTTAACCTGATTGGACAATAAACTGAGCCTATTTGATTGATGTACAGCGTACAGTCATTAGCTGGATGAGAAGTACTTTGAAGATCTAAATAAAAATGTAAGGAGTGAAATATAAGTTTTTTTCTTGGAAATGTACTTAAGTAGGCGTACAAGTGTTCACTTTCAATAATAGACAAGTATAAATACCGCAAGATAATACTTAAGTATAGTAACAATTGCAATTACTCCACCCCTGACATTAGATATTGTCACAAAGCAGCTCCCTGAGACAAACTTTGACTTATAAGGGATATATCACTATAAATCATTCGAGTACACAGGTGCAGAGGGGTTTACCTTGTGGTAGACGCCGTTCAGGTTGGCGTAGAAACACTGGTTGTACCACCAGCCTGCGTGTGAGATCTCGGCACAGATGTTTCCTGTGTCGGGTGTGCTGAAGTCCTGCTTGTCATGATACCAGCTGAACGAGTCTTCAACTGTACCACTAAAGCCAGAGACATGAAGCCTGTACTGGGCCGCCTCGTCCTCAATCCTGCCACACACACACACACACACACACACACACACACAGAGCTGAGTCAAATCAGGATTATAGATTAAACTTTACTTAAGGGCAGTGTTAATAAGGATAATGACACATTTATAACGGTTTTAGAACATCAGTTCGTCCTCACCTGAAGCTCTGGTAAAGAGCGTGTTTGCGTTTGCCGCTCCAGTCCTCCATGTCTATGCGCAGGGTGTAGTCTCCCTGAGTGGACAGGTCATGGATGTGCTGATTCCCGAGCCAGTACTCAGAGTTCAGGTCTCCGAAACCGTCCTTATATTCCTTCCAGCCGCGGTCGAATTTCACCGAGCCGTCCTGCCGACGCTGAATCACGGTCCATCCGCCACCTGAGAGAGAAACACTTCAGAGTCCAATATGAGCACATTACAAATAAAAACCTCTTCCACTTAAACCTGTGGAACAGTCAACAGTATGTCGATACTCAATGCAGCAAATTTCAACATTGACCTTAACTACAGCACGGTTGTGTATTTAATTATCACAAATAAGAATCAGTGTGCTTCCGCTTTGTACTAAAGTCCGGCCAGCTCATTTTCGTAATTAAGATTCTTACTAACAGCTAGAACTTCTGTAGTGAATTCACATTTGACTCCAAAAAAGAAAAATATATATATATATATTTTTCAGGTAATAGAGTTCTAAATTTCTTTCTTCTGACATTTTCTTCTGGGGCTTCATTTAGGAGAAATGACATCAAGTCTACCAAAGTACCAGAATTAGCCGTCTGCGTACATCACCTTCCCTTTCACCCCACCTGCAGAAACTAAAGTGACTTCTTTCCTGCTCTCTTGGCTTCTTTGTGCCTGAATGTGAGCATTTTTTAGCATTTTATATACACTGTTTTAGTGTGGTATTTTAAGTGTGGTGATGGTGAACAGTTAACTCGTGTTAACTTTTTTGCACCCATTTTCTACTAATTTGGACTTTTTTGGCCAATTCCCACCCACTAGCCAGCTCCTCCCCGTCACACGGCAGCTAGCAACCAGGGAGTGTGAGGGCTAACACGTGCTTCCTCTGAGACACAGCCAAACACATCTGTTCAAACTGCTGCTCTTGCTGCACCACAGGGCGGTGTAACAGTCTCAGAGGAAAGTGCTATCTACCCTCTTCTGCATACATATGCTCACAGATGTCTACGATTGGCTAGTGTCACTGTGATTAATAAGGCATAGCAACTATGCCCCTCCCACTCAAAGAGGGGAGAATATTTCTTTCTGAACTCCTGGCTACGGATTGCTATGTCATCGTCAGGATCCAAACAATGCTATATTCTGACAATGAAGCGACTCAGGAGCAATGTTAACATTTAAACGCGATTAAAGGAATGAGAATTAGCAAAATGTCTGCACTTTGATTCAGATAATCAAGATCTACACCTAGTGCTGTAAAAAGGTTGGCCAGCTGTACTTATGTCAAATTAGCACATGGTTATAATAATATAATATAACAAGCCAAGACTACAGTTTCTATTAATATTCTTCATTTTTGTATCTTAAAATCTCACCATGGAAAAATACGACAAAGTTCATGTGCATAGAAAACAGGATCTTATCTTTTTGCCGCTTTCCGCGAGCTGCTAGAAAAGTACAAAATACACCAACACGTCAGTCAACATTCGTGGCTCGTGACTGACGCGTTGTGGAAGCTCCGTTTTGTCATTTCTACGAGCTTTTCTAGCACTAGCACTGTCAATAAGTTGTTTACGCTAACGGTTTCGAATTTCTATTATATAGTTGAGTATTTTAAAATTATATTGACAGAGTTCAACAGGTGGCCTTACACTCAAAATTACTGACTGTGCCAATCACACACACACACACACACACACACACACACACACACTGCAGATGCTGTAGGTAGAGGTTTGATTAAACAAATATGCAGACCTGTGTAAAGAAAATCTACACGTCTACTCTAAAAAATCATTTTTTTAAAAAGTAGTTTTGTACACTAGCAGTGAAGAGCCAATGGAAAGATCATTTAGAAATTGCAGCTTCACTGAGAGCCCGTAGTAATCCAGCCATTACCGTCCGTGTCCATGTCGCAGTAAACCTCCACGGGCATGGCTCCTAACGACGGCACCACCGTGTAGATCCCGGACCGCCGCACGCCGTTGTAGTAGATGGAGGCACAGTCAATGGGGCAGTTTCTGACATGCTGCATCTCTAAAGGCACACAAACAACTCGTGTTTGATTATATTATATATAATAATGAAGTTCTTGATATACAGTTAGTCAAGACATGAAGTCAGGGATGTACAGGAATTTTTTTTTTTTTTTATTTCTAAGCAATTTGAGGTACAGGTGTACAAAATACAGAAAAATGATACGTGAATATACAGTATGGGGTACTGTGGCAAAATCTTACTCATTTAAAAATAGTGAAAACTATGACTTAATTCATACACTTCATACACAGCTTTCCTCGTCACTGGGGTGGTACTGTTATCTTTTGCACCTTTAATACATACCATTCTCCTGGAAATGTGGATATAGTGTAACTTTAAATAAGATTTTAAATACATAATCGTACCATAAAACTTTAAAAGTGCACCACACACACAGCTAGGTAAAAGACACATATTAAATGTGCAAAAGGTGTACGCTTAAGAGTACCGCATCAGTGACATGGAAAGATACAGTTTAATAACTTTTTATTTTTTCCCCCCAAGAGTGTATAAGATCCAATCACATCACGGTTACTCAATTATTTAAAAAAAAAAAAAAAAAAAAAGTACATTTTTTAAGTTCAACTAATACACTGTCTATTATTTGGTTTTTCATAACCAAACACGTTTAAATATAGTTAATAAGTAAAGAACAAAACACTTGGGGGCATGCTGTTATCGGAAAATAAACAACTTACAACAGTAAAAACATGTTGTAATGTGTTTTATTCTTCCGTTACTACAGATTTTTCTCAACTTATTATCAGTTTTTTTTTTTTTTTAAATAATTAAAGAATTATACTTTGTCATTTTTATCTGTTTATATTTACATATAATGTTGTGGAACATTTGTAACATACAAGTTCGTTCCTGCTATCACTTATATGTTTTTAATTTAAATAGTAATTTAATCGTACTATAAAAATGATCAGGTATTAGAACAAGTGCATTAATATAAAGCTTTGCACTGTTGTCAGAGCTGCTGTTATAGAACGTTAATCAACACTTTCTGACCAATCAGAATTGAGCATTCAACATTGAATTAGGAGCTGGACTAAAGAAAATTAAAGAACAGCATGTAAGTGAAAGGATAAGATTAAAAGTGTGGGGTTTTTTTTTTTTTAGGTGAAACTATTTAAGAATTAGAAATATTAATTTTTAGCTGTAAAGCACAAACCATAAACATGTCCAAACAGAACATGTTTAAATGCTCCATTTCTGTTGAATTCCTGTATGTTAGCACGCCCCCTGGTGGCTGCAAGGCTAAAACCTTTAACAGCAGTTGATTTTAATTTTGCTTTCTAAACATGACACCATCTTAGCCCATGCTCTTGGACAGACCTCATTCACTGCTGAGTGATGTCACTAGTTATTTTCCAGCTTACCGGGGTGCAGGGTGTGCTGCGTGCTCAGCAGCGGGCTGGTACGGACGATGTTGATCATGCACCCGGGGTTTCGGCGAACTTTCTCCACCAGCATGGAGAGGTTGTGGATCTGGGCCTGCAGGTCGGAGATGAGAGAGCCCTGGACGTGCAGCAGCGTGGTGGCCTCAGCGTACTGACCCTCCAGCTCACGGAAGCGATGCTCCTGAGACGAGTTCAGACGAGACTTTTCTTCACTCTGACAGTGACATGATAAGAAACAGATGCAGGGAAAGAATGTAAAACACTTTCACTTAAGATCTAGTGCTAGAAAAGAAGACCAAACCATAGCAAGTGTCTGTACAGCGCTGCCTGAAAGGGTGAAAAACAGCAAGATGATCTATAGTCAAGTGCAAAAGTTTACACACCCCTAAAATAAAACACACAAAGAATCTTTATTTTCAGCAGCAGGAGTTTTAGTGTGTTAGGCTATTACGAGTAACAAAAACAGCAAAATAGTATATGTTGTGTAAGGAATAGAACACTTGGAGGCATGCTGTTAAAGGAAAATAATCAAAGATAGCAAGGTAAAATGAAAGCAGAGCCGTGAAAATGATGTCGAAGTTTTCCTAAAACACCATTCATGAAATTTTTTTATATTCCTCTTATAACACAGCAATTTGGCAATGCTAATATTTTTCCAGCTATTAAAGAATGACATCATTTTTATCGGATTATCGCTACAATTATTCTTGTGCAGCGCCCATGACACAATCTAGTTCCTGTTATCACAGCTATAAACCGCCATTCCGTCACCATCCTCTCTTTTTTCTTTCTCGTTAAGTTAATAAGACAAGTGTGTCATGGTACTGTAAACTCATCTGTCTTTTTCCATGGTACAGCTTTATCTCTGACTGATACAAAGCGCTGACACTAGAGACTCCTTCCATAAATGTACAGAAAACTTTCACCATATCAATGATTGAAGTCCCCATAAATGAGCTGTTGCTACAGAAATGAGAACATATTACAACAAGTACATTAATATAAACCTGTGATTTGCAGCTGCTGCTGTAGAAAATTAATCAACACCTTCTGACCAATTAGAATCGAGAACTCAACACTGCTTTGGTATAATATATCGTAATAGATTAAATATCCAAATGATAATGGAAAATGTTTATAACATACAGGTACATTCTCATTTTTTTCCGTTTGAAAAGCTCAAACGCTTGCTCTCAGCCGTAGCTGTGTGGATGTGAGCTGCGTGACCGAGCTGTACTGTTAGTAAGCCGTTAGCGCAGGGTGACAAGCTTACGAGCACAGATACAAGGCCGAGCACGTGGGGTCAAGGTCTTCAGTTAATCCTGTTAGCACTCGAGGTCAAGGAGAATCGAGGAAAGAAAGAAAGAACCAAGGCCAGTCAGTGCAAACCGGAAAAAAACACCATTATTGTGGTAAAGAAATAATAACAAGAGCTTTTTATACATTTCAGATAATAAAACCCTGCGTGTGATCATTCTATTAGAAGCATCAGGACGTCGGATTTGGGCATTTCCTGTTCACACTTGGTTCAGGGTTGGGTTTCTGAAGATTAATAAGCCTTAAGTGACATCCACCAAGTCCAGTCATATTATTCTGCATGCACCAATGTTTAACAAAGCTATATTTTACAGACAGAAGAGTTGACTGCAAAAGTTTGTACACCCTTAGAACAAAATAACACTTGAAGAAAAAATTACTTTATAGCATTTAGTATGTCAGGTATCACAGATGATTCTTTATCACAAGTGACAAAATGGTCAAACTGTGTAGTACGTTAAGATAACGATGATATTACTTTAAACGTTTGCGTCCACCTTTATAAATGTGATATAAATATTCTGTAATACCTTGTACACCCTTGTACTTGTATATGGCTGAAATGACAATAAACTCCACTTGACTTGACTTGACTTGACTTGACCCATCTTCACCTTGTACTACACATCTTCATTTCATAATCTCAGATTTTTGGACTTTTTTGGAGTTGTCATATTCAGCTCACGTTCTTCCTGATATCACTGCCTTCTTCGAACCATGTTTGGAGACTGAGAGAGTCATGACAAAAAATACATAAATTAATAATAATAATAATAATAATAATCTACTTTATTGTCTATTTTGCCTTAATATTTTTTAAAAATTCTATTTTATAGTTTTTCACCCAGAAATCACGGGGAGACAAATGTCTGCACTTAACTATGATCTATTATTTAGTATTAATTTTCTGATTTCTACTAGCTCGTCTTCGCAAATTAGCATGTGCTAATGAAAACTGGTAGTCAAGGAATGACATGAGCAATACATATTGATTATTTTGTTCATGTCTTGCCACAAAGGAATAAAACAATGTGATCAAAGATGTATCACATATCTGATTATTTCATCTCACTTGACTACTTCATCCCTCCTGTCAATCATGCTATAGACACACCCTCAACTTTACCGCGCAAAAACCCAAACATGGACAAACTTAGTGCTGATTGGCAGCACGGCCAGATACTAAATACAAAAAATGCTGACGCCGAACAAAAAAAAACAAAAAACAAAACAAGTAAATCTAGGATCTGCTTGTCTCAGCAGTTTTCTGTAGTAGTGCAGCTGCAGATCACAGTAACAATTACAGCTCATTCACAGGGATTTGTACAACACACCCTCCACATAAACGGATTATAAAACACGTCATCCTTGATATGGTGAAGTTTTCTGTAAGGAGATATTTATGTAACATTTATAGAAGGAGTCTCCAGTGTCAGAGCTTCATAACAGTCAAAGGTAAAGCCGTAACTAAGCTTTCTACCATGAAAAGGACAGATGAGTTTACAGCGACATGACACGCTTGGCTTATCGACTTTAAGAGAGAGAAAAAAAGAGAGTCTGGTGAGGGAGGGACTGTTTACAGCTGCTATAACGTAAGTGAAAACTGGAAATAACTTGTTTCGCAGACGTTCCACAACCTTAAAGGTAAAAATATGAACAAACAATGTTGTTCTTTAATAAATACATAGGTACAAGAGGAACGAAACACTTCACGATGTGCTGATTATTTTCCTACAACACCACATCCTAAAGTGTTACATTCCTTACATATGAAAGCTGGTCAAGTGTAATGAGATGAAAGTTGAACTCCATTAGCCGCTGTAGATTCTGGGAGGAGCTTCATGGCAGGCAGGTAAACGTAAACAAGGCATTCCTGTGTTTAGAGGCTAAATTCTACCCAGTGCCCCTTTAATCTAGGAACATCTGCCCTTGATCACATTTATTTGTCTGCCAGATGTGAAATCTAAGTCACTCACAGCTCCAATTAGGGCTTTTTGCTTAATCATAACTCTTTTGAACCATTTATCTTCAGTATCCGTGACACAAACGTTAGTGTTTCTGCATCTACAACTTTGGCACTTTGACCCAACTACTCTCTTGTCCATGTGAAGCAGCAGCTCGCCGGTCTGACGTGTACTGACCTGCAGCTCAAGGACTTTAACTCGGTGCCGATGGTTGCGCAACTCCTCCTGCAGCTCGGAGATGGTCTCGTGCAGCGCCAGGATCTGCTGCTTGCGCTCTTCGTTCTCGTGGAGCCAGTAGGAGACCTCGTCCGTGCAGCGGAACATGTCGGGGCAGCGCTGGTTATCCAGCTGGGGCAGCGTGGCCACCAGTCTGCACGTGCCGTCCTTCATCACCTGGTTACTGTACTCGCCGCACTGAGACGTGCTGACCTGGTGCGTGTGCTCCGAGCGGTCGTCGTTGCTCGCCCCGGCACCCAACAGAACCATCAGGAGGGTCAAGAGATTCCCAGCCTCCATCTGCGTGACTCAGTCGACCCCCCGGGCCAGCTTTCTGGAAGGATCCGCGTGGCTCAGAGTAGCATGCTGTCCACTTTAACCTTCAGTCTCGGTGAAGAGAAAGTGAAGATGTTTTCTGGAGAATCTGAATACCACCATCTTTCTTCCCATTAGGTTTGTTATCTACAATCCAGTGCCTTTCTTTATTCTACAACAGAAATCAGGACACAGGGGAAAAAATAGGGATGAACTGACAACACAATCCTCTGACACACACATACAGTATGTCTGTGTGCTAAGTAAGGATTAAAACACTTGGGGACATGCTGTTATAGAAAAATAATCAACAACGGGGTTGTGCGATGAAAAAAAAGTTACTCCTACTGCCCTGAAGATGATTATTTTCCTGACAGCACATGAAGTATTTAATTCCGCTTACACCACAGCAATACTAATGAACGGCATGTCATACTTTTTATCCGTTAACTGTTACATTTAATTCAATATATGCTATCCCTTACTAAAAGCAGTTATAAAAAGTCTTTCCCTCATCAGCCTCTCTTTATTCTCTCTCCTAAAGTTGATGAGAAAAAAAAAAAAAAAACCACAGCTTGTCATGATACTGAGAAACCGTAAAGACTTTTTACTGTGGCAGAAATCTTACTTACTTAAATGTTAAACACCTCCTTACAAAAAAACTACACCATATCAATGATTATTCGTTTTTCTTTATTAAATAACTACATGCTTTTAATCCATTCATTATTAGTCTTAGATCATGTGGCACATCCTCCATATGTGAATTAGCTGTTACCATAGAAACAACAATGTATTAGGACAAGCACTTTAATATAAACAGCTGGAACAACTGACAGAGCTGCTGTTAAAAAAAAAAAAAAAAAAAAAGAGCAGAAAGTGACAACAAACTGTTTGTATTTCTGATTAGATTACTCATCCAGCATCATATACACGCATTAAAGTGCTATAATCCAGCCGGTCTCCTCGCTGCGTGACCTGAGGACAGCGCTGCGGGTTCCCCAGGTGATGCTGGTGCTTAGGCTTACAACATTAGAGAGCAGCTACTACATCCTTCCTGACTAATATCTCCTGCCTGAATATTACCACTCCATCCGGAGAATGAATCATGGTGATGGACGAGGGTCCGGGTGCCTTTGGGTGTCGCTCTGACACTTTTATTAGACCGAGAGAATTCTTCCTTTTGTTTGGAGGATGTTTTATTCACCCACATGATAGAAAATCGGCCCTTGGAGACAGAGCACGCTGACAAACAAATGGGTGCATTTAGGTTAAACTTGGTTACTGTGTGAAGGTATGTTTAATAAATACTCAGCTTATAGGAGGAAGCAACGGTCATGTCTCCACGTCATGAAACCGAGCACAGAAAAACAAGTTCTACACAACAATAAAAAAAAAAAAAAAAAGGCAATGGTTAATGATTACCTGTAAATGATGATGTTTTTTCCCCCCGTGGTCCGCCTGTAGCATGTCTCTTACATTTCTTTCTTTCTCTCTTTCACTCTTTTCTCGCTGGCTGTTATGTGGAACAGAGGGACAGTCAGTGGACATCTTATCCCTGTAATCCTTACTAATAGGATTCGTAATTAAGGGAGTGAGACGAGAGAGAGAGAGAGAGAGAGAGAGAGAGAGAGATTGGTGTGCAAAAATAATTCAGATTTTTAAACTCTTGTAAATAAATTGTAATAAGCTAGTAAAGTGACTCGCTCTTAACACTGAGTTTTTTTAAAGTAGTCTTTCTCGATGTGATCATCATTCACGAATTAACATTTCAGGTTCTGAACAAAGTTGGTCACACACTGACCAGCGGCTACCAAATTAAATTGTATCATATGGTAGCAGATACAGCGGTATCATCAAATATCGAATTGTTGCCTTAAGAATCAAAATCGTAGAAGATTCAGCGGTATCATCAAATATCAAATCACCTAATCAAATTGTATTGTATCAGATTCAGTAGTTTCATCGAATATCCAATTGTTGCCTTAAGAATCAAAATTGCAATGTGTCATAGTAGATTTAGTGGCATCATCAAAATGTCCAATCGCCTTAAGAATCAAAATTGCATTGTAGTTCATGCAGTGATCTAATCAGCCAATGATGTGGCAGCAGTACAATGCAAAAAATCATGCCGAGGCAGGTCAAGAGCTTCATTTAATGTACACATCAAACATCAGAATGAAGAAAAAGTGTGATCTCTGTGACTTTGACTGCGGCATGGATGTTGGTACCAGAAGGGATGGTTGGAGTATTTCAGAAACTGATGATCTCCTGGGAATTTCACACACAGCAGTCTCTAGAGTTTACACAGGTTGATTGGCTGATTGGATGACTGTACAAATGAGCAGGTGTACAGGCGTTCCTAATAAAGTGGATACTGAGTGTATAATACTGAAACTAAAACAGATTTAAGGAAGTAGGTTGTGTGTCTACCGCCCTCTTCAGACCACTTTCTAATAACAGGGTCTTAAATGCAATGCACACATTGTAATTAAAATTATTGCATTTGAGAAGGTTGACTTGCCAGCAGTAGATTTGTTCCTGAAACCATCAAACAGCCATTACCCAGATACCAACTTCCCGGGGGAAAAAAAGATCACCAATGTGGTGCTCCCCACCTGTTCAATGCGGTCCTCCATATGAGGCATTTTATAACAATTAGATTTAGTAACAGAATTTACTTTTCTAAAATCTATACAAAACATGTCTGACCTATCAGGTTTAGTTACTAACAAGGAAGGGGAGGCTCTGTCCAAAAATGTTGGTCCTACTAGACCATTTTGTAACATGTAGTCAACTTCCTTGTCTAGCCGTTTGCACTTCTCCCCAGATACACAATAGAATCTGTGTTTAATAGGTTTATCATCACCGACATCTATGTCATGCTCAATCAAATGGGTGCGTGATGGTACATCTGAAAAACAGTTTAACTTAATCTGAACTTTGAGTGTCTGACAAGTGCCTTAATTGATAGTCTAAACTTTTCAAATAGGAAGAATTATCCAACCTCCCTGTAAGAACAGGTTCTGATGGAACATTAAAATCTTCATAGGACACCACATCACTTTCAACAGTTGTGGTAGACATTACAATCTTTCCATCAGAAGAATCCACTACTGATTCACTGTCAACATCCCTTCCCAAGAGGAGGGAAGTAAGGTTTTAAAAGGTTTATACGACACTGTACTTTCCTTTGTCTATCAGGTGTATGGATCAAATGTTCACGCTCAGACACCCAGCTCTTTACAACATAAGGCCCACTAAACTTGGCTTGCAAGGAAGAGCCAACAATAGGCAACAAAAATAAAACTTGATCATCTGGTTCAAAGTGACAATGTTTGGCCTTACAATCTTTTCTTATGAAGTCCCAAGATTCTTAAAAGCAGCTGCACAAATATGATGCAAACACTGCAGAAAATAATTAACATAATTTAGAACATTGGCTGGTGGTTCATCAGTGTCTCACTGGTCCCTGAGCACAGCTAATGGACCAAAAACTGTGTCTCCAAAAACCAGTTCATTTGGCATATGTGCTATCTTGAACCACCTCACATATTGCAAGCAATAGCCATGGCAAACCCTCTATCCAATCATGTGAGAGCTCAGGGCAGTAAGAGTGCAACACTGACTTGAGAGTCTGGTGAAAGCACACCAGAGCTCCCAGAGACTGGGGGTGATAAGCACTAGAAATGTTATGCTTGACCTGAAGCTGCCTCACAGCTTGAATAAATGTGGATGACATGAAATTACTCCCCTGATCAGTTTGTAAAAAAAGAATGCAAAGATTTACAAATCGACAGTAAGATTACAGGGTGAACAGTAAGATTACAGGGTGAACAGTAAGATTACAGGGTGAACAGTAAGATTACAGGGTGAAGAGGTGAAGAAGGTACAGGAGTTTAAGTACTTGGGGTCAACAGTCCAGAGTAAT
>CM075021.1:15797509-15810926 GCA_037576675.1 Pangasius sanitwongsei
TATTTCTGTAAAGCTGCTTTGGGACAATGTCCATTGTTAAAAGCGCTATACAAATAAAACTGAATTGAATTGAATTGGGCCATGCATCAATTTTGGTTCAAAATAAAATGGACGAGCCACCACTTGTTATAGCCCACTTATGCAGTGGATGGATTTTCTTTACACCCTCATGTGATTGATTTGGGCACGAAGGAGATGAAGTACACACCAATGGTAGGGAAATATTTTTCCAAACTCTGCCACCTGCTAAATCATTTCCAGGGATGATATCAATGCCATCCATAGGGAAAGAAGGACGAACACCCATAGCGTCCTCCCCACACACTAGACGTGTAAGGGTACCTTTAATGGAACTAACCCAATGACAATAGCCTGTGTTGATGTACCCGTGTCTGTATTTGGTGAGAGAGGCAAAATGCCCTATAGAATATAACTTTGTAACTTTGCAAAGGAGCATAATCCTCATCTTCTTCACAAAGAAAGTGATGGTTGTGCAGTAGGAATGACTGACGGCTCAAACCTTTTTTACTAATGCAGCCACCAAACCAGTTGATTTTACACAGACAGTAGCCTCAGAAGACTTCTGTCCTATATTACTATTTGGACACTCTCCTTTCCAATGACCCCTACTCATAAATTACACACATCTGGATTAAATCTTCCATCTGGAACATTCCTTACACTGGTCTGGGAAAGTTCCTGAGAAGTATTAAGCTTTTAACCCACGCAAATGAGTCAATATGTACTAGTCAGCTTTGTTCATTAATATAAGTAGCAATGCAGTCTGGCACTGAACATTTAAATTGCTCTAGTACAATCAGGCTGCACAAACCTTCATAAGTGGTTACCTCAGAGGCAGAGCACCAGCGAGCAAAATGAGCTGAAATATCAAAAGCAAAGTCTACATGAGACTGATTTTGCCCTTTCTTCCACTTCCTAAGCTTTCGTCTATATGCTTCTGGAACTAACTCATATGCGTTAAGTACAGGAGCTTAAACTTTAGCATAATCAAGACTTTCACTAGGACCGAGGGCAGAATAAACTACTCGAGCCTTGCCCGTGAAAACATACTGTAACATCAGTGTTTCACCTGCATCAGGCCACCCTCTTGCCACAGCAAAACATTCACACAGTACAAAAAATGTATCAGGGTCTTTTTCATTAAATTTTGGCAGTTAAAACATCCAAATCAGTCCCAATCTCTTTCCCAACAGATTGACCGGGCATCCCTATACCTAAAAGAAACTCAGTAGTCTTTCTCTCTTATTAACTCCAGTTTCAATTGTTCAACCTTTAGCTTTTCTCTTTCAAGTTTTACTTCCACCTCCTTTTTTCTCTGCACTTGCTCTGCCTTCATTCTGTCATGGTCTAACTGGAATTGTAACCAAAAAAAAAAAAACAGCCCTTCAAACAAACAAGTGAGAAAAATCAAAACACCAGCCCCATCTTATTAGAAATTGATGCTACAACCTAACTGGGGGAAAATAAATAAATAGTCCAATTAAATAGGAGAGGCGACAAAGTTATCAAACCAGACCTATTCATATAGTGTTACAGTAAATGAGGAAAAACTTACCATGCAACATTAGTTTTCTCCAAGTCCGTTACAATGTCAGAATGTTGGCGGCCTAGTATTCCACAGTCAAACCTACAGATTAACAACACAAATCTAGTCACTGCAGGCCTCCAAAGACACACAGCCTACACAGGCAAAGTGCACTAAACAGTTGGGCCGTGAATCAATTTTGGTTCAAAATAAAATGGACGAGCCCCCACTTACGCAGGCTACAACAAAGTATGGAGGACCACATGGCAGTCCCAAACTAATCTGGCATTTTATTTACAATTAAGATACCAAGATACAAAGGAAAAGCAAACCAAGAAAGAATAATCAGGATGAAAGTGTCATACCAAAACCACCTGGAAAAAAGAGAGACCAAACCAGGAGCAGGCCTAGCCTTTATAGCCTTCAGGGGTGGGACATAACAGGCCGGTACCTAGGCAGGCTGCTATGCTAGGGGGACAGAGAGTGAGAGAGAAAATAGACAAAAAAATAATTAACCTACAGAGGACAGACGGAAAACAATTGGTTTTCCATCAGAATTTCACATATCATTTGTTTAGAAAAATGATTTCCCATTACAGTATATACACTCTAAAACTGTGTCTTAATGGCATATGGACAAGTATTAAAGATGCATTTTGACTGAAAAAAAACCATTAAGTTGTACACAAAATAAATCTAAATGCAAAATAATAAGATGCAGTGCATCAAGTGCTATTTTATAAGCTGCTGCATAATGAGTATGGAAGCCATTTTGTGAAATTGAACCAAAATTTGCACTGATTAATGTGATCATCACAAAATACTCATGAAGTACTCATGCAGCAATATATTAGTGATATAGTAGACTCCTATTAGATTTATTTCAATGCATGCTGTCTTCTTATTCATATATCACCATAATGGTCTTTTTTTTTATTTTTCAGTCTTAAATTGTGTCTTGCTTTTATGTTACATCATATTGCATTTAACAGCAACGGGGAAAAAAGTGATCTGCTTCATAAGTCTGCATTTTCTATCCCCCAATTCTTTCAGGCTTAAAAACGAGTACTTGTGTTTAAATTCAGTGATCTAGACACTTTAATAAAAAAAAAAAAAAACTGGCTAGGATGCAAGAAACTCAAGACAACCTGCCAACCTTGGAGGAGCAAACTACACACAGTGTGATTTTAATGATCTGAATGTGGAGCACAGAAAACTGGCTTAAGCGCGTGCATAACCCAACTCTGAATACGAGTAACTTGCCCACCATAAATACTGATGTAACTTTTGCACTTAAGTCGTTGAGTCGGAATACGATGAGTGTTTAAAGATCACCAAAATATACTATAATCCAGAAAATACCCTACACTGTGTGACAGCACTTTAATTTGGTGGCAACTTTAGGGTGTTACTGTATGAATCTGAAGGTCCATTATGCAGGTCTGATTACGACTGTTACTATCTAAACATAATACTCCAGTCCTTTTTAGGTTCTTCATTGTTTCTATAGTAGCGCTGATTCAGTAGATCTGATGAAGCTCCTCAGGTGACTGGAGAAACGTTGGAAAGATTATAAAACAAGTCCAGCTGTCATGACTTATTCCATGAGATAATGCACTCTATAAGATATCTAATTCCTGATCAAATGCTCTAAACATAATAACTAACAAAGCGCTTTCAGTTGAATAGAGCATTCTTTAAAAAATCTCCAAGGATCTACAGGAAACTATTGATGGTAGAAGTCCCTTCCCAATATGTCTTTGTTAACCAATACTTGGTAACACTTCAGCACTTCCTTTAGCAATAATCTTATGTTCTCCATAAAGGTATAAATCATAAATCAGTAATAAGTGGTAATATATCACCACTAAAGCCCAGTCCTAAATGCTCCAGTGCAGATGAAGAATATAAAGTGCTTGGTATTTTCACCAATTTTATTTTATTTTTTTCCCCCCAAACCACCAGAGCACATTAACACATAATCCTATGCAAAGGTGGGCAGAATGCAGCCGCTTTATAAAAAAATTAATTAATTAATTAATTTAAAAAACCGCTGCTGCTGCTGCTGTGTTTCCTAAAGATGAAAAAGGTTTTCATAAAAGTGCAAAATGATGTCAAGCACGTTTTTTACCTCCCGACCAATGAGGTCAGGAGTTGGGGCACAAACAAGTGAGAAAAACAACCATGAAGGACAAAATGCTGCTGAAATTCATTTTGTTAATGAGCGGATATTAAGAGCTTTCTGACACTGAATCACAAAATTACCATTATTCCAAAAATCCTGTTAACTGTGTGACATGATGTCAGTTAAGAGAACCTGAATATAAAGTGTTACATCATTAACAGTGAATATTTAATATTTGTCTTGACGTATCTGTTCTACCTCTGCTGTGTCTTGCATATGGACTCAAATGTGCCGCTACAGTCTGAATTTGAAATGGACAAATCTGAATTTTTATGCCTTTATTTGAATTTCCAAGTGACGTTTTATAGTTGAATTAGATCACGTTGAATGGTTAGAGTCGGTTGTGCGAGATTCAAATTCAATTTCATAATAAACAGGTGTAGAAAATTCAGTTCTTTCAATTCAGATTTTCAAATCACTACTTTATTGGCTCATTGTGGCTGAAATAGTAGCAATCAAATCTGTGCTCCTTTGCTTTTCATAAGGTCCCTGGGTGTAGTGGTTTGAAAATTTTAATCTGAATTTGAAAAAAAATTGAAATTTCCTGAATTTGAAATTTTACTTGCTTATTATAAAATTGAATTTGAAACCTTGAACAACATATTTAAGCCATGGAACACAAATTCAGATCTGAACATTTTAAATTCACACTGCAATGGCACGTTTCTTATTCCATACTTATGTTGCCTGAAAGACTGAGAGGTTTGTGGCCAAACTTTGCTTTCATTTCTTTGGAAAATGCATTTCTGTTGATTTTTGCATTATTGTTTGGCCATAAAATAACCCAAAATTGCAAATTTATTAACTTCTCACATATTTCAGAGTAAAGGTTCTATTCACTGTACAATAGCCTTCCAATAATTTAATGTCTTTCTTGCTATCTTGCTAATTTCTAGTCTTATTATTGTCTCGTAATCGTAAAGCCTTGGCTTACAGCTAGGAAACTAAGATTTCTGTAAGAATTCCTGATAAGCTGTATTGAAATAACAAAGCTTCAATGCAGGACAACGTCACTGAAACCTGCAAGGATCTACAGGGAACCACACATTTGGAAGGATGGAAGTTTGTTCCTAGTATGGAATCTTTAGCTTCTAAGGCTGCGTTCATACACCTGGCAAAAGTGACCGAATCCGATTTTTAGGCTTTTAGGCTGTTCACACAGCGTTTTCAATGTGGCCTATATCTGACATTAGTCTGAACAGATCACACCCCTAAACTGACCCACATGCGCAATGGAACAGTGCATCACATGATGTGTTGAAGCTCGCTGTAAAAAGGGCACGTTATTCAGCCACAGCCACTTCTTTGGTTTGTGTCCTTGGTTTATTTTTATATTTTTCTTTTAAACCTTTAACTTTCCTTTGGCACTGCAGCCAGGTTCTCTAAGGCTGCGTTCGACCATTTCTTTTGAGGTCTCTTCAAACACGGAGCGGTTGTCTTCTATATGATATATGACATGCGTCGTCTAATTTTGCTTGTAAAGCAATATCACCCTAAATGACACCCACCACTGAAACCTTCCTTCACTGTTATCCTCCATCTTTCCTTCCCGGTAGCGTGAAATCGTGAAGAATGTTAAGTTGCACTGACGCAAAAGTAACATGAATTGTGATCTGCCCCAGAGGTTGCACTGCCACTTATCAGATTTCAGTACCACGTAAGAAAGTGGCCCTAATTGGAATTGAAAATGTCCAGATTCAGTGCGTGTGGTTTTTTCTTTTTCTTTTTTTGCTGTTCACACAGCCATGCAAGTAACAAGCACGTGTCACATGAAGAAAAAGATCGGATTTGACCCACTTTTGCCTGCTGTGCGAATGTGGCTGCTTTGTTTGAAGATTAAAAATAATCTGCATTTGCACTTTCTTGACTTCATTCAGAAAACGGGATCACTTCACACACACTTCACACACCTTTTCCTAAACTAAATGACAAAACGTCATTCACAGCTTTCCGTGAATTGGCTCAGGTCTCGGGTTTCAGTAGCAGGTGCTCAGACGGACGCGGCACCTACCTGTTAATCCTCTCCCGCTTTCTTCAGACATCTATTTATGTATCTGTTGAGAGGTGTGAACACTTGTCAGAGGTGGGGGTTACATTTGCTAAGCGTTTTTTTTTTCCCCAGCACATATTAACACCCTCCCCCCCACCCCATCACTACCCTACACCCCCACCATCGCTACTCCCGCCCCCACCATGACACACACCATCCTCCTTATCCATCCTCATTACAGCGTGGCCTTGAGGGGCTGCTGAGCACCTGACAGTATAAATACGCGAGTGGACCTCATTCAGGAAAACCACAGAGAGAGAGACGCACAGAGCCGATCAGGGAGCAGGAGGAACAGAGCTTAACTGATCATCACAGTGATAAAGGTAAGGAAATTCATTTCTGAACAACTTATCATTTATATTTAAGACAGAAGATCTTAAAGCACTCGACTCTCTTTACTAAATATCACATCTAGACGCAGACTCCTTCATCTTTCCTGATTTTTTTTTTATATTATATTAAATATATAAATACTGCATTGCTATATTCACTTATTTATTATTCCTTAAAACTTATCCTTGGCTTTTTCATCTGTAATGATATGAAATGCTATGAATTGCACTTCAGATACTTCAATACTAATTAATAACACATGAATAAGTTAACTTATCAATGCATTTATGAGCAACAGTCAGGCACAAAACAACAGGTATTTGAGGATAAATAACAGTTCAGTTGATTTTGCGTTATATTTTGAATTATAGTCTTGTTTCACACATTTCATTTTTAACTTTGCACATATTTCAGTGTTTAAAAAATAAAAATCTACAAATTATACAATTAAGAATGAAACACTTTCTCTTCTGGTCTTTTTTTTAGCAGTACTTTATCATTTTAATTCATTTTAGATTTTTTTGGTTTGTTTTTTACTTACAGTTTACAGCAACAAATTGTTAAAAGCATTATAAGTAGAGTTTATAACACAACTCCAGCCTGCTTTGTGCACTATGTTCGTAGAGAATCACAGACACACTGACAAGTTCTTTCAGAAGCGGTACATCTTTGTAGCGGAGTTTTCTGATAAGAATAATAATAATCTGATATTTTTCATTTGTTAAAGGCCAAAAAAAAAAAAAAAAAAAAAAAATACAGGTCTTATGACGCACTATACAAAGATGAGCTTGTTTTTTTTGTGGTGTTGGTGATATGTTATGAACACTACTTATAATGCATCACGCTGCATTATAATGCATAATAAAGATAGCTAGAGAGTGTAATGCACTTTCATACGTGAATGTGTTCATAGTTATATATTAATATATTATTATATACTATAAATATGACCTTCAGAGAAAGTGTTACCAGAGATTATAACACAAGTCACATTTATATTAAATGTCTATATATTATTTATATTTATAGTAAGAAATAGTCCAAATGCTGTTTTTTTTCCCTAATGGGGAAACATTATACCTAATTTATCATTCTGCCTAATTATAAACTAAAGTGTTTATGTTTAACATAAAAACCTCTTTATGGTGAGCAGATACACTGATTCAGTTTGATTAAATGATTGGATATAAAATCTTTTGGGAAAAAAATGAACTATAAAGTACATAATGTGAATGGTGAAGAATATCTGTGTGATTTTTTTTTGTCAGAACAGAAAGAAATAGTAAATAAGAAACTTCTTATCCGTGGCACCTAATGAAGAAAATCACTTTATCCGAAAAATATCTTTTTTTTTTTTTTTTTTTTTAGATTTTGTTGGAATCAGGGTCACTGGTATATATTTAATTAAATAAATAATTTTACTTCCAAGCTCGAGATTACAAAAATAATCCTGCACATTCCCTCTTCTCAAGGTTATTGTCATTCCTCTATATAGCTTATATACACTGGAATGAAATGGCTGTGCTGCAACACGTAACAGTACACAAGACTACATTACGTGCAGATACACAGCAGTGTGAGACGAGTGCAGGATAACAAATACACACAACAATATACGCAGAATAATAAACAGGACAATAAATACACAGGACATGGACTGTAAACTATTTTGTAGTGTAGCAGAGAATAAGTGTAGCAGCAATACTGGCAGCAGAGAGTCTGATAAATAAGAAGCGTCTGATGCAGCTTTGTAAAGTGTGGGTGTGCAGTGGTACTGAGTCATACTGGATTAGGGGTTCGACTAGCCCAGGTGAGCATTGGGAAGCAGCACGGTGGTGAGTAATCTGACTTCCTCAGGGAAGAAACTGTAGCGGAGGTTGCTGGTGGTGGTACGGACGCTCCTGTAGCTTCTGCCAGACGGCAGAGGTAGCCCAGTGCTGCTACTGCTGGAATAATGAGATAAATGTAAGTGGCTCTGGATAAAGGTGCCTGCCAAATGCCATAAATGTAAATGTAAAATGGCAGGAGAGTCCATGTGAAGGGTGGGAGTGGTCATCCGCAATGCTGGTGGCTTTGCGGATGCAGCAGATATTGTACGAGGTGCTACCAGTGGTTAGAGAGACGATCTTTTCAGCGGTTCTCACAATCCGCTGTAGGGTCTTGCAGTCGGAGACTGTGCAGTTCCAAGAGGTACCAAGAAACCTGGAGCTTTAGACTGTCTCCACAGTTGTTTCATTGATGTACAGTGGTGAGTGGTCTACTCGGGTCCTCCTGCAGTCTGAAGATGAGCAATCATCATCACACTGGTCTTATCAACATTTAGAGAGGGACTGTTGTCTCTACTCCATTCTGCGAGCTGCTCCGCCTTGCATCATTGTTGCTGATGAAGTCCACAGCTGCAGCGTCATCAGCAGACTTGATGATGTGATTTGAACTTTACTTACACAAAACCTTTACATGGCTTTAATAAGATCTAACGTTTCACTAATCAATTTTACTAACCTTACTATTTTACTAATCAATAATAAAAAGAACAATAATGTCTGAATTAAGTCTGCACACGTTATTTACTACATATCGATATTCTGACTTTTATTAATCAGCTCATTTAAACATGATGATATAATTAAGTGAGGAATAAAACATGCTGTTACAGGAAAATTAACATGTCGCCATGACAACATTGATTATTTTCCTACAACATCGCCTCCCAAAGTGTTTCATTCCTCTTACGCTTCAGCAATTTACCAACGATTACAATTTTTAATTTATTAAAGTATGACGCGCACTTTTAACCATTTATAGTTACATTTAATGTCATGGACTGTTTGCGAAACAAGTCAGTCCCTGTTATAGCAGCTATAAACAGCCTTTCCCTCACCAGACTATATATTTTTTTTTCTCTTTGTGATGTGTAAACTCATCTGTTCTGAAGATTTTTCCCATTTCTGGGGCCTGTTACAAAGCGCTTGTCCTGGAGACTCCTGCCACAAATGTTCAATAAATATCTCCTTACAGAAAACTTCACCATGTCAATGATTATACATCCAGGGTAAATAACACTATTTTAATCTGTTTATGTAGATCATCTGCTGTACAAGTCTCTGTTAACATAGAAACGATAAATCTAAACCGTCTCTGTTCTGATTGGATAAACAGATTTAAATAGTGTTACATAAACAGATTAAAATAGTGTTATTTACCCTGGGTGTATAATCATCGACATGGTGAAGTTTTCTGTAAGGAGATATTTATTGAGTAGCGAGTTTTACGTCATGACTGCAGTGTTACTGAAGGAAGTAATTAAAAGGACAGAATCCGATGAAGTACGTCTGAACTGTGAGTGAAAGGCACATGTACGACGTTAATTTATGACATGATTCAGCCATGACACCACTTCCCAGCGTGTGAATGAGGTTCATTTCCGGAGCAGCCCACAAGCAGCAGCAGAAAAGAACGTCACTTCTTTACCAGCGGTAGAGACATGAATGACCGAGGGGCACACACTTCATTGTGTTAATGAAGAGCAAAGCAGCTCTGCTGGTGAATCATAAAATAAGATTTCAAGGTCAAAAAAAAAAAAAAAAAAGTCTGAATGGTTTTTTTCTTAGACTAAATATATCCCTCCTCAGCAGGGACTGTGTGCTCTGTTCGATTCACACTTACCTGCATGCTGCTGTACAGGTTCTAACTTGTTCTTCTCGTCCCTCTTTTCCTGTAGATGCAGTGTGTTTCCTGGCTCTCGGCTGCGCTCTTCCTGAGTGTGTGTGGATCAGCGGTAGATGGACAGTGCTGGGACCTCGCTGACTGCAACAGGCTCGTCTCTCAGGACAAAATAATGGTGACATTTAAAATGTTTTACTATCAAACATGATTTAACCCCCTTAACACTTTTACCCAGTTAATCATATTAACAGATTATATTCAGTAAATACAGTCAAAAGGTTGTGAGAGTGAGCTCATGCAGTTAAAGCAACAGTTCAGCCAAATGTAATCACAGAAACGCCAAATGAAAAAATAAATGAGAGGAACGGTACATTTAATTTGTAACAGGAAAAGTAAAAATGCACTACTGCTCCAGTCTTCTCAGTAGCCCCTTCTACTGCTACCTTAAAGCGGATACACTATTGTGTCACCTGCTTATCTGTTTGACTCACTCTCATATGTTTGGTGTTTAAGGGCGCAATTTTTTTTTTGACGTAAGGGAAATTTATAGTTATCAGTTTAGCATTATACATATAACGGGCCTCTTTATCAACCTGGATATGAACGGATTTATTCGCAAATCGTTCGTACGAGCGTTTACACAAGCTCACTAGGTCAGAGACTAAGAGTAGCACTGAGAACATTTAGTAAATTTTATATTATTGGGATTAAATAAAGAATTTTAAAAAAAAAATAAAGAAGGTGTGCCAACACAAACCTATAAATTAAAACAAATAAAACTAATCATTCAATTATGACAAAAGAAATGGCGCTGTATAAACAGAGGACCGGCCGCTCTGTCTGCGCAGAGCCGTAAGCCAGAAACAAATGCCTCAGCTGACGGAGGATTTAGCACTCGTATTTTATATTATTATTATATTTTTAGTATTTTTATTGGCATAGAATTGAGCCAAAATGTCTTCCACCTGTTTGTCTTTCAGCCTTTAACTTGATCATTCATTTCAGCTGTCATTTACACACAACGTTTAGTAAAGTTTGATAAATGAAGCCCGTTATTTGTATTGAACAGATACAGTGTTACAGATTCAAATACAGGTATGACCGGGAGACACACTATTTACAGCACCCTTAGTAACCGCCTGGTCAGGGCCACAGTAGTTTAAATTAGATTGGGAAAGGAAAAGAACTGAATTCTTTAGAAATTATTGCAGGCAGGTACAAACAAAAGAAATGACTATGCAAGTGGGGATTTTTTTTTTTAAAGGCATAGCTCTAATTCTGGAGTGTTGTTGAGGACCTGGAGCCTGAAAGTAAATACGCAAAATAGATAGATAGATAGATAGATAGATAGACAGATCCGTACTTTATAGTTTGGCTCCTTCCATTTCGGGTTTAATCCAAATACATGTACAGACATTTCGAGCTCTGCCTCCAGACATTAGGCCGCGCCTCGTACCTCTTATTCTGATGCTTGCGTGGAGTGAAACCAAAGTGTGTTGGGGAAGAAAGCGATTCAAGATTGTTTTTATTTCTGTCTATTAAAGACAACTTAAAGTCTGAGACCATGTAATAAATACAGAATGTAATACCTTTGTACTTATCCTTATTGCACACATGATTTGTGCACTACTTCTTTTTGTTTAGTCTCAGTTCTTTCTCCAGCTGTTTTGCACTGCTTTGGATAAAAGTGTTGTTTTTTTTTTTAAAATAAAATATAAATCTCTTTTCTAGGAGTGCATCTGGCAGTGCAGGTTGAAGCAGCTGGTCAGTAACACAGAAAACCTGCTCCCAAATCAGCAGCGGAGCAGCGAGGAAGATGATGATGAGGAGGAAGACAGCTTGAGCCTCGACATACTGCTCTCGGCTCTGGCTCCCCCTGACGCCTCTCGTGAACAGCTGCCCAGTATGAGACCTCAGCGCAGTGAAGAGAGACCTTCTTACTCTATGGAGCATTTCCGCTGGGGGAAGCCCATGAGCCGCAAGCGCCGGCCGGTCAAAGTGCACACGGCCACCTCCATGGACGACGAAGGTCACGAGGAACCGTCCATGGAGACGCCTTTTCCTTCACTCAACAGGCGTCAGCTGGAGAGTGACGAGGGGCACGAGCAGAAGAAGAACACAAACATAAAGAGCACCACAAAGTACCGCATAACCCACTTCCGCTGGAGCGCACCCCCTGTCGCCAAACGCTACGGCGGCTTCATGAAGCCCTGGTCCGAGCGATCCCACAAGCCCCTGCTCACGCTGCTCCGCAACATCATCGTTAAAAACGGACAATGAGCAGCAAAAGATGCGAGGGAAGGAAATGTTGCTGTTTAATGGAGTCATAAAGTGTCAAGTTTTTCCTCGCCATAGCTTTCTGTAGCTCACCAGAACTTCTTATATTATCACTGATATGAGATATGAGGCGAGATCTTCTGCTCTCAATCCGCTCCCATCTTAAAGCACAAAATTAAAAAAAAAACAAAAAAAAAAAATGTTGAAAATGATGTTCGTTGTCCATTTCACAGTCCGAATAGGTTTCAATGATCCCTTTTCAATAATGAGGTCTGATTTCCAGCAGGAAGGTTTACTTTATTATTGAGGTAGTTTATATTCTTATAAATCAATTCTTCTGAGACGAGCTGCAAAAAGCTTTCATATCACCCAGCACCTGTCCATTTATCAATGACATTGTAAATATTAAATATTCAAATAAATCTGCAATGTTATAAGCAGCGTTGCAAGATCAATGGCAACACTTTACTGTAAGGTCCACAAATAAACATATACAGTACGTATTGTTATTCGTAACGCTAAAAATGAGTGAGTTCACAATGATGAATTTGACTTTCACTTTTAAAGGTCTTTGTTTTAAAGATCAGGTTTAATTTTTTCTAGATGAAATAATCAATGGCTTGATGAAACAGTTCTACAAGAAAAATGATCAAAGAACAGAAAAAGACATTGAAACACCAGAACAGAACCACGCCCAGCTCTACATACCACACCCCTTTCTCCTGATAAAACAAGTTTCCTTCATTTGCATATTGGAACCTGATAGGCTGTTTATATTTTATGACGCAATAACACTTACCTGTCATGATTTTAATCGGATTTTCCATTAAGATTTTCAGATCGTGTTCTTAAAAGAATGTCACCAAATCACTGCAGTGACAATTTCTGCACTCGTTCACTTAAAAAGGATTTAACCATAAAGAATTATGCCAATATTCTTGAATATTAAAAAAAAAAAAAGTTGTTAAATACTGAATACTTAATAAGACGCTTCTGAATATTACTTACGTGCGTTAAAAAAAGAAAGATAGAAAGAAAAGCGGTCAAAGCAAGAACAAACAAAAGAAAAAAAAAAGTGTGTAGAATTGGTGCACGGAAAAAAAAATGTATATATATTTTTGTTATATTCAATATTTAATCAGATAGACTTTTGGGAATAAATATAATAATATAAGTAATAATAATAAATTAATTAAAAAGCCCATTATTATATTTGCAACAATTAAATAACCATTTTTTTTTCTTTTTAAAAAATTGAATGGTAAGAAAATCTAAAATCTAAAATATATATATATATATATATATATATACACAGTCAGGTCCATAAATATTGGGACATCGACACAATTCTAACATTTTT
>CM075021.1:15811026-15822442 GCA_037576675.1 Pangasius sanitwongsei
GCCAAAAATGTTAGAATTGTGTCGATGTCCCAATATTTATGGACCTGACTGTATATATATATATATATATATATATGAAATTAAATACATTAAAAGTCAGTTATAGCCTACAGGCTGCAAATAAACCAAGTATCAAATTTGCTACACACAATTCCATGAATAAAACTTATTGATATGTAAAGAACAGAAAGTAAAAATATATATTAAAAAAATTTAAAGCATTTATTTTAATCTGAAATTCTCAGTAAAACACAAAAAGCCCGTCACACACACCCACAACCCCTCACCCCCTCACACACACACGCCCTCACACATACTCACACACCCACACTCTCACTCTCACACACACACACACACACACACTCACACTCACACACACACGAGCAGCTATGCTTAAAAGTGCAGCACCATTATTTCACTGAATGGCCGCTACACAGCGAGTCGCAGCAAGTAATAAACATACGGCAGGTTTTTGTGAAAGTAATTTGAAGAAAACAAGGAAATGAGGACCGCTGAAATATTTTAGATTTTAGAGTTCTCATGACGAACAGCGTCAAGACTTTCTACCTCAGCTTGTTATTTGAAATAAATGAAGTCACTACTCATCACTGAACATGTTTTATTGACCAGCTGTAGTACTGACATGTAGCAAAAACGGACTATATGTGTACAAGCTCAGAGACGTGACAGACATGAGCTTCACTTTCCACCTGTAACATTTACACCGCCAAATATACGCAACACATCTTTCCTGTGCTGCTTTGTTTCTGTGCGACATGAATATTTTCATACATTTCCCAGGTTTATTCCTCAACATCCCAGGTTTACAGGAATCCCATGAAGTGAGCAAATGTTTTGTGAAGTTTTCATGCCGTCAAAAAAACTGTCACAATTTTAACAAATAAAAATAAAACAACACACACGACTGTTAATAGCAGTGTAACAAGAATAATAGATTAAAAATTCAACTGAATGCAGTTTATTTTAAGTTGCTATGGAGTTTGAATCATGCCATTAGGAAATTTTATTTCAATCAAAATTTATTTTAAATTTTGTTTCACACCATCTGAAATTAAATTTCCAAACTGAAATTGAATTTTGTGGTTTACAAAAGAGTGAAAATTTAAAACTGAATTTCATGTTCAAGAGTGTGCGACTGAACATCTGAAATTCAAAATGAAGTACGCATATAATCAGTTTTTAAAAAGCATTCAGACCTGCTATTAATCCACATAATAATTTTTCATTTTGCTTTCAAAGTAACATTCGGGTAACTTGCAGGCAAAAACAGCCAAAAAAAAACCCACCCCTGAACTCATCTCTTCAATTTTCCAAATAAATCTTACTTTTGAAGCGTATTTTATCTTGGCTTTTGCCTGCAAGTTAACAAATCTAAAATTGAACGTTTTTGTCGTTAGAAATCGATCATATGCGTATTACATTTTAGATTTCAAATGCTCAGTTCAGAATTCTTTCTCAGATGGCATGATAAAAATGTTTAAATAACAGCATTAAAATTCAGATTCTTGCATTTAAACTGAATTTTCTAATTTCAGAATTCAGACTCCATAAACCATTTTTTATTACAGTGACTGCTATGGAGTATTTGTGCTACTAGAATTTAAACTTGAAATTTTGTAAATCTGAATTTTTCTGCATTTAAATTGTACAGCACGTTTATTGTAATTAATTTATTGGCACCATTATGCAAATTCAGATAAATAAATAAATACAATTCAGATTCATCTTCCGGAAACCCAGTCCTTTCCTGAAATGAAATGAAATGAAATGAGAAATGTGCCACTACAGTCTGAGTGGCAAAAAAAATTTAAAAAACTGAATCTTTATGTATTTATTTCAATTTGTAAGCAAAGTTCTGTAGTTGAATTGAATCAAATTAAAATTGTATTTTATGGCTAGAATTTGTTGTGCAAAGTTTCAAATTCAATTTTATAATAAACAATTGTAGAAAAAAATTTTTTAGTGGCACAGTCCATTTCAAATTCCATTCAAATTTTTTTTTAAAAACACCACACCAGCAAAAAAAAAAAAAAAAAAGGCACAGATTTGCTTGCTACCGTTTCAGCCACAATGAACCAAAAACTGAATCTGAATTGGAAGAACTGTATTTCTGAAATTAAATTTGTGCCAGTGAACACAACAGAAATATAATTTTCTAGACATTCAAATTGAATTTGAAACCTAATTTAAGCCATGGAATGCAGTTTCAATTCAAATTCAACAACAGAACTTCACTTAGAAATTCAAATAAAGGCATAAAAATTCACGTGTAAATTTTAAATTCAGATTATACTGCCACATTTCTCATTACTTACAATAACTCTTAAATTTGCACATGCCCAAACGTAGTCTTGAATAAACTTCAGTTTGAATTTGACAACCGTGAAATATAATAATAATATATTATTATTATATTATAATGAATTGACAAAAAAATTCAAATTCAAATTCTACCATCACAAACACACAATTACAAAATAATAAACAAGCAGGCCACGTTTGTTTACCATTCTGTAATTAACTATATAATTGTGTAGTGTAAAATGTATCAGATTTATTCAATTTAAGTCTAAGCAGCTCTTTTGTATGTTTAGATCTCGAGTTTTAACCTACCGCACCTAAATAACAAAAAAAAAAAAAAAAATTAAAAAAAGAAATAATAATAGAACAACAATCGGTGTCACCTTCAGTGTTTGCGATCATGGCTTCATTTGTAAGGATCTTAAAACAAACACGTAGAAAACGACACACAGGAACGTCAGAGACATCAGTAACGAGGACGTGTTCACCAGACGACCACGTGAAGTCACGGCGTCATTGTGATAAAATACTCGCACGATCATACGCACATTAAAACGACACTTTTTTTTTTTTTTTTTAACCAATCAGGAGCGATCGACATTATACTTCAACGCCACGCAGGAGAGAATTCCTTCAGCTTTTCAAAAACAGCCTGAAGACAGCCACCATTGACAAACGCACGACAATATAAAAATATAACCAAAAAAAAAAAAAAAAAAAACGTTTTCCGTGATCCGAAAAATCCGTCATCCGAAAAATCGACCACGTTCTCTCTATCTTGTTGATTCATTGCAATAAATGTCGAAAAACATGCACTCGGGTGACTCGGACGATACGTTTGGGACACGTTCCAGCCGAGACGTGACCAGAAGGGGGAGACGCGTGTCCACTATATCAGGGTGTTCTATCTTAATCATGTCCCCTGGAGCTTGCAGAAGCTCATAAACCGTCGTTCTTGTTGTAAAATTCCTGTGATGGTGGTAATCTCATGCTGGTTAGTTCTTCACGGGTGCGCACCACATACACGCCGTCACCTGTACTCGCTCTAGCTGGATGTTAGAAAAGTCAGTGCAGTCTAAAACTAAAATTTCTGTTCATATCCACACACATATTTACAGACATTGTGTTTTGAGATCATTAGATATAACTTATGTTGTTGTATGCTATGCTAAACATAAAGAAAGTTGCTTAGGGACGCTTTAAAATGAACAGCAACATTAAAAAAAAATCACATTCACAGAGAGCCTATTATGTAGGTGATGGGAATTTTTTCCAGTGCAATTGCATTTTTTTTTTTTTTTTTTTTAGCCCTGTATACGCCAAAACAGATATGCTCATGCATATCTATAGCTAAATAATGCAAAGTGCTAATCTACCATCTGCAGAAACCCAGAAACGTAAGAATTTTTAGTATTTAGATCATTTCTGTGCCTAAATCTCAAGAAAAGGATTTATGATTTTGAAAAGATCTCACGCAATCTGTGTGAATTTTCTCTGAATATAGGTCCGGTATACAGAGTTTTCTAACATTGTCACACAAAAACGTCAGTAAACTGTTAAATTACAAAACGAAATGGAACAAAAGTAGCACCAATAAGGACATACGTGTTAAAAATGGTTAATTTAACAAAACCGGCTAAGCCATTTTCTAAAAATACTTTCCTTAACTTAACGCACTAATAGAGTCATAAAATAGCACTACTACTTAAAACAATAAGTAAAATAAAGCTAGCTGGCATTAGAGGACGACACCACATGCACTTCCGCTTGAAAAAATATATACCCCGGCTGAATTCAGGACACGAGACAAAACGTTTAACATGGCAGACGACACAAGCGAATCCTAGTAGAGGCTGTGAAGTGAAAGTAATGGTGCCTCGCAGGCTTTTCTCTTCATGATGCATTTAAAAAGAGTTCGTATTTGCTGTGTGGTCGTGTCAGTGTCAGTCACAGTGCAAACACAACGCGCTGGAAGTTTGCCTGCGATGATAAAGAACGGAGATGTTGGGGTAATACCTCCTGTACGCGCGCGCACACACACACACACACACACTCATCGTTGTCTGAGCTTCTCCTTCAGTCTGTGCTAATACACACACAGGTCAGGGAACTTCATCTCGTAGATGGGGACGGAGCGGGTCTGGGTTTGGCCGTAGCTCGCTGTGATGGTGCCTGATGGACTGGGAGGAGGCCTGCAGGAGAGAGAAGAAGAGAACCAAGACCCAGTGAGAACACACACAAGCTCCGCCCACAAAACACACAGCGCCTGATGTGCACTTTTCCAGCCACAAGATTCAGGATCTTTAAAGATGCAATTCGGTTATGCGTCTCTTTCTTTCCTTCTTCAGGTCCTTTCTTCTCCCTTCACTGTTTCATTCAGCTTTCTTCTTTCCTTGCATATTTCTTTCCTTGTTCTTTCCTTCTTTCTACCTTCCTTATTCTTCTTTCCTTCCTGTCTTTCCTCCTTTCCTTTCTTTTTTCTTTCGTCATTTGTTTTTAACTAACTTTTTCTTTCTTTCTTCTTTCCTTCCTTCATTCATTGCTTCCATCCTTCATTATTTCCTCCTCTTTGTTCTTCTGTTTCCTTCCTTCTTGCTTCCTTTGTTCCTTCTTTACTTCATTCTTCTTATGATCTTTCTTTGCTTGCAACCTTCCTTCTGTCTTTCATTCCTTCTACCTTCCTTCTACCCAGCCTTCTCTCCCTCTTTTTCATCATTCCTTTTCTTCCTTCAGCCATTAATTGTTTCCTTTTTTCCTTCCTTATTTCCTTGCAGATTTACTTCCTTTTTTCTTTCCTTCTTTCTTAACTTTCCTTTCTTCTTTCCTTCATTTTCCTTCCAATCTTTCCTTCCTTCCTTCCTTATGTCCTCTCATTCTCTCCTTTCTGTCTTCCTTTCCTTCTTTCTCACAGACTACGGGAACCAGTGTGTGGTTGGTCACATGCAGTGTCAGTCAAACGGCCACTTCCTGTGAAAGGGGGCGGGTCTTGGCCACTTGTTTTGTGCTTGTGAGATTAACTGATGGTGTTTACTGAAAGTGTTAAACTCCTCTACAGATTTTATAACGTTATACTATTACAGGCCGAGTGAATGTTAGCAGCCATGTGTGAAAACGGTTCCATTTTTCAGTACAGAAAATCAAAAGCAGGCATTATGATAAACTCGAATGAAACAAATCGATTAGTTTTTCTTTATTTATCCACAGTGATGTTTCCTCATCGCAAGCTTTTGCACGCAGCCGTGTAAAGCTGCACGATGCTGTGACCCACCTGATTGTGATTTCGAAGATCTGACTGAGTTTGCTCTGTAACATTGTGGCCTGAGGAGAAACAGAAGCACGTGAGCAGTGGACTGAAGCACAAATCCTACATGAATATTATTGGAATATTATTGGAATATTATGGGAATGAAGAATATTATTCTCCTGAATATTAGAGGAAAATCCTCACTCTGGCTCCACAGTGTGCGGCGATCTCCTCGAACGGGGCCTTCTGAAACTTCTCCACCACCTGCCTCCTCCGCTCTCGCTCCTGCTCCTCCATCCCTACACTGTCCACTGCACAACACACACACACACACACACACACACACACACACACAATCTCAACATCTACACACACTTTAGCCACTCAAATAACATCTGCTCTGTGGTGACACTTTCCAACACTCAGCCATTTTATCAGGTACGCAGACTATATAGGTGACTGTAGCCCATATAGTGCTGAGCATAAAGTTTTGGCACCCATCTACTCCATCCTTTGCTGAGCAGATATCCTCAGCACAGCAGTGGCACTGATGTGTGACCGCTTCTTTACTTCCTTCCCTCATTTTGACGCTCGTTCTTTTCTTATATCCTCCATTCTTTCTTTCATTCCTTCCTCCTCCTTTTGTTCATTCCTCCCTTGCTTTCTTTCCTTTACTTCCTTTCTTCTTTTCTCCCTTCCTTTATCCATTCATCCACTGATTTAATTCCTTTCGTCTTTCCTCCTTTCCCTTCTTCTTTCATTTCATTTCTTCCTTTGTTCCTTCCTAGCTTATCTATCCAGATTTATACACCTTCCATCATTTTTTTTCCTTCGCTCTTTTATATCTTCCTTCTTTCTTTATTGCCTTAGAGGCATTCAGTCCATATGCTTTAGAACAATTTTGTCTTTTTTGTATTTCTATTTTTTTTTTCAAAACTGTAACGGTAACAGGCTGACAGGCTATTACAACAAACAAACAAACAAACAAACAAATAAATAAATAAAGGCAGTGGTTGGTGATTTGCAGTGGGAGTGTGGGCGGAATGACCGAAATATCTCTCCTTATATTCTCTCACTAACAAGACGAGACTCCTTTGCTGTCCTCTGTGTGTGTTTCGCTCTCTTGCCCCCAGCAAGCTGTGACCTGATTGGCTGAGCGATAAAAACAAACGCACCTGACACCACTAAAGAAGTGAATCTCTAGCAGCAGAGCTTTTTGAAAGCACTCATCTTTGATTTGAGGTGGTTGAGGAAATAACACCTAGCGTAAAAGCAGCCTGTGATCCATACGGTGAGCGTTGGGATGATTTTCGTTTTGCAGCAGAACTTAAGGAAGAAAACGTTTCTGTAGAGTGAGTGAAGTCAATCTAAACTAGAAGACAGACTCACCTATGGCGTTCTTAAGTGCTTCGAATGTGATTTCCTCAGCTGGTGCTCTCTGCGGAGCAGAAAAAACACAGTGATATCACTGAGCACACAGGTGCGAGTGTGTGTGTGTGTGTGTGTGTGTGTGTGTGTTTCTGACCTCCTCTTTCTCTGGACTGTTTCTGGACTCGACCTCCACCTGGAGAGAGATCGTTTCTCCAATACTTTTTCTCTTCGACAGCCTGTCTTCATCTGGAAAAAAAAAAAAAAAAAAAGGGAACAATAAGTACAGTTCGTGTTCTTTCACAAACTTTTTGGCGCTTTCTAATATATGAACTCAAAAGAGCAAAGCAAAAACGAGGCTGGCGAGCGAGGGGAAAGGAAAACACATGTCTCAGTGCCCAGTGCTCGCAGAATTGAACTGCTCTCACATGCGAAAGTTTTTCTGCACACTCGCTTCACTGCATCACGTTAATACATCTGTGTGTGTGTGTGTGTGTGTGTGTGTGTGTGTGTAATTCACACCAACTTATGCTGTTTAAAAGCCATTAAAAACCTTGGCTTTCTTGTTTTTTTTTTTTAAACAGTTTTGCTTTCCTTCGCAATAATTTTTGCGTTCTCTCACAAGATTCGAAATGAACTGCCATCAGACGTGTATTTCCTTTGCACATTCCCACATCCTTTCCAATTCAAGTGAATTTGGTTCAGGTGGATTTGCATTTCTCCAATAGGAAATCAAATCCAAGCAAAACAAAAAAACAAAAAACAAAATGAAACCCTGACTTGCCCACAGTCTATGCTAGCATGTTAGCATGGCTCAGCTCTCATTTACGTCTCCCTGTACCTGTGAACTGAGGGATGTAAGGTGTGGCGAGTCTCTCGGTGTTGTAGCCACTTCCTCCCAGTACCTCAGCGATCTTAGCCTGCTGGAACAGCACTTCTCCTGCTGGCTTCTCCAGCTTCTCCGGAACCCTGCCACATGAACACACGGGATAAAAATAAATGTTTTTTTTTTTGTTTTTTTTTTCCCCCTGCACAAACAAGGTTACATCTTCACCGTTACAAAGCCCTGAGTCAACAGCTTGGCTAAAGTAGCACGCAAGAGTGAGCGTAGACTGAAGCAGCTTTCATCTGCGAAGGTCAGCAATTAACGGCTCCATTCACGACTCTCAATAGAGTAATGGACAATATCTAAGTATTTCTAAAAGCTGATGTGAGCGAGGCTGAGTGACTCATGGGCTCCGGATCGCTAATGGACGAGGTCAAAACATGCCTGAGACACACACACAAACACACACACACACACACACACACAAACACACACACAAACACACACACAAACACACACACACACAAAAAAACTAAACCTAAAATTCAGTTATAAATGGAGTCTGAAAACAGAATTTTCAAAAATAAAGATTATATACAGCACGTGTGGATTATAAGTCATCCATCTTTCTTTCTTTCTCTTTTTGTTTTTTCCCCTCTATGCTGCATGTTTCCCTCCTTCCTTTTTTTCTTCTTCTATTTTTCCCTTTCTTTATTTCTTCCTCCTCAATGCTATGTGTTTTCTTCATTTCTTTGCTTCCTTCCATTCTTTCTTTCTCTTTACATCGTTTTTCCTTTATTTTATTTTTCCCTTTGATTCTTCTTTCTGTGTTTCATTCTCCTGCCACTCTCTCCTTCTTTCCTTTTTTTCTTTCGTTCGTTTATTCCTTCTTTCCTTCTTCCTTCCATTCATTCCTTGTTTCATTCCTTCTTTCTTCTCTATTCTGCATGTTTTCTCTTTCGGTCTTTCATTCTTCCTTTCTTCCTCCTTATTTCCTTTTTTCTTTCATTCCTTCTTTCCTTGTTCCTTTCATTCCTTCTTTTTTTCCTCCCATCTTTCATTACCTCTTTCCTTCCTTCATTCCTCCTTTTGCCCCTTCATTCTTTACTACTATTTATGATTCCTTCCATCCTTATTCCTTTTTTTTTAACTCATTCCTGCTTTCTTTTCCTCTTACTTTCCCTCTTTCTTTCTTTAGTTCCTTATTACTATCTTTCATTCCTTCCTTCTTTCCTTGGGTTACTTCCATGCAGACAGTAACCTGAGCTCAGGGTAGAACTGGAGAGACAAACAGAGAAAGACAGATGGACAAATGGAGACTCACCTTGGACTTTCAATGAAGACATCTTCTGGCAAAAGAAATGGAGATTCCTTCTGTCTCATCTCGATCACCTGCAAATAAACAACAAACAAACAAACAAACAAACAAACACACAAACACACGTACATAAATAAGATAGATATGATTAGGAAAGCTGTGCTGCTTGCATAGACGTTCAGAGCACATAAGACTGCTGTATTTCTCATCCTGAGCACAAGGTCGTGTATGAGTACATGTGTGTGTGTATGAGCACATGTGTGTGTGTGTATGAGCACATGTTTGAGCATGTGTGTGTGTGTTTGAGCACGTGTGTGTGTTTGTGTATGAGCACAAGTGTGTGTATGAGCATGTGTGTGTGTGTATGAGCATGTGTGAGTGTGTGTGTATGAGCACGTGTGTGTATGAGCACGTTTGTGTATGAGCACAAGTGTGTGTGCGTGTATGAGCACAAGTGTGTGTATGAGCACAAGTGTGTGTGTGTATGAGCACAAGTGTGTGTGCGTGTATGAGCACAAGTGTGTGTGTGTATGAGCACAAGTGTGTGTGCGTGTATGAGCACAAGTGTGTGTGCGTGTATGAGCACATGTTTGTGTATGAGCACAAGTGTGTGTGTGTATGAGCACAAGCGTGTGTGTGTATGAGCACAAGCGTGTGTGTGTGTGTATGAGCACATGTTTGTGTATGAGCACAAGTGTGTGTGTATGAGCACAAGTGTGTGTGTATGAGCACAAGTGTGTGTGTGTGAGCACGTGTGTGTGTGTGTGAGCACGTGTGTGAGCATGAGCACATGTTTATGTATGAGCACAAGTGTGTGTGTGTGTGTATGAGCACAAGTGTGTGTGTGTATGAGCACAAGTGTGTGTGTGTGAGCACGTGTGTGTGTGTGTGTGAGCACGTGTGTGTGTGTGTGTGTGTGTGAGCACAAGTGTGTGTGCATGAGCACATGTTTGTGTGTATGAGCACAAGTGTGTGTGTGTGTGTGTGTATGAGCACATGTTTGTGTATGAGCAGAAGTGTGTGTGTGTATGAGCACGTGTTTGTGCTGTGTGCAGGATGTGATGCTGGAGATCTGAGGAGCGGCACTGACCTCGTGGACGTGCTGGCAGAAGGTGGGCAGGGTGGTGAGCTGGCAGATGAGGTTGAGGTACGCAGCGCAGAGAGCATGAACAGCACAACGGTTAAACACCGGCAACGTCTCCTCGCTGACTAAAGCCAAGTCCTGCACACACACACACACACACACACAGAATAATGACAGGGTGACAGTATTATATCACATCTATAAAACAAGCTCCTGTTATCACTTATGTTATAGCAGCTATAAACAGTTCCCTCACCAGCCGCTCTTTTTTCTCTCTCTTGAATGAATGTCTGATAATGAATCAAATCACCTAACTAACATGGGCGCCATCATCCAATCAGCTTTCAGCAGGTACTCGACTGCCAGAGTTAGAATTGAGCTATTGTCAAACAATATGTTCATCTGTGGTCTCCTGATGTTCTATGCATCTTGGCAAGAACTAGATCCTGAAGGCACTAATTAAAAAAGGTGCTTGGACCCTGCAGATTGCCACTTGCAGCGATATTCATTACTATCTAATGTGATGAGGGAAGTGGAGATCTCCATCAACTGCAAGTTTACGTATAGTTACTGTTTAATTATTACAGTTAGAATCCTAACTCACTTAATCTACAAGGTTAATAAAACAAAAAAATGATAATATTTCTCCCTAATTTAGTCTTGGCCAATACCCCTCCACCCACCAGTCAGCTCTCCCCTATCATACGACAGCTACTAACCGGAGAGGGTGAAGGCTAATCACGTGCTTCCCCCAAGTCACTTGAAGCCAGCCAATCACATCTTTTCAAACTGCTGCTCATGCTGCATCACAGGGCAGAGAAACACACTCGGAGGAAAGCGCTATCTGCCCTCTTCCACATACATAATTCTCACAGACGCCCACGACTGCCTAGTGTCACTGTGATTGACACGAGAGAGAGAGAGAGAGAGAGCATGCCATCCGTCTCAATTTTGCTTCCTTGTCTCTTGGCCACAGATGGGATTCGAACTCGCCATCTCCAAACACTTAATTGTTCAAACCTTAAGTGTTTTTAAATTTTAATAGTAATTGGTAACTTATGGCTCCAATAATAAATACAATGGCACCTGTTTAACTCATGTGCCTGATATCTGAACTCATCTGCCCAGTATTTTATAATCAACAGAGGTCTGTGGTTATATATATATATATATATATATATATATATATATATATATATATAAACAAACACACACACACACACACACAAAAAAATCAAAAACACAGAAAAACAA
>CM075021.1:15839806-15867485 GCA_037576675.1 Pangasius sanitwongsei
TAATTCAGTGTAAAGGTTTATACCGCAGCTAATTCAGTGTAAAGGTTTATACCTCAGCTAATTCAGTGTAAAGGTTTGCATCTCCCTTGGTTCCTGGGTGAAAAAAGTCCACATTTATATTTAAGTTTAATTCACCATTAATATTGTTTGGTCCTGCCAGCCACTTCCTGCAGTAGTGTTGCCCCTTCATTAAAAAAATAATAATAATAATCTAAAGATTCTTAGCAATTTTTGTCCGATATCAAAGATACCTTGGAAAATGTAGTTCTCTCTGAGAGAAATGAGATTTTTGAAACTTTCCAGTCTGGTTTTAATGTCTTTCATAGCAGAATCCTGCTTGTTAAAGGCTTCTGACATCTCAGATCATAATATTCTCAACATCTGAGGTCCCGCCTCAGTCACACCATGTTCTCAGTCAACATCAAAATCTTCTGTTCATCTATTGCTACCACTGACTGTAGTGTTTCTCAAGGATTTATATTAGAGCACGTTTTTTTTCCCCCCTCAAGGTTCACGCATCCATTGGGAAACATTATCTCTTTTACTGTTATATCGTCTCTTTAACTGTTATGCCGATGATACTCGGATCTATCTCCTTTTAAAACCCAATAATCTGTTCTCACTAAGAGAGTCTCAAAGCGTGCATTAGGGATGTTCTGAGCTGGATGGCTAACAGATTTCTTTAATTAATAAACAAACTTCTCTGGCCCTCCCAAATCCAGTCCAAATCTAGTAGTACTAGTACTAGTAAGGTACGAGTCCTTGGCGTTTTATTCAATTTGGCCGTTCCAAAATCTCAGTAAAGCTAAAAGTGAGTGTGCATTTGCAGCAGCTGAGCCGAGGTTATGAAACAGTCTTCCAGTGGAAATCTATTATGGACGGATCATGTTCTTAATTTTGTACAGCACTTTGGTCAATTCTTGTTTTATATGTGCTTTATAAATAAAATGCACTTAAACATTATGCCCGTTTGTGATTTAGTAAGCAAGTAAACGCCTGTGATGTTTAATCTCGCATTAATTGTCCTGTTAGTTTCACCATTTCGAAAGAAGGGTATACAAACGTTTGCATTCAGCTGATTGGGCATTGCTCTGGTTATAAATGTCTGCAGCTTAAAGCCACGAAGTCGACTTCACGAGCTGCTTTGTGTGTTACACCCTGCAGATCTAAAAGCAGCTCTCGTTATATAACAGGTTAAAGACGGCGGCAACACAAACTAACCTCTTCCACCTACATGCGACCTTGAGCAAAGCTGCGAAACGTGCTAGTCGTCGTCTCTCCCTGCTGACATGCAGGAAAAATTATTTCACTTTGATTGGCTGATGCTCGTCAGCAGTGATGAGCTAGGTTCGTCCCGTTAGATTGACTCTAAGCGGACCTGGGAACATCTACGTGCTAAAATGTTAGTGAAAACACCACCACAACTGTCCAATTCAGCTCCTTTCAGAGGTCATTCTTATATATATATATATATATATATATATATAAGTGTATTCAGTAAGACAGAGAGAACACTGCCTGGGGTTTGCACTCTTCTCTCTAAGCTACGTCACTAAGTGGGACCCTGAGGGAGCGTCTTTCAGAACGTACTCAGTGCACAACACCACAGAGCCTACGTCCGCTGTTCTATTTTAATACCCAGGATAAAAATTTCCCCTCCTTACCCCACTTCACTCACCTACTTTCCTGATCCATCTAGCTTATCGCCGCTTACACAGGCTGCCGTGCGACATGACTGACCGAAATCATCTTTTCATTGTTAAGTATTCTACAAATGTTCTATATTGTATTATTTTCAGGAAATTTTGTCTTGTTTTAAGTGTCTCTTCTTAGCAGCCACCCCCCCCCCATCTTAATTAAAATGCATTACTTGCTAATCGTCTTCTCAACGAAGGAAGAAAGAGGATGAGAAGTTGGAAGAGCAGCTGGAGGATCACTGAAATCTTTACTCAGAGATTATGGAGATTTTTGCGACTGGCTCATCTTCTGGCTCTTTTTACTCGTCATTTAGAAGAGCTTTGTGTATCGTCTCAAACTGCATAAATAAATCAACCAGTAATTAAAAAAGTAGTCAGCTAGTCATCTTTTTCCATAGTTAGGAAAACATGCAAACAGCTATAAACAGTCCATCAATTACAAATCTGATTCTGGAACTGAGAGCGCGCAGCGTGGAAGCTCATGTCCATCAACAGAGCCCTACTTATAGCTCAAAGACTGGGCTTCTTTGGATGGAAGGTGTGATGCCTACAGCACTGTGTGTGATGTTTTTACTGGCTGATAATGACCCAGGAGTTGAAGCACCACTGTCAGACTCTAAACTAGCCGTGACAGCCAGCCACAAAAATGGCCCGAGTGGGCTTGTATCGTGACGAGGTACCAGCTGGACCAAATGCACTCACAGATCTGGTCATGACGGAATTCAGAGAATTCACAAAACTTGAACTTGGTACAGATTTCACATTTTCTAAGTGTATGTATAAATCGCTATGGTCTAAAAACCAAAACACTGCCTGCCCTTTTTCTAACACAGTCTGTGCCATCTTTAACTGTAATATTAAATCTCAACAAGGCATATCAGGTATACTTTAACATGTGACCACAGTTCCTCCCATTCAGGGTGCATCACTACATTGTGCTCAGTGCTCCCAGGATAAAGCTCCTACTGACTGATGGATGGGTGGATGGATGGATGGATGGATAGATGAGTGAGTGGATGGATGGATGGATGGATGGCTGGATGAGTGAGTGGATGGATAAATGTCTGAGTGAGTGGATGGATGGATGGATGGATGGATGGATAGATGAGTGAGTGGATGGATAAATGTAGGAGTGAGTGGATGGATGGATGGATGGATGGCTGGATGAGTGAGTGGATGGATAAATGTCTGAGTGAGTGGATGGATGGATAGATGAGTGAGTGGATGGATAAATGTAGGAGTGAGTGGATGGATGGATGGATGGATGGATAGATGAGTGAGTGGATGGATAAATGTAGGAGTGAGTGGATGGATAAATGTCTGAGTGAGTGGATGGATGGATGGATGGATGAGTGAGTGGATGGATAAATGTAGGAGCGAGTGGATGGATGGATGGCCGGCTGGATGAGAGAGTGGACTGATGTCTAAATGTCTGAGTGAGTGGATGGATGGACAGACGAACATGTGAGTGGATGAATGGATGAAGCAGATTTCTGTTCCGAACTGCGTAAATGAGTTCATTTGTTTAGCTGCACACAGCATTGCGTTTGCGGTTCTGTGAGATGAATGTATGCTTTTCACACACACAAGAAAATCTGCACCATAAAACACACCCAGATCAGACATTACATAATTTATAGCAGAGAAAATAAAGAGGTCAAATAAAACTACTGCTCTAGCAGTGATTCTTTATATGATATTATTAGGTTGTGAAACACATTAGATTCAGTGCAGTACACATGGAAACGTCAGTCTTCGTCCATTTTAGTTTGTGCCTGTTAAACCGTTTTTAAAAAAAAAAAAAAAAAAAAAAAAACTTATTTCATTAATCCAGAGTCACCTGAACTTTACTGAAAACGCTCCTAGTAGCTTTTAATCAAAACCAAATTTTACCTTCAGTTTTATTCTCCTGCCGCTCTACTACTCACCCCGAGAGAGTGAGGAGGAAAGATGAGATGAGAGACAGAGACAGCGAGACAGACAGTGAAACAGTGAGAAACTGTGTGTGTGTGTGTGTGTGTGTGTGTGTGTGTGTGTGTGAGAGTGAGGCGAGTTGCTGGGCACAGGGGTGTCCTATGACTAATACAGTCGTGTATGTGTTGTGAGTTCATCTCCAATCTGGCTGATAACAAGGACAGATTCAGGATGGCTGTGTATCTGTGGGTGTTGTGCTACACCAAACCACCTGCAGAGAGAAAACGGGATGATGGGAGAGGAACTAAACAGAGATGAGCAGAGAGAGAGAGAGAGAGAGAGAGAGAGAGAGAGAGAGAGAGAGAGGATTTCACAGACTGGTAAAATTAGCATTGTTCCTGTGGGTAACAGCTCAAATAATTCAGTACTTGTTATATAGCCATCTAATAAATTGTACAAAAATACTAGAAATTTAGAGTCTTTTGGAACAAGTTATATTTTGGAAAGAGTTTATTTTAAAATTAAAACGCTCGTCTTCATCTTGTGGCACCTTACAGGGTGATCTGCAGTAACGGCAACCCAAATGACGACGAGGGTGCCGATACTTTCGCAGTAATGCTGAGGATATGGACTGCTTACTTTAGCAGACATACATGTGGCAGAATTTTGAATCTCAGGTAGTGTTTAATTGGGTATTAAAGTGCATTAGGTATTGTCCTACACCCCATGTAGTGAGCATACACAGTAAATATGAGGATGTTTGAGACATAAATCAGGACGTTTCTGTAACGATTGCGGTTAACCAATCAAAGACCAGCACTGTTTCACTGTCTCTGGAACCGAACCCTAGTTTGTCCATTTCCAGAACTTGGTAGAATGCTGTATGCTTGCCACAAGTAGCACCATGCACACCACACTGAGCTCTATGATCATCGCCCACTCATTCTATCAACAGCGACATAATTAAAGACAAACAGAGATGAAGTCAGAGAAGCGCAAGAGCTCATAAGCCAGGACAGCTACGAGATCTTTACAGCATCGATGCACAGGACACAGTGGACGCTCTGTTTGCTTGCATAGTGAAGATGAGGATTAAAACTGCGGTCTGCTAGAAACTGGATCTGGCTCGGCTTACCCACGTCACACACTGCGTGTACTCTAAACACTCCGTCTCCTGCCCGCATAAACACACTACAGACTTGGCAAAAGCCTCTCCTTTCTGTTTATTTCCTGATAATATACACAATTAGACACAAACAAGTGACATTCGTCCTTTTTCTCTGAAATGATAATGATAAAGCTCTGAGGACCTGCTCATTCCTGATATCGATCTGATCCACCGAAACCGAGTGGCGTCACGGGCGTGACGGCGACATGCTTTAGCCCTTAGCTAATAATAAATAATAAACCCAGGTGTACAGCCTACATGGCATGTTATGGTCATGTGACCTACTTATGATCAAGTGCAACAAACCTGATAACAAGCGCTTTTAATAAGGTTCAAAATAATCTGCTCCTTGAGTCCATCCCTCATTCTTGCCCATGAACACAAAGCTCCGCCCCAGAACCTACAGCAGTTCGATAAAGAGTTAGCATTAGCCCAGACCGTCATGACATCACTTTCATGCGCACTCGGACGTTCGCCCGCTTCAAATCCCAGTTCTAACACTATAAACACGCATCCTCCGGCTCACGAGTGCCATCACTGTCCTTTTCCTACGTTACATCTCTAAAAGCATGCAAACTTCAGCTCATACTGATTCATGAGGATTTCCAAGTGTCTTCGCTGTCCTTTTTTGCTTTGTAATGGAAAAAACCCTATCACCACGAGTCATTAAGTAAAGCCACCCATTCAAACAACTCAAAGCTTTACACAAATTGTATTTACAAAACTGTCAAGGAGCAACGTCACTAATTCTCTGTCCACATTCATCCCCTTCACAGGTTACAAGTGACTCTTGCCAGTTTTTAATTCTGGTTTTAATGTTTCTTGTTGTTATTTAATTCTTACAGGAGAATTATCTGGCTGCGCTGGGTGCTTGCCGATTTCAGACTGAAATGAGGACAGAGTGAAGAGGCGTTAGAGAGTGTCTATGAAATGATTGACAAGAGGCCCAAACACAAACAAGCATTCTGGACCAGAAGGCAGTTTTCCAAATAGGTTTCCTCAGCCATGTAATGCACTTGTGCTGAGGTCATGGCTTAAACCATTGTTTTTTTTGGGGTTTTTTTTAATCATGTTCTACATGTTTCTGTCAACGTTATTTGTGCAAGTAAAAAAGAAAAATGGACTATTTCACCTTGAAAATGTGATATATGTAGGATGTGTGGAACTGCATCGTTAACACACTCCCATCTCTGTGATTTATAATTGATTGTAATTACTACAGACCTTCTCTAGCAGCATTACTTGGTCATACGTTTGGAAGTCTTGTCCTGTCCGAACACTACTTTAGAGTCTTGACTGTAATTCAGGATTGTAATCACATATATAAGGCAATGCAGACTATTCCAGAGTCACAGGCTTTTGCATTTTCATTGCTTTTATCTGAATAAATCCTGGCACATCGTTGGACACTATTCCATTTATCTTACAGTGCAGAAACTGATTTCTGTACTTCCTGTATGACGATGAGAAACCTGTGAGTGAGCAGAACAACACTGATTATGCTTTTAGCTTCGTGACTAATAACCCCTGCAGATGTGTGCCAATAAAATCAATCACTGTGACGGCTTTTACTGCCTGCATCAGTTCAGCGCCGATCTTAGTGTTTAACCTGAAAAGCCAGCGGGCTTTAGTTAAGATCGGAAGCACACAATGTACAGAAGAAATAGAGGAGTGCTTTTCGTATGAGGTTTTACATCCAGGTCCTTTATGCGAATTTCAAGAATGGCGTTATTAAAAACCTGAACGGAAAAACATGTCTTTAATAAATTGGAGTGGTATAAAGGATATAAAGGAATAAACTCCTTATTGCTCTTATCAAAACAAAAAAATATATATTTTTAATTAATTATTTAATTTTCCTGTAACAGAACAATATTTGAATAAATATTTGATCCCTTGCATAAGATGCTGTAAATGAAGATAAATTGATAAGATAAATGAGCTGACAGGATGAGGTTCTCCTTCCAGCTATTATGAGAATTCTGAAGAGCCTGAAATACAAAAAAAAAAAAAAAAAAAAAAAAAAAGGTTTTATGTTTGGTTGAGGTGGTAAAAAAAGAGTAATGGAGATGAAAAAATAATAAAAAAAATTTTTTTGGATGTTTTGAAAAAATGATGGATGTAAATCGGATGTTTCAGATTTATATCTAGACTTTGAAAATGTAAAAAGTTTAAAAATAATAATAATAATAATAATAATAATAATAATAATAATAATAATAATGGAAACTGGTTTTAAAATTGTGAAACGTCTGAAAGGACCCCCAGCTTGTCTCAGGTTCATGCATACCTTCAACCTCAATCAATCTCTTCTCGTTAAAGAAAGAGGGCAGAGGAGCAATGGTAGGAATGTACTACAGGAAATGAACAGATGAGGGAGAGAAAAAATCAGAGAGAGGACGAATGAGAGGAAATGAGGGAGGAACAGAAAGCTACACGAACGGGAGTTTAATTTAATTAAGTGAACTGCTGCTAAAGCAAACCTGACTCACTGCCCCGTTGCCTCATTCCTGACTCTGAATGAGCCGAAACACTCTCACAGATCAGCATTTCTCTCAGTACAACTGCACAATTAACCCTAATTTAATCAGGATGTGATGAAAGGATCACAACCATGTGATATCAGTAAGACTTAGCTCAACTTATGTAATGCTAATCTAATGCTAGATATGGATTTTTATAGACTCATGATTTAACTTTATGTGCTTGCACACTATGGCAGTTTAGTTATTTATTGATTGATTAATTGATTGACCGATTGACTGTGTGAGATTTTGGCCGACGAACAAAAACCTTTTAACACAAAATTGTCTGTATTGTCTGGGTAGGAGGGGCATACTCTCACTCCCCTGTCAATCACAGTGACTCCAGCCAATCGTGTGCATGTGTGAGCTCATGTATGAGGAAGAGGGCAGATAGCGCTCAAATGTGTTACGCTATTTTGAATATTGGAAAAGCTTCACCATTAATGAACAGTTTACAGCTGAGACACTTTGAAGTGTTTTGGTTTGTAGTGGTGTTACCACTCTCCATTAGGACTCTGTTTTCGTCATCAAGAGGATAAATGACATTTATGCGAAAACTCTTCTCTTTCATCGCTGATGTCTCTGGCCGTGTAGCTAGTCTGAGGTCCGATCAGCTGTGTTCAGCTAATTAATTTACACAAACGCATGCGATTGGATGGAACGGAGGATCAGAAGCCGTGACGGTTTGGAAAAACTATCCAACTATTGAAAAGCTGCTGAAATGCTTTAACCTGCAGATCATCGCCCTATAAACTAAGCAATACTGAATATTTACGGGAACTGATTCACACTGATCTCGAGAGCATTTCAGCATGAACAAGGTCTTCAAGACGTTCAAAGCTTTGGGTAACTAATTCCTGAAAAGGCTGGAAATTACAGGGTCTGAAACAGAAGCGTGATTATGGAGTGTTAGAGCTTGATTATGGTGAGAAACCAAGCAGTGTGTGTGTGTGTGTGTGTGTGTGTGTGTGTGTGTGTGTGTGTGTGTGTGTGGTTTTTTTTTTTAAATAACCGCCCACTCGCTCACCTGTTGTCCTACATTAACACGTCTGTCTTATTCCAAATCGCACTTCAACTGAAACTACATTAATACGTTCCACTGTCACACTAATAAGCTCTCTATGCAGAGTATTTCCTCAAATCTTTTCTTCTCTGAATCCGTGTGTAAACACACACACACACACGTTTCATTTCTTTTCCTTAAAAATGTACACAAACCCACCCCCGCGTAAGCCGCAGTTGGAGTCTGCAGTCCAAACGCATTAGTGTGATTGGGTCACATCAGGAGAGGGAGAGAGAGAGGGGGGGAGAGAGAGAGAGAGAGAGAGGGGGAGAGAGAGAGAGAGAGAGAGGGGGAGAGAGAGAGAGAGGGATTATATGGTGCCCTTCAGAGCTGTTACATAAGAGACATCCTGAGCCCACTTTCTGCTATTTTTACATGAAAGTGATGCCGAGCAGCAGCAGGTCTATCCTGCAACTACACAAACTCACAAACTCTGGCACTATGAATTCATATTATTTTATAATGATTTATTCATTACAGCGCCATAACCATTACGATAATCCCGAACAAAGCCAGTCTGCATCCCTTTAGGACAGGCTATAGAAGAAAGGTAAGGAATAAACCCCTCTGTGTCATGCTGTTACAGGAAAATAATCAACACCTGGGTGGTGAGGTGAAGCGGAGTTACTGTTACTACTCTGAAGTTAAGTATTTTCCAAATACAGCATGCCCTGTAGTGTTTCATTCCTCTTACACCACAGCAATCTGCCAATGATTACATTTTTTATTTATTAAAGAGCAACACATTGTACATTTTATCCTTTTAAGGGTACATTTAACAATGAAATTCCACTAAACAATTTTGCAGGTTTTTTTTTTTTTTAATTAAAGAAAGTCTGCGTTCTGTTCTCTCTTACGTTATAGCAGCTAAAAACAATCATTCCCTCACCAATCTTTTTTTCGCTCTCGTTTGATAATAAAGACAAGAAAGCCTTTTATCCTGATGATTCCCATACGGAAAGCTTCACCACATCAAAAATCTTTTTTTTTTTTTTTTAATCTATTTAAGTAGTACACTGTATATCCTGGATAATACAGGATCCTGTATATACACTGTATAACTGTATAAATTAACTACTTACATAACATGTAGGACACGTACTGTATGTTGCTCGTATATTTAATTTGAAAATTGACACTTATGAAGAAAAAATATGAAAATATACCAAGTCATAAGTGACATTTATTCAAAACCCTTTCTGAGCAACATGAGCGTCATTGTCGAATCCCGACAACACCACAGCCATCCGTGAGCCGGGAGTCAAGAGAGCAAAAAATGGCCGGGCTTACTCTCTCTCTCCTGTCAATCACAGCGACGCTGGCCAATCCTGGGCGTCTGTGAGCTCATGTATGAGGAAGAGGGCAGATAGCGCTTTCCTCCGAGTGTGTTACGCTACAATGTGACGCAGCATGAGCAGCACTTTGAAAAGACATGTTTGGTTGGCTTCACGTTTCTCGGACAAAGCACATGATTAGCCTTCACTCTCCCCAGTAGGTAGCTGTTATAGGGGAAGAGCTGATGGGTGGGAATTTTCCCAAGATTCCAAGATAAATAAGAGAGAAAATGTGGGGGGGGAAAAATCATTAAATTAAATAATTTTAAAATGTATACTTTTTAAAAAAAAAAACAAAAAAAAAAACCAAAACAAAAAGGACATTCAAACTTCGAATGTGTATTTTTGCCTTTAAAATATTACGTAAATATTTTTTTTAAAAATTACATATATTACGCTATATAAACACTACTAATAGTGATGATTTTTGGACGGATGGAAATTATATTATTAGGTTTTAAAAGCAGCAATTGATCATACTGGAGAAGAAAAATTCCCAGTCGAAATAAATCATGGGATATGTAGAAACCCAACTCATTGGAAACTTCATTTTTAAAAAAAAAAAAAAAAAAAGAGAGAGAGAGCATTTAGAGGTGGCTGTTATGATGGCATGAGCAATATGACAAAAAGATACTTGTTGCCTTTAAAAAAAAATGTAGTAATTAAAAATGCTTTTATTTAATATCTAGAAAAATAAATTATACTAAAAAAAGGATTGTTTTAAAAATCTGTACGAAATAAACAATTTACATAGTTTCTTATTAAATTGGATGCTTTTTCATTTTAAATGCATTAAGTGCAAGATATATTTAATATTTTAAATCATATTTGATGTATAATTTCTTATTATAATTTCTGACATAGCTCCTGGATACAGTGGATGCTGTGCTGAGTGAAAGCCGTTTAAGAGAGTCACGCTGCCTTGACATTGTTTTGTTCAGGGTTTTACCGAAACCTCAGCCTCACACTGACATAAACGTAACAAGCCATGAATCATCACGACACGTCTGCGTTCAGAATCGGGGCGTATCATGACATCGCACGACTCGTAGCGTGGCACGATGAGCCTGCTGAGTCAGCTGAACCACTGAAACCCAGCTGAGGCTCGGATAAATCGATACCGACCCACGTACGGTGCTGTACGTCAGCCTGAAGCGTGACCAATCACGTCATCCAGAGCAAAGTTCCTCAGCGTGCTTTCCTGCAGAGCCGGAGTGTGTAAATAGACTGACGTCTGTGAGGGATTTCATCTGACCGGACGAGAGAGAAGCTCCATCATGCATACCATCACCAGCACACTGCAGCTTCTTCGTGTAAACGATGCACTGTCAGTGTGTGAAGGACACGAGGAAAAAAAAAAAAAAAGTGTGTGGCCAGAGATGACCTTGTGCATATAGGTATGATTTTAATCTTTCACACACACACACACACACACACACACACACACACAGAAAGAGAGAACTGTAGCCCTTACCGTACATGGACAGAGGAGACCGTAAAGATGCTCTTTCTTGTCCTACCCTACAGCTTCTCTGATGCAGCTACAGCGACGCTCACATATACACACACACACACACACACACACACGACCCTCTTCCGTCAACACACACACACACGGAAAAACACACCCACAAGCTCACACACTCAGATGCGTGCAGAGAGAAATGATAAGCGAAGCATGATGACCTTGGCTTTCCCTGACTGCGCTCCCAAGTGCTGGAAAAAATGCTGATTATCCACACGGCAGCACACACCTCCTGTTCACCAATCAGCTCTCAGGGGGAAGCAAGAGGGGGTGGGGTCATGCGTTAGAGAAACAGAAGCTCCTCCCACTTTCAGAGCTATTCCTGCCCCCCTCTCTCTCTCTCTCTCTCTTTTTCTCTCCCAGGAAGCATCATCATTTATTATCCGTCATTCCTCATCCTCAGTCTCCCTGTGGGTTTTCTACTGCTCTCACACCGCACGCTGTCTCTCACACACACACACACACACACACACACACGTCTTACTATCCCTATGAAGACCTTTCAATAACATAATAACTAATGCAGCTAATTTGTGCAATGCTACACCCTAACCTACACCTCAATGATGAAAAAGGAAACATTTTGACTTTTGATATATTTTTTTAAGCAGCGTTCCTAATGAGGACCGGCTAATTTCTGCACAAGGTCAAAACTATCAGAGATTCCCATTTTACAGAAACATCTAGACCCCACCAAGCTATAAAACCATGCCCAGAGGTTCTTCTCTTTTGGATACTAAATGGGTCTATAAAGCATGGGACTCATTCAGAATCTCACCACCTGCTGCACTACACACATCGGCCGAGGCGTGGTCTGGTGTGAACTGTAGAACAGTTCTGACAATTAAACCGCGTGAACAGGTGACAGACGAATCATATCATTATAGCTTACAACAACACACAGTCACGTCATGGATAAACATGAGAGAAAATACAGACACTAGACGGTGTGCGATGTGAAGAGAAAAAAAAAACCACAGCTCGTATCCAAACACTACAGAGCACAAACACAACATGCTACATCCTCAGACACCAGCTTAGAGAAGGACAGCGGCTACGGCCAAGTCGTCACCTATGCGAGAATTTCCAAGTAACGCTCGCTGCAGAACAGAAAGGTCCATGGGGTGGAGACAAACCTGTTCCGACACCTCCTTCCTGGGCGGAGTCAAGCCAAAAGGGTGTTTAATGTGTTGGTTACGTGTTGTAGAGCACTGTCAGGGTTAGTGTTGGGGTTAGAGGTTAGGATTATAGGAGGAGCTGGATGAGATCCAACTCCATCCACTGGACTTTTGGACCATCTCGGAATTTATATACTCATTTGTGTCTAAACAGTCGTTCCCTCACCAGTCTCTTAATCAGACAAAAAAAAAAAAAAAAAAAAAGTAGCTTGTCACCTTGCTGAGAAACTGCAAAGCGCCAAATTCCAGTCCTGAAGACTTTCCCCATTGTTACTATAAAAACGTTAACGTATTAGAACGAACATATTAATATAAACCTGTGATTTTGAGCTACACTATAGTCAGAGCTGCTATTAAAGAAAATTAATCAACACCTTCTGACCAATCAGAATCGAGAATTCAACAGTGCTATATAAGATTACTTCCAAACAGCCTCATTGTAATTATTTTTAGTTTCCACAACGGGAACATAACCGGAATTTGAACCATTTCCGCTCAGCAAAGACGAATGATTCGAATTAAAGTCCCAGGAGATGCTCGGATGGACAAAAAACATCTCACTGTGACAGAGACTACTTAATTTTACCGACATGTGAGGACCAGCACGTAGTGTTCGGCGCAGTCACGCAAGTGTGTGTGTGTGTGTGTTAAGGCTGCACAATCTGACAATATATAATACTGATATCATGATAAATAACGTCACAGTATATTTTTCTGAAATATCATGGTATCTTAATAATTTAATAACGGTTACAATCTCTTATTTGGAAGCAGCTGACCTGACATTAAAATACTGCATTCTTTAAATCTTTAAAAACTTTCACAAAACATTTTAATTTCCCTTCTTTTCAGTGTCAAACCATTTCTTTTTGTAGACGTTAAATAAGAGCATCATCAAACTCACAGGTTTTGTAAATGAAACCCTACAGTTTTTCTGTGTATCGTGATACATATCGTCTATCGTAAGCATCAAGGCATGATATTTTTGTGGTATCAGCTGGAGACGGCACCGAAGCGAGGCACCCCTGAGGTACTGATACCGAGGATCAGTATTGTGGCCGGTACCAGCACAAAATGGTGGCTTGGATATCGGAGGGGAAAAAAAAAAGTATGAATTTGATCCGATCCTGAAACAAATGGGAAAGATTTAAATTGGAAAAAAAAAAAAAAAAAAAAAAAAGTTTACATATAAAGAGACCTGACTAATTTTTCATTTATACATTATTATTTTTACTATATTTTGCCATGTTTTAGTTTAGCTAAATATTTTTAAGAGCTTAATTTAAAGAAATAACTACAAAGCTTAGTAATTTAAAAAAAAAAAAAAAAAAAAAAAAAAAAAAAAACATATCAGATGGGTATCAATATCAGTTGATACTCAAGGTTTCAGTATCGGAAAAGAAAAAATATGGTATCGTGCCATCTCCAATATCAGCCAGGCCTCGTGTGTGTGTGTGTGTGTGTGTGTGTGTGTGTGTCTTCCACAAGGATAGGAAGATCTGAGGTTACTGAGATTAAGATTAGGTTTACTTTTATTTGTAGGTATAATGCTGACATAATTATTTCAAGAGAAGGTCCTCACAAGGGTAGTAATGTTAGTAAGACAAACATGTGCGTGTTTGTGTGTGTGTGAGTGAGAACAAAGTGTCGAGGCAGATAAAGGAGCTCTTACCACGGGCCTGGCGATGATCCAGCCAGCTCCGGCAATCCAGTGCCAGCCTGTGTGTGGTATGGGGCTCGAGAGCGGGCGTCGGAGCGAGCATCCTGACTTTTTACACTTAAAATCACTAGCACAACAACATCCAGGCTGTAAATAGCGACCAGAAAAGTTTTACACACCTGTAAAATGTCTAGAGGCAGGTGTGGAAAGGGACTGACGGAAATCCCAGGTGCATACACAAACGGCTCAGACTTTTCCCAGACGCAAAGAAATAGTCCACAAGCAGCACCAGGCTTTAAAATGTGCCACACCGACCAGCTGCTAATACTCAACATGAAGCAGAAAACTTTTCAGCCTCGAGAAAGAGCGGCTTTCCTCAGCAAAGCCTCCAGTGCTGGATTCCACACTGGAGCTTTAAACATCACTCGACTCCTCCGTCATCCTCTCTCACTTTTTTCTCACTGCTAAAGCAGACAATGCGAGAGGTGGCACAGTGAATGGCATTGTGTCAGTGAGATGTTTGTTAATTAGGGGGGGGGGGGGGAGAGAGAGAGAGAGAGACAGAGAGAGAGAGAGAGAGAGAGAGAACACACCGAGGGCAATGCTGAAAGACTGTTAAAAAGCAAAGTCCTAAAAGAAAATGAACTTTTCTCAAGTTCAGCGAGCGCAGACACACACCGCAAACAAACCTCAGGTTTGTAGAGAAACAATCCCAGGTAAGTTTTTTTTTTTTTTTTTAATGGTTGAACAGTGGTTTAATTTTTATTTACTTATTTTAGGAAAAAAATGCGCTCGTTCGTTATAACACGTTATCGTTTCAATACTAACAACTAACACGCCACATGAAGTAAGTCTGATAATAAACGTATTAAAAAAAAAACGTGTTGTTATTTAACAAAGGACAACGTATAACTGAAGACGCGCTAAAGCTTTCTTTAAAAATTCACAGAAGGAGTCTCCAGTATCAGCGCTTTGTACCAGTTGTACCACGACTTGTTTCACAGACGTCCCACGATATTAAATGTAACTATAAACGGATAAACAATTGTTAGTTGTGGTATAAGAGGTATGAAACACCTCAGAACATGCTGTTAAAAGAAAAGAAAAGAACTCGGGCTCATCACACCACCCATGTGTGTTATTCCTTACTCATTTTCTACTCTGATAAAACTCCTGTGTCTTCAGAAAATCTTTGATATGCAAATGATCAGGACAGTCCAATGAATATGCAAATGAGACCATGATGTCATCTGGAGACTTCTAGAGATCTTTTTTGAGCATGGATTAACTACTTTCCCCTGAGAAGAGTGGAAAAGCAGTGTCTGGACTAAGAAGTCTGCATGTTCAGGATATGTGCTGGTATCTGCACAGGGCGCAGAAAACGGTGTCGTGTCGCTGAATACAATCTCACACGTTACACTGAAATTTTAAAGACAGCTGGCAGATGAAACACTGCGCGTCTGTTTACCCTCAGAGATGCGAAACTTTCACACACGGTAAAAAAAAAATCTCCTTAAGATCTTGAAGCATCTGAATTCGTTTACTTGCTTACACAACAGTTTCGCAACATGATTTCATCATGAGTTAAAAGTTATCATAATTACCGTAGAGCTCTTATAGTTATTTGCCATTGAGTAGCGTTACTGCCTCACAGCTGCAGGGTCCAGGGTTCAATCCTGAGCTGGGGTTACTGTCTGAGTGGAGTTCGACATGTTCTCCCCGTGTGGGTTTCCTCAGGGTTCTCCGGTTTCCTCCCACTTCCCAAAAACATGCCCTTAGGTGGACTGGCTGCTTTAAATTGCCACTAAGCGTAAATAAGTGTGTGTGTGTGTTACCCTGCAATAGACCATTTGCCCAGCGTTCCCGGGATAGACTCCCGATCCATCGCCACCCTTAGTATGGATGGATGGATGGATGGATGGATGAATGAATAAATGAATGTATGGTTGATTCAGAGCTCAACAATTCAAAAACAAGTTGTCTATGAATGATGTGGACTTGGACCCTAATGTGCTCAGCCCTTAGAAAGATAAAGTTCAGGAATAAAAAGCTCTACAACTCCAATAAGTAGCTAAATTACTATTGTCAACGACTGTTTGAATAATTAGCTTAATGTTTGAGTAGTTGGAGTTTGTTCGTGAATTAAATCTGTTTCTGAAAGTTTGAAAACCCCTAAATTACAACATGAATGAAATTAAACTCACGACGATTCTCAAGGGAAGTGTTTTTGTTGACTAAAGAGACAACTCAGTACTTTGGGATGTTTTGCTGGCACTACACCTTTACCGAAAGGCTTTCTTATATGTAAATAAGTCCCTGAAAAGGAAAAAAAAAAAAAACACCTTTTAAGGCGTAAACTTACCTGCCATTATTACTTCTCCGCCACCGTTTTCCGACTTGGACTACTGCACACCAGCTTGGCTGCTGCCGCTCCCGTTGTAAGGCGCTCTACCCGCCGCTCGTGTGCTTCCCTTCGGTTCATTCACAGCAGGAAAGTCCCAGGATGACATCCAGGCCTACCATAACAAAGCGTCCAAAAATATCTTTATTCACGCTGCATTCAAGTCATACTGCGTAGACGCCATTGTTGGCATTGTCAGTCAACAAACATGACAGATTATTTCACCAAATATGTTTAATTTACAATTGTTTGTTAGTTAGCTAGCTAGCTCAATAAACAAGCAGGCAAGCTAGGTGTTTGTCCACGGGTTAGCAAGCTACATAGCTAGCCATGCAATTTAACTATTTAATCAGCTGTGGGGGGTTTTTCTATGTAAAAAACAAAAATTAGTTTTCAGAGTAATCAAAAAGTTATTTTTATATAGTAGGTATCCAGCTAGTTAACTCGTTAGCTTAGCTAGAGCTAGCCTAGCATGACAGCTGACTAGCCTGGTTAGGATTGTGCTTTGGTTTGGTCAGTTATTCACATTGTTTGCATGCAAAAATGTATACAATATATATTCAATTCCTAACCCCCAACTAACTAAAGAAAAAACCCACACATTTATATCTGAATAAGAGAGAGAAAAAAAAGACGAGTCTTAATGACTAACGTTATAAAGTTCTCCACCAGAGACCTGAGACCCCCCTGCTCTCATCACCCTGCCCGGCTTTCCGCTCTCCTCCCTCAGGCTCCCCCTCAGTATGGACACCCTGACACCTCTTAAGCAGTTTTAATCTCTCTGACTCTTCGTTCTTTCTTTTTTTTTCTGGAAAGGAAGAAAATAAGTCCAACATTCTATCAACAATCAAATTTAGACCATCTTTTAAACGAATTAGACAACATGGCCATGAAAATAGAGCCGACTCTGCTGAAAACAAAACAAAACAATAGAAACCATCACAGAAATTCTAATGGTTTCCACTACAAATGCCATTAAAAACCAGCAGCTAACCATTAAAACCATTACCATTACTGGTCCTTAATGGTATCCACTAGCCATAACATGCCACCAATATAGAAGGCAACAAATTACCAGTAGAGACCCACAGGGACCATTATAGTTTCCATTAAAATCAATACAATTCCCATTATAACCATTAAAACCACTTCAAATTCTATGAGGGTCTCTTTTATATATACAGTATATACCAAGAATTATGAATATGATATCTAGACAGAAATCATATGCATAATTAAGAGTCCAAAGGTGTCTTATAAGTCTAATAAGTGCAACTCTAAAAGTAGTGCCAGCTATATGGCAAATTATAGATTTATATCAAATAAATACTTCATCATTTTTTATAGTAACATCTTAAACAGGGACTTACTGTATATGGCAAATGCTGCACATAATGGGGTTAAAAACGTGCGTGATCATTGATACGGTGAAGTTTTCTGTAAGGAGATGTTTCTTTAACATTTATGAAAGGAGTCTCCAGAGTCAGTGCTTTGTTACAGTCAGAGGTCAAGCTGTAACTTTAAGTTTTCTGACTTTCTAACTGAAGTTAAATGAAATGTGACTATAAATGGGTAAAAAGTATGACGTATCAATTGGTGTGGTATAAGAGGAATCAGGATGTGCAGGTATTAAAAAATAATAGACCTTCAGGCGGTAACAGTAACTCCGAATTGCGTCAGACTGCATCATACCACCACATCGTTGATTGTTTTCCTATAATAGCACACACCCAAGTGTTTTATTTCTTAATTAGGTAGAGGATGAAGTTGGAGGTGTACCTGGATAGTATTAAAAGGCTATAAACCTTCATAGACGTGCATGTATATACTATAAACCTCCTTGTAGGTGTACCTATACAGCAGGGGTGCTAAAACTTTTCTGGAGCTTCTTACAGTTTAAACAAATCCACAAAACTCTGTACAACTGCAGCAACATTTCTTTTTAATTCCACAAATCCCCTCAAAATCTGAAAATCACAGATCTCTTTAATAAACATTATAAACACTATTCAGATATTAATATGCAGTATTTGCTAATTATTGGAGACATTTGTGTTTTTGTTTCTACTGACCACCAAAGGAGGCTCAAACTATGGTATGTACAACAGCACTTAGTATTGTTATGTAAAATTAAAGTATAATTATGGTATCAATGTACTGCCCTTTTATTCATAGAAATGCCTTAATTATGTTGTCTGACCAAACTGCGGTCAGTGTAATTTAATGTACAGGTCCTGACTGCCTGGTAGCATTGCAGGTGTCCACTTGATGGCAGTATCATATCACATCATATGAAATTATCTCCTTAATATGTTCTTTTAATGTAGGTTACTTACCTGGATGTAATAATTCAGGATCTCACATAATACCTGTGGTGGAAAAAGAAGTGAGAAGTCAAAAATAAACTTGTGGTAGTAAATTTGTGTACGTCTTTTTTGCCGTCCAATAAACTTGAACCATATAAGGTAAGCATCGTTGGTCTCTTCTAGAATTCTTTAAAGCTTGAGTATGTATAATCAATATGAATATGTATATCTATGTATATGTACACTGTCAGTGTCAATGTATCAATACACGGTCAGGGTAAATAAGTATTGTGACTTTTTTTCTTTATTTAATATAGTATACACTTCAAACGTACATACACAATGTCATTTGACTTTGTGTTTATTAATATGAACAAAAACGTATGTATTTATAAGCATAAAAAAAGATATGTTTAAATAAATTGCTAGAGTAAAAAGTCTTTGGACTCCATAAATGAACAAAATTAGTCGTTATATTAATATTATATTAATATAATTAGAGTATATTGTTCCAAATCAGTTCTGATTTGTCTAAATGCTTTTAGACGTGCATCTCTGTGCTTCTTTTTTAGCAGAGGAGTTTCGTGTGAGGTGTAGGAACGGAGAAGATTGCAGTGCAGTTCATTGCTTATTGTTCTCTGTGTAACTGTTGTTCCTGCTGCTTTCAGGTCGTCCTGCAACTCTATTCAAGTGACTCCTGGCTTCTCTCTTACCTTCCTTATCATTATTCTGAGAGTGTGTTGCGTAGTGCACCTGTCCAGGGATGATTAGTTGCACTTCCATGAACTTTCCACTTACGAACCAAATGTACTGTAACTATTTGATTGGTGTTTAATAATGTTGTTCCTGAGAACCCCAGGAAGCTCCTTCACCTTCACCACGATCGCTAATATGTTGCCAGATTGCTAAATTGTTGCGTGAAATCTTCCCAACCAAAGGCACAAAGGTCTATTATAATGACACCAGGTGCAATTTGCACCATTTATATCTAGAACTTGATTTCTATGTAACTTTTACATATACTGTATATCTTTAGTGCTTATGAATACATACTTTTTTGTTCATGTTTATAAGTATAAAGTCAAAAGACATTATGTGTGTAAATGTAAAGTGAATATATGCACTGGTATTATATTAAATACCTTTTTTTAAAAAAAAAAAAAAAAGAGTTCTAATACTTATTTTTCCCTCATTGTACATCATACTGAAATCACCGAAGTGGCATTGTGTTAGATTATTAGAGTGAAAGCATTTTGTAGAATAAATCTTGTTTTTCTTTACATGAATAAAATAAAAATGTACAAATGTAGTAAATATAGTGTAGAACTTCATTACTCTCCATATGTACAGTGGATTGCATAAGTATTTGCACCCCCAGAAGAAGTAGAAGTAGAAGTTCAGCTGGAGTGAAAAAGCAGCTCTCTCATTCGCTTCCATTGAAAATAATAAAAAAAAAGAATAAGCAAATTTACTTTTCTTCTTCAGGAAATTCAGATGATGCCTGTTCACTTTTCCTGTTAAACACGTGACTTGTGAAATATTTTATAGGGGTGGATCTGTTCAGGTAACACGGCTGAGCGAAGGAACCTATAAAGGACGACTCAAGCATGAGTTGTTAAATGGATGCACACACTAACGCAAAAATCATAAGATTTCTGAAATATTTTAATGATCATGTTTCAATGTAGAGTGTAGTGAGCTAGGACAGACAGAAATGCTGTTTTCCAGGTGCTGTTGCAGTATTACCAGAGAGCTGTCCTGAACCACGTGTGTGAATTAGCTGAGAGTTGGGAATCTCATTAGTGACAAACTAGCATGGCTAATACCAAATCCCTCGTGATCAGGGATATCAAAGACGAGTACCACAGGACACAAAGCACTCCGGAGTTTAATGCTTTTCCTGTTTTATCACGCCTGATTGGCCACGGAAGATGATTATTCAGCTCCCTGAGTTCAGTAAGGGAAAGCTGTGCAATGCTTTCATGTCTTTGGGATACACTTTCCCATCAGGAAGAGTTCCATCTGTGTCTTTATTTTTCTCCAAACACACACTGTAATATTTTCTTAATGATTTAATTGCTGGTGCTGGGAAACATGATTGTTTGTTTGTTTTACTGAAATTAATTAATGATATTAGATTAAACAATTTCAGTCATTTTCATTGATAAAACTTTACTCAAATCCTGCATCAGAAATCAGGAATAAAACACTTTGGAGACATGATGGCATTCCTGTTACCAGCCCAATGTTGATTATTTTCCTATAACAGCATGTCCTGAAATGTTTTATTCCTCTTATTCCACAGCAAATAATTAACAAATGACACATCATACTATTTAGCCTTTTATAGTTAAATGTAATGTTCCTGTTATCACTTATGCTATAGCAGATATAAACAGTCGTTCCCTCACAGTCTCTCTTTTTCTCTCTCTCTTGAACTTAATATAAGAAAATAAAGGTGGTAAAAATCAAGCATATGAGTCTAGATGATTTATTGATGTTTGATTGTTAGTAGAAACGTTCAGTCCTTTGGTCATCTCTCGTTTTCCACCACAGACCTGTAGCATCATAGCGAGTCTATTCCCAAGCACTTTATCCAGCTTGTGGTTAATACGACTTGAGGCTCAGCTTAATTATGCAAATCGGCAAATCCTTCACCCGACCAGTATACATATATAAATATATATATACACACACACAGTGAGGATTGTATTCTTTTCTAATTTAATACAACAACTTGAGTGAAAAGTAGAATCTTTGAAACACGAATTTCAGGGTTTCTTAGTATTTTTGGTACGTCCCCTTTTTGACAGTGTGCACTTGAGCTGGCACGAACTCCACAAGTTTATACACCGATCAGCCATAACATTAAAACTACTGACAGGTGAAGTGAATAACACTGATTATCTCATTACAATGGCACCTGCCAAGGAGTGGGATACATTAGGCAGCAAGTGAACAGTCAGTTCTCAAAGCTGATGTGCTAGAAGCAGGAAAAATGAGCAAGCATAAGGATCTGAGCGACTTTGACAAGGGCCAAATTGTGATGGCTAGACGACTGGGTCAGAGTTGGGTGGTCTTGTGGGGGTGTTCCCTGGTCCGATCCCACAGAAGACCTACTGTAGCACAAATTGCTGAAAAAGTTAATGCAGGCTGTGATAGAAAGGTGTCAGAACACACAGTGCATCGCAGCTTGCTGTGTATGGGGCTGCGTACCAGCAGACCAGTCAGAGTGACCATGCTGACCCCTGTCCACCGCTGAAAGCGCCTACAATGTGCGCATGAGCATGAGCATCAGAACTGGACCATGGAGCAATAGAAGAAGGTGGCCTGGTCTGATGAATCATGTTTTCTTTTACATCATGTGGACAGCCGGGTATGTGTGGGTCGCTTACCCGGGGAAGAGATGGCGCTAGGATGCACTATGGGAAGAAGGTAAGCTGGCAGAGGAAGTGTGATACTCTGAGCAATGTTCTGCTGGGAAGCCTTGGGTCCTGGCGTTCATGTGGATGTTACTTTGACACATACCACCTACCTAAACATTGTTGCAGACCATGGTTTTAATGTTATGGCTGATCAGAGTATATCTGTACAGTAGATAACATTTTTAATTGCATCTTTCCTCTCATTGTATAATGCTGTAATGTTGTAGTGATTCTTTCCAACTGGTCTGTTGGATAAAATTTAAATAATTTTAAATCATGTTTAATAGAAATTTCAAATTTGTAGTATTCACATTTGTAGTTCTCTTAACTGACACTTCAATCACGCAACCTGTCTATGTGCAGCTCTTAAAGCCATCACATCATGTTGACGCTCTTCTGTGACGTCAGCCATCGACGACCTGTAGACTAGGAGCATCACAGCTGAGTATGTAATCCTATTTGTGTCTATCTACTTGCCTTCTGTCTCCTCTACTCCCTCGACACCTGTTGCTCCTCAGATTGGCAAATTATTTCCTTCCTGATCACATGATGTTGCCTTTTTCTTCAGTACATGTATTCCTTGACATTTATATGAGGGTCCATTTGTTCTTCATGCTGCAGCTAGAAAACACTGTGGATTACAATACAGCACGTAGGATATTAGAGCAAATAATCCCTTATGGAAAAGTGCAAAAGGATTTACAGCACCTCTGAGCAAAGCAGGAAAATATGTGTAGACAAGATGGTGAGTAGTTTCATTTTCTTTAAATTCTTTAATTCTTTTAATTTTCAGTTGTATTATGTAGCGAAACCCACTTAGAGACTCCAATACAACTCTTTACCATCATGATTTGTATCAACAGTGAAGACTTAATACGCTTTCATATTTAATAATGAGCCATATACCCTGGAGACAGCCTATTTTATATGGATATATCAATTAAAAAAAAAAAAAAAGGATGTTCACCAAAAGTCAGAGAAGCAACCAAGAGGTCAAAGGTAACTCTCATTATAATGCTACCACCACCATGCTTCACCATAGGTATGGTGGGGCACGGTGGCTTAGTGGTTAGCATGTTTGCCTCGCACCTCCGGGTTTGAGTCCCACCTCCGCCCTGTGTGCGCAGAGTTTGCATGTTCTCCCCTTGCTTCGTGTACCGTGGATTCCTCCAGGTACCCCGGTTTCCTCCCCCAGTCCAAAGACATGCGTTGTAGGCTGAGTGTGCGATTGTGCCCTGCGATGGATTGGCACCTGTGTGTCCCCCGCCTTGTGCCCCAAGTTCCCGGGGATAGGCTCTAGGCTTCCCCGTGACCCCATGCAGGATAAGTGGTACAGAGCAAATGTATGGCTGGATATATGTGTGTGTGCATGTGTGTTATATACCAGTTTGCAAAGTGGTTTTTGGTAAACAGGTTTTTGGTGCACAGTGATCACTGAAGACTTTGCTAATGCCACCATTTCCTGAGGTTCCTAGCTGAGTTGGTCTAAACACTTGGCCAAGGAATAGCTCCTGTGTGCCAGAGATTCGATTTCAGCTGCTATCTGTCTTAACAAGCTCAGTACCAAATCTGGCAACCTGGCTCAGATCATCTAATGACATCTGAAATAGCTCCAGTCTGTCCTCTGAGGGGTTCATCCTCGTTTTTTCAATGTGACTGCAACCCCTTTGAGACCAGATAATTCATATAAGTAGATATTTTTATGTATTATTGGTGTTATGGATAATTATTGCACCTGACAAACCCTGTACTCTGGTCTTAAACATGACTATCCCTCTGATGACTTCTATAGGTCTGCATGAATGCGGACCTAACATAAGCAAAAGTGGTATGAATATTATTCAGTGCAAATCTACAGTATCCAAGTGAGATTATTCACTGAAACAAGAGTGAGAATTGGGTATAACCTGTTTTTGGGAAGTGTCCACGTGGAACCATCCACAAATGGAGATGGTACACAGCCTGGACAATCTTAAAAGCTTCAGCCCTTCTTACCCTATAAGACAAGTATATGATAGCTGTTTTAGCCCAGTTAATTCCACAATTACCAGTCATCTTTTGGATCATGTATACAGAACAGTGCAGACAGCACTCTTCTCCAAGCGTGTTCAGTTGCCCCATTACACTGCAAGAGTGGCAGTTCACAAAGATATGGCCTCTTGTCATTTCATGAACAAGAATATCATCCTTCATTAAACTCCAAGCCCACTACAAAGCACTGTGATATTAAAGCTATGCCAAGTTGTTGGATACTTTCCAAGAGACGTATAGTCCATTCATTCATTCATCTTCGGTAACCACTTCATCCTGGTCAGGGTTGCGGTGGAACTGGAGCTTATCCCAGGAACACTGGGCGCAATGTGGGAGAATTCACCCAGGACGAGATGCCAGTCCAGTAGAGAGGGTGTTGTGATTGTGCAGTGCAGTCCTGAGCTTTGTGTATGGAGTTTCACATGTTCCCCTTGAGGGCTTGCTCAGGGTTGTCAAGTTGCTTCCCACTTACCCAAAAAAAAAAACACTCAGAGGAGGTGTACCTCCTTTATATCGAGGTATAAATGACAAAATTTCTGATTGGTTACTAAATAATGAATATTCATAATTGTATAGAAAGAGTGCATACAAATTTCTACATCTCCTACATAGCTTCCGAAGACGATTCCTTATAACCTTGTGCATATAATATTGATAGGAATAGTGGCAGAATCATTATAAGAAAAGATACTGATTACAGAAACAACGTACAAACAGTAAAAATTACACAACATATTCTTGCCTTGTGCCCAGTCATCCTGGGGTAGTCTCCAGATCCAATATGACGTTGACCAGGATAAAGTGGTTACTGAAAAAAATTTAATGAATTTATCATGAAAATGAAGATGAAGAAAATGATGATGATGGACAGGTCTCTTTTTTGTCTTTTGCAGGTACATCTGTCTCTCTTACCTGAAAGACAGACAGGATTGTTAAACTTGTCATAATGTTGGGAGGGAACTGCTTCAACGAGTCCCACAACATGCAGAAGATGCAGGTCCCGTCCCATCTTGCCCCGTCCTTGTCTCCGGGCCTGCGGCGCAAGCAGCTGATGTGGAAGAATGCTGTCAAGCACATCATCAGCCAGCATGAGCTAAAGGAGCAGTATGGTGCCGAGCCAGCACGCAAAATTTACGTCACTGATGTCTATATTGAGGAAATAAACCGACAGATACAAAGCAAGACATCACGTGGTTGCACCAAACGCCGTTCCTCTGTTGTCCGTGTTCATCCATCCTTTTTCAGAGAACAAAACTGTTCCAACAGCATGCAGACAGGTGTAACCTCTGAGTTTGCCAGCGACGCTGATTTTTTTGTGCGCCCGGGCCGTACTGTTCGTGGAGTCTATGTCCCAACTCTGAGACACACCTTCAAATCTCGTGACCTAGAGAAGCTCTACCAGAGGCACTCATCACACACCAGACGTACCTCACTGGTGGTCACGAATATTATAGACGCTGCTGCAAAGCTCCACCTGCTGGTCCTGTATCTGGCCCTCGCCCCAGATGGAATACACCCAATACATGCCTGGATTACTGGCTTTTTCATGGCATTTGCATTATTGCTTTGTGTTCTTGTGTTCACCTGCAAGCGTTCCCATTTTCCAGAGTGGCTGCATTATGCTGGCATGGCCAGCTGGCTGTCACAGACTGTCCAGGTGCTGGTTAGGCTTGGGTACGGGCTAGAGAACGACCCATCCTGGTATGTACTGTTCACCCTGTTTGCCACGTACACACTTCTGCCATTACCGCTGCTGTGGGCCATCGGGGCTGGCTCACTAACTTCAACACTGCACCTTATTGTGGAGACCGTACAGCACTTCAATGAAGCCGGACTGCTGAGAAAGGTGATGGATAGTTACTATGAATGGAAATATATATATATATATATATATATATATATATATATATATATATATATATATATAAAATCAGAAATAGGTCACTGACATAGATAATTTTCTACAATGTCTAACTGTTGTGTAGGGCGGCATCGATCCCATTTTTTCACTACTTGTTGAAACTGATAACGATACTGACACCAAAATGAGTAACCTGCTTAGTATTAATCACTCAGGGACGTCATGGAGCAGTTTGGTTATCTCTCTAGTCTAAATAGTGGCCATGAAAAGTGCTCATCTGCATGTTCATGTGCTTACGCTAGGTGATTTTAAATTAAGTGCATTAGCTAGCTACATTATTTAGCTTGGATCAAGTAGGTTTGCAGTGGAGAAGAGCGGGTTTTTTCATTTCCAAAAAGTGTTTCTGTCCAATTTCATTGCGTCTGAATCCCTTTTTGTCAAGGACAGATGGTGGTTGACCATCAAGAACAACATGCTGGGTAAGGGCTGTTATGTTCACTCACTTAGCGTCGTCTGTAGACAAATTTCTCTTGCCTAGCCAGCGTTTGATGCAAGTAATGAACTCCTCGTGCTGAGTTTTACGTTTAAGATGTTTTATCAGGTTACTTTTATTGTAGGAAGACGCTGTAATTCCTCCTCTTGATATTTACACAGAGCACAGTTTGCAGTCTGTTTTACTTTGATTGCCGTCACTAATCACAATGTACGTCATTAGGCTTACGTCACAGTGTTACATGGAAACAGATGTTGATATCAGGGCATTTTTACATGTACCAGTAAATTAACACAGTATCAGACGGATATCCGATACTGGTATTGGTACTGATGCATCCCTACTGTGGTGTATATGGGACAGACTTCCAGTTCTCCATACTTGATCTCTATGCTCTTTTCCCACCCCAGATTCTTGCAAAGGCCTTGCTGTATATGAGTATGAACACAGCAGGGCTATTCATCCAGTATCTGATAGACCGGGCACAGAGACAGGCCTTCCTGGAGACTCGGCGCTGCATTGAAGGCCACATGAAGCTGGAGATGGAAAACAAAAGACAGGCAAGGAAGCACATGTAGTATTGGGGGAGTCATACACCGTGCCCACTGACTCTGACTGCAGAAGAGAGTTTAATGTTTATGTCTTCAAACAGGAGCGTTTGGTGTTGTCTATACTGCCTCGTTTTGTTGCCTTGGAGATGATTGCTGATATGACCTCCATGGATGATGAACTGCTGCCTCAGCAGTTTCATAAGGTCTACATCCATCAGTACACCGATGTCAGGTATGGAACTCCTCCTTTTTCTCTGGCTGTTATGATCTTTTAGGCTAAAAGCTTAAAGTAAATCTCACTTAATCCCAGTTTGGATGGAGCTCACTGTTAATGTACCTTAATGAAAGATATGGACACCTGAAAACATGAATAGTGTGTTACAAAGAAGTGTATATACACTTATATATAGTTATAATTGCAAACAGTAATACACTGCTAAAAGAAATTAAAGGAACAGATTATAACATTATAATCAGAGTATAACATCAAGTCAATTAAACTCCTGGGATATTGATCTGGTCAGTTAAGTAGCAGAGGGGGTTGTTA